>WHVB01000022.1:0-576441 GCA_015178965.1 Russula ochroleuca
GGAGTTGGTCATCCCAAAGAACATCACCTGTGGTTCAAAGAGGCCGTGATTTGTGACAAACGCTGCTTTCCATTGGTCTCCCTCGCGTATTCGTATGTTGTTGTATCCCCAGCGAATGTCGAATTTGGTGAATAGGCTGGCTCCTCTGACTCTCGCGATGAGCTCGGGGATGAGTGGGAGTGGTGTGGCGTTTCGGCGGGTCCATTCGTTGAGTTTCCGGTAGTCCTGTACTGGTCGGAGCTTCCCGTCTTTCTTTTTGACGAAGAAGAATGGGGCCGTGAATTGGCTTTTGGACTCGGTGATGTATCCCTTGTCGAGGTGTTCTTTGAGGAACGCTGTGAGTGCTTCTTGTTCTGGTTGGGTCAGGGCGTACACTTTCCCTGGCATGTGTTCTGGATGGCCTGGCTTTAGCTCTATGGCGTGGTCCCATTCTCGTGGTGGCGGGAATCGCTTTGATTCTGCTTCGCTGAATACGAATGAGTGTTGGCGGTATTCTTTTGGAATCGGTGAGGGTTGGGCGGTGTGTTTCTCGGCTAGTTTTGAAGCTAGTGTTTGCCGGTCTGTTGCCGTGGCGGTATGGATTTTCGTCGTCGTTCGCTTGTTTCTGGCTTTGATGACGACGGGTAGTTGTTCGTAGGCAATCCATCCTTTTGCCCAGTCGATGATTGGTTGGACTGCAGCGAACCATGGGTAGCCTAGAATTACTTTCTGCTCGCCTAGGTTGGTGAGGAAGAAACGCATTGTGTGTGTTTGGTCGCCCGTTCGTACGTCTAGGTCGGTGTAGTGGGTGATTTGTCCATGGCGATTTTGTGTCCCGTCTATGTTGAACACCTTGCGGGGCTCTGCCAGTTCTTCAATTGGTAGTTCGAGTTCTCTTGCGTAGTTGGGATTGATGAAGTTCTCTGTGGCGCCGGAGTCTAGTAGTGCAGAGGTTTCGGCCCTCTTGGACAAGGAGTTTAAATATACGCGAATTGTCATTGATCGACGGTTCGATAGATACACGCTCCTTGTACTTAATGCCCTAACCAAGGCCGAACTGGTTAGGCGTCCTGAAAACCCTCTTCCTCGGCTGCTACTACCCCTCCTCCGAAATGCGCCGCCACTTGGTCTCGTTGGTCAGTGGACATAGCTGCCAATCTGGTGGCTATTTCGTCTACTGGGTTCTCGTTAGTGGTTGTGGTGTCCGACATCCAGTCGACCAGTTGTGCCGTGGCTACACGCGGTTTCTTCTTCCGGTTGGGGCAGTTGCGTGCGAAGTGTCCGACTTGGTTGCATTCATAGCAGGCGCCGCGGGGGGCTCGGTCAGCGCCGCGGGGGTTTCTGTCGGTCGGTTGGGTTTGGGCGACGTTTACCTGGTAGATGTTCCCTTGTTCGTCTTGCATTTGGACCGTCCTCCCTTGGGGGTTTCGATTCCTCCAATTGTTGTTTCGATTGGCGCGTGCTCGGTCTGCATCGACGTCCATCGGGACAGGGGCGTTGTTTAGATGGCGGGGGGCGTTGGTGGAGTTATACCCTCTGATGTTGGGGCGGCTGGTCTGTTGGTTGGTGGGGTTAGGCTGTGCGAATCGATTCCACCTCGATGATGGTGGTCGGCTCGTGTGCCTTTGTCCTGCTTGAACATCTCGTAGATGAGGAGCTGAGACGCTACGCTGTCGATTGCTCGCTGTTTGATTTCTGCATAGGTATTGACCTTGGGAGGTTTAACTATGTCGTTGACGATAGACTTGGTTAGCCCTTTCAGGAAGTATCTGACGGATGCGGGTGCCGTGAGCGGGTATTCGGCCTTTCGGGCGACTCTTTCGAAGTCTTGGATGTATTGGTCAACTTCGGGCCATTTCATCTTCATATTTTCGATCTGCAGGCGTGCTCGCTCTTCGGCTTGGGTGTCCTGGAATTGGTTCCGGAACTCGTTCAGGAAGTGTATCCAAACGTCAGGGACGTCTTCAATGAGTGGGTCCAATCGGTCCACCCAGTCTCCTTGGTTGAGGGCCCATTCGTCCACGGTTGGGCCTTTGATGAATGTCAGTGCTATTGCTACGCGGCGGATCCAGGATTGGAGGCCGGGGACCGTGGCGTTTACGCGGAAGTAGTGTCGTAGTTCGTTTATGAACTGGTCCGCTTTCGCTCGGTCTCCGTCAAACTCCGTGGGGGCGCTTCCCATGAGGCGAGCGTCTTGGTTTGCTGGGGGCATTGGTGGTGCGGCTGGAGGGTTGGGGACTCCGGGGTTTCCTCCGGGGTTGCCTCCTCCTCCTCCGGGGTTTCCTCCTCCTCCTCCGGGGTTGCTTCCTCCTCCTCCTGGGGTTGCTTCCTCCTCCGGGGTTGTTACTTGGCTGTCGCTTCATTGCCGTGTCTAGCTTCTTTTGCACGGAGGCTACTATCTTGGGTTTGGTGGTTGTGGTGGCGGTAGTGGTGGTTGTTGTGGCGGTTGCCATGGCGTACTCGTGTATCAATGAAGCGAATGGTCGGGTGTCGATGAGTGGGGAGTTTCTGATGATAGTGTTGGTGTGGTCCTCTGTGGGTTCTTCGTCAGTGGTAGGTGAGTTGGGTTGTTGGTCTGTGGAGACAGGGGACGGGGGTCGAGTGTTGTCTTCGGCGTCGTTGTCGGAGTCAAGGGGGATGGGTAGGAATGTTCCTCCCTCGTTTCTGCATCTGTGTCTTTCCTGTGCGTTTAGCTCGTTGTGGGCCTCGATGTCAGGTCTTCTGGGTCCTCGCACTAGTTTGAATTTGTCTCCGTCTTCCTCGAGGTAGACTTGGGTGAGGACGCCTTTCTCGTTGTGTATCCAGACATGGGTTCCGTCTATGCAGTCCTGTGCCTTCTTGGTCGTATCAGGGTGGTATAGTATTGCTATCCCGTCGTATCCGGGGATGACTCCTTTGTCGATTCTGCGTAGGTGTGTGTTCTTTGGTGGTTTGTCGTCGTCCCCAAAGTCCGTGAGGTATTCCTTAGGTGGGGCCTCCGTGATGATAAGAAAGTTGAGTCTAATGTCACCGCTGCTTACGCGACGATAACGAGTAGACTCGGAGTGATAGTGAATAGGCTCTCAGCGGCCGCCTTCTGGCTAGGAGTAAGGGAATAGATGCTATTGCCGTCGTAAGACGGACAGGAGACTCAACTTAGCGACCTAGAGTCACTAGCGAGTCGTACTTATACTACTACAGGGTACAGGGTACGGGATACTGGGCACAGGGCACGGGGCACGAGGATACGGGTCTGCGAGTCACGTACATAGGGGCTGAGTCACAAGGCGACTCATGTAGTCCATCCACATCAGGTGAGGCGTATACTAATAACACTAGTCTGATCTTACCGTTACTCGGGGTCATCCAACTCCATTGGGTCGTCCGCGCGGCTGATATCCCCGTCGATCGAGGGGGGGAAGTCCCAGGGTCGAGGGGACGGTAACATCCAGAGCTTCTGGACACTGTCCAACAACTACATCGCTAGGAACTGGCCAGCCTTTCGCAAGGAGCTACACTACCTACACCGGAACGCGAAAACAGAGAACCTCCGCACCAGACCAGGTCTGCAAGCGTTCATCGAGCAATCTGCTCAGAACCGTCTAGCAGACGAGGATGACCTCATCACCTACCACCGCCGCTTCTTAGAGTTTAGCAGACGCCTCCGCGCCGCCAACCAGCTCACTGAGGAAGAACAGGACGCCTACTTCTTCCATGGTTTCCACCCCTGCGACTGCGACATCCTCAAGAACCGACTCTTCGCCATGGACCCCACCCGCCCCCAAAACCAAGCTCCGGACTTCGACGACACCCTCAAAGCGGCATACAGCTACATCGCAAACGACCACTTCCACCGCCCCTCGATACACACCACCTCAGACAACAACGACACCCGTTTCAGTATGGACACCCAGCAGCCCCGATCACGCCAGAAACAGGACCGTGTCGACGATTCAAAACCCCCCCCGGAGGAGTACAGCTTAGGCGATCTTATTCGCAAGATGCACAAACTCACCACCCACGATGAAGAATACGTGGTCCTCTACGCCCAGTGCAAGCAACACTACCCGAACATAGTGCAAGAGCTCCGGAAGCCAGAGATGTTCCAGACTTCGGCCTTTACCCTACAGTCCGCCTACGCACCCTGGCCACAGCCGCAGCCTCCAGCCTCAACACCACCAGCAGTACTGGCACCCGGTCCAACTCAGCACTCTTGGCAGCAACCTCAGTACTACCCGACGCTCTCCCCCAACGCTTTCCCACCCCCAGCCAAACCGCCTATGCCCGCCACCTTCCAGCGAGAAGCCCCGTGTTAAGCCCGCAGCAGGGCTTTGTGCACACTTGACTGAAGAGGAAAGTGTGCGGTCTGAAGCGTGCCATGACATGCGATCAGACTCCTGAGGTGCGCGTTGATTGTTATAGCACAATCACTAAGCTCCGAAGGTGAGATCCGCCTTTAAGGACCTCGAAGGGTAGATGGAAGAGATGAGAGGGCCGCGCAATGAACAGGAGAATACAAGGAGCTGCGATTGCAAAGCAAAGTCGAGCTTAAGGCTCAACTGTTCGTACAGGGTCGTATATATACAGAGTCGAACCTAGTATGACTAATGGTCTCAGAACCGGTTGCTAAGCCGGTTTGTAAGGGATCAGTCATCCACTCTATCGTACAGTAAGCATGATGCGCTTGTGAGTTGTTCATCAGTCAGCTATCAGTCAGCGGTATAGTAAGAACTTCAGTCAGCCAGTCCAGTCGAGGAGCCACGCATGTATCGTATGTGAGTCATGGGATCATGTGATCCCAGCCAGTCCGTCGGTCCGTAAAACACCTCACCTCTCTCCGTACTAGAGATGGAGCTTATCACCACCCTCCCCTCAAAGAAGCGCTTCCACGCGCTTAATCCGATCCCTCGTTATCACCGGGGACGTGGTCGTAGTCGGGGGAAGGGGAACGAGGGGTGTAGGAGGGGCCCACGTTCTCGAACTCATCCAGGACCACCTGAGTGATGGCCTGGCGCATAGCGATTCCTGCGCTGCTGAGCTCTCCCTTGCAAAGGTCATCGCACCCCGCGTTGTTATGGTCGTACTCGATTTCTCGCTCCTCCAGCGTGAGGTAACGAGCGTGGCGCTGGCGGGTGAGGTAGTGGCCATTGGCATGACGGCGGCGGCCTCCATAGGGGCAAGTGGCAGGCATCTGATTCTTGAAGAAGCGGTGGTGGCGGGGGACTCGGCACCAACCAGATGTTGAGATCGAGCAGAGGTGGTGGGGTGTTTCGCAGTGGGTGGAAAGGTGGTCGTACCACGGACAATAAGAGCATTGTCTCCGCTCTTCGAACTCCTCACAGGCTAACACGTCATCCATGGCGTTCTCGCTATTCCACGAGATCCTGCTGCTTGCTCCTCCCCTCAACCTGGAGTCGGGCCTGGTCGCCTGGTTGGTGTTGTATGGCACGTTGCCGCGCCTGTCTCGTCGGTGTCGCCATGCCAGTTCTCCTCTCTCGTGATCTTCATCCACCAACTCCAGAAGCCGTTCTCGCGCGTTGGCCCGGATAAGTCGCTGGCGGACCGCCTTGGTTCGACCGACATGTGCGAGTTGATGGATGCCGAACTCGGCCCTCCTCTTCTGTACGTGGGCCTCTAGGGTTTGGATTTCCTTGAGACAGAAGGCCAGCTTTCGCTTGTCGGCCTCTAGAGTTCGGAGGCGGATGATGTCCGCCTTTACCCCATAGTCTCCCAAGTCTTCGATTGCCCTCTCCATCGGGCCTCTGATCATTCTCTCTTCCGTCATCAAGGTGAAATATCTGTCGTCTCGGTAGTCGGCAGGTGCCGCCCATGATGCTGGGGCGGCTTCCAAGGTTTCCGCGTACACAGGTCGCCCAATTCCCATAGTTTCGTAGATGGTGGGCTCCCCCGTAATATTGTCAATGCGGAAGCGTAGGAACCTCGCATCCACCTTGACCGCTGGTTCTGCTTCGGTTGCTGGGATTTTGATGGAGGTGCGATGGATGTCGGGTTGGAATCTCACCCAGTCGTCTCCTGGATGCGTTTGCATGAGGTCGTCCACATCAACTTCAATGGTGTAGTGTGAGGGGAAACTGTGCATGGACGTGGCTGGGGAGGAGTTCGATGTCACGCTCGATACCGAGGACAGTGGGGTGGTGGCGCGGTGGACCTTGTTAGTCTCGGGGTCTAGTACTAGAGGGTGGTCGGCCTCCTCTTGTCGTTCTAGCATAAGTTGTGCTGCCGCCAGGCCACTCGGGGAGTAAAAGAGTCTTTCTCTTGCAAAGCTACTCAGGCCGCGAACGCAATTTCGCGGGTCTTCTGGGTTGTTTTGGGGAAGTGTGTCGGTACGTGGGGGAATAGGAAGTGGTTCGGGGCTGGGGACTCGGCTCGGTCCGTGGACGCTGTAGAGCGACGGCGATAGTCGTAAATATTCTTCCAGCCCGAAGCTGGGGGGTGTGTCTGTTGGCGGGGCATACTCTGGCTCTTCGGGGAAGGCCGGCGGTGGTTCCGTGGTAGGGTGGAGGGAGGCTTCCAATATGGCTACCTCTTCTGTGTCGACCGCTAGCATGGCGTTGCGAGTAGCAGGGGAGGGAGAGCTGTACTGTGAGGACATCAGGGATAAATTTTCGAATTGGGAACACAGTGTAGTGATGTCGGGGAGTGGTGAAGACTCCATAGTCGACCCTTGGGGGTTTATAACCATTCTCCGGATGGCCTTGGGGTTCTTATTGTGGAACTCCTTCACCCTAGCGGAGGCATTGCTCAGATTCCGTTTTGGTTCCCAGGAGTCGTGGGCTTCGGAGAATCCTTTCCACCGGACGAGATACTGTAACGTTTTTGCTTTTCCCGTTTGCCTCGAGGCTAGCACGTTGTCCACTTCCCACTCCTCGTGTCCTTCGATCAGGTCAGGAGGTGCCTTGGGGAAGTTAGGTCCATGTAGTTCTGTCTCCTTATATGGGTGGAGGACAGCCGCGTGGAATGCGTTGTGGATTCTTCACGCGGCTGGGAGATCCAGTCTGTATGTTACGGCGCTAAGTACTTCCGTTATTTTGAAGGGTCCAAAGCGTTTGGCCCTTAATTTCATTGTGGGGTGTGTTGTTCGTAGATGGGTCCCTTCCAGCCAGACCTTCTGATCCACTCGGTACCTTTGGAAGTGTGGGTTTTTGGTCCAGAGGGATTGCACCTTGCTGATGGCTTCTTGGGCGCTTTTCCGGGCTTCCAGAAGTTGGGACTTTCGTTCTTCTATTGCCGGCACATTTCCGACACGTGTGGGTTGATGGGTACGGGGAATGAATCCCATCCATAGTTCATACGGGGGTTTCTTTGTAGTTGACGAAGGACGGGAATTTATCATGTATTGCGCGACCTTGAGCCAGTCTGCCCAATTGTCTTGTTGGTGGTTGCAAAAGATCCTCAGGATGGTTTCTACTGTCTGGTTCGTTCTTTCCGATTGCCCATCTGTTTGAGGGTGATAGGCCGAGCTCATGTTCTGCTTGATTTCGAGTTGGGCGCAAAGTTCTTTGAAGAATTGCAAGGTGAACCGCGTGTCTCTGTCCGAGATAATTCTTTTAGGAATTCCGGTGTAGGGGAACGCGTGGTCTCTGAAGAGCTTCGCGACTTCTTCGCTTCCCATGTCTTCTCTGCACGGGATCAGGATTACGGCCTTTGTACAGTCGTGATCGGTAATGGTAAGAATTGTATCACAGCCGCGTGAGTCGGGTAATTTCGTAATGAAATCTACTGTGATGGTGGCGAAGGGTGTTGTGTCCTCACCGGGACCGATCGGCGCAATGGGGGGTACGTTGCGGTGTGTGATTGTTTTTACCGCCTGGCAGGTGGTGCATCCCTTGACGTAATCTTCAACATCTTTATGGATTGTGGGCCACCAGTAGTCTCGTTTTAGCATTAGGTAGGTTTTCCAGACTCCAGGATGTCCCGATGTCGGAGTATCGTGGTATTCCTGGAGGAACGTGCGTCGGAGTTGTATGTCTTCAGGGACCACTAAGGATCCTGCCTTCCACCAGACCTTCCATTCGTCCTGATAGATGCCGTGCTTCTTTTTCCAGCTTTGGCATAGTTCGCTGTTTGTCTTTTGTAGCTGATGGACTTGTTGCTCCAAGATAGAGATTTCAATTGCTCTGGCAAAGAGTTCGTTTGGCAGAGCTGTGGTCTCTTCGTTGTCTGCTGATCCGTCATCATGGTCTGGGCGTCGGGATAGGGGGTCCGCTTGGTTTTGCTTGCCAGGGAGATGGACTAATTCGAAGTCAAAATCTGCTAGGAATGCAATGTATCGAGCCACACGTTGGTTCAACTTTTGTGGATGTCGGTAGTAGCGGAGGTTGTCGTGATCCGTGTAGATGATCAATTTGTGGGGCGACCCCATTACTAGGTGTCGCACATGTTTCAGGCCTTCTATGATGGCCAGGAATTCTCTGTCTCCGATAGAGTAATTCCTTTCCGCTGCGTTCAGTGCCTTTGAATGGTAGGCCACTGCTCGTCATTTGTTGTTGTCGTCCCTTTGGTACAGGATGCTGCCGAGTGCGAAGGCAGAGGCATCGACTTCCAGTTCGTAGGGTTTGGCTGGATTTGGGTGCCAAAGGACTGGTTCAGTGGTGACTTGTGTGATGAGCTCGTCTAGTGCTTCCGTACACCTTTCAGTCCAGATGAAGGGAGTTCCCTTTTTTGTAAGGTCGTGTAGAGGTCGGGCTATGGACGCGAACCCTTGGATGAAGGGTCGTTGGTAGCCTAGCACACCTAGGGTTTTTCTTACTTCTTCTACGGACTTGAGTGTTCGTGGCCATTCTGAGATCCCTTTTACCTTCGCTGGGTCGATGCGTACTCGTCCTCCTCCTACTAGCCATCCAAGAATTTCCATTTCTTCCTTTTTGAATTGACATTTCTTTGGCTTCAGGAAGTAAGAACATTCTTCCATTTTGTCGAGAAAGTCGTGGACGATTTGCTTGTGTAGTTGGCGGCCTTCTTCGTCATTGGCAGTGGCCACCCACCAGTCGTCCATATAATTTCCTAGGTTTTCAGGATATTTCTGAAGTAAGGGGCGGAAATCTCGGTGCATTGTTCGTTGGAAGAAGGGTGGTGCGTTTGTGAGGCCAAAATACATGACTCAGGGAATGTAGGTGCCTTGGGGAGTTTTGAACGCTGCTTTGGCTTGGTCTTCCTCAGCGATGCGTATGTTGTTATATCCCCAGCAAATGTCGAACTTTGAGAATAGCAGTTTGCCGTGTAGTCTTTCTAGGGCAGATTGGATGTTGGGTAGGGGATTGTTATCTTGGACCGTATACTTGTTTAGTTGTCGGTAGTCCATGATAATCCTCTTTTCCGAGCTGTCCTTTTTGTTGATGAAGTAGACGGGTGCCGTGTAAGGGGAGGGTCCTTCGTAGATTCGTCCGAGTTCTTCTTCTTCAAGGATCCATTTCTCCAAGAGCTCTCGCTTGTCTTTGGATAAGGGGTATACCTTGCAGTTTAGCTCTTTTGGTGCGTCGGGGGTCAGTTTGATGGTCATATCTTCGGATCGTGCAGGTGGGAAGCGTTGTGCTTCTTCTTCTAAGAAGACTTTTTGATGTCTTCGGTATTCTTTTGGGATGGTGTCAATGGTGAGGTGGATTTTATCCTTATCCGCCTTTTGGGCCCATTCTTGTGCGATGTTGGTTCGTCGCACGTAGATGGCTTCATCTTCCTTGGGTTTCCCTAGTTGCTTGATCGCCTCTCTTTGCATAAAGAAGATGTTTTTGGCAACATGCATGTATCGGCTGCTTTGGAGCTGTACCGAGCTCCCTGAGACCTTCCCTGTCTTCCAGTTGATTTTCGGGTTGAAATCGTAAAGGAAAGGGTATCCTAGGATGATGCGATCCTTTCCTAGGCTTGTGATGTAGAATCTCTGGAGCATGTGTTTGTCCCCTTTGACGATACGGAGCCAACAGTAATGGGTGATCTTCCCTTGTTTGTTTTCTGTGCCGTCGACGTTGTGGACAGTAACTGGTCTAGCCAGTTCCTTGCATCCTATTCCAAGTCATTTCCAGGTGTCTTCGTCGATGAAGTTGTCGGTTGCGCCACTGTCTATGAGGGCGGATTCGTCGGCCTTGGATTGCGAGGTGCGGAAAGAAACATTCATATTCAGAGTCGATAGTTTCCTAATGTACATCGTATCTTGCAATCCCGTTGCTCTAAGCCAGACCGTCGGCTTCGAGCTTCCTAAAAATCCGCCTTGGCCGATAGTTCCTCATAGAGGTTTTCTCGGTCTTCAATCGTCATCCCCCTGATGTACTGGAGGACGTCCTTTTTGGTGTAGGAGGGAGGTGCAGTGGTAGAGGTTTCGGCTTTGCTATGCTGTTCCTCTTCTTCGTCTTCATTGATTACTGCGGCTCTGACCTTAGGCTTTTCTTTGGTGTACTGCCCTTGAGAGCTGCGGGGTTGATCCGGGTTTTTGCCCTTGTCCTTTCCTTTGTCCGGGCAGGCTCGGGACATGTGTCCCAGTTTGCGACAACGGAAGCACCTTCCTTCCTTCATCAGCTTGGTGCGCTCTTCATCTGTCAGCCTCCCTGTGGTGCGGATGGCATCGATGTCCATCGCATTTGGGTCCTTTTGTCTCTTCGGAGGTGAGGGTTTTTGGTATCCTCTCATTCGGTTAGCTCTGGTAGAGATGTGGCCAGGTCCTCCTTTGGGTCCGATGTTATCGTTGAGATCCTGCCATCGTTGGACCGTTTTTCGAGTGGCATCATACCACTCTTCCATGGTTGTTGGTAGGGTTTCTCGCTGGCGGATAACGCGGTGGAGTCCAACTGGTAGAATGTCCTGGAACAGTTTAATTGTTCCTTCCGCATCTGGTCCCCATCCTGCTTCTCTGATGAGGCGTTTGAAGAGTGTGATGGAGGAATCGACTTTGTCCACATCCAATTCCATTTTCGTAAGACGAGAGTATGCGTCTTGTTTCTTCGTGGAATCAGTGAAGGCATCTCTGAATGCCCTTGCAAACCATTCCCAAAGAGCGGGGTCATTTTCTGCGTGTGTCGGGGGGTCTCCTGTAGCTGGGTTTCCTTCCACTTTGATGGATAGTTGATCCGCCATGTCGTAGGACCAATCATCGACCAGTGGTCCTTTGATGAACGTAATGGCATAGGCCACTTGTTCTGCTTTGTTGGTGAAGGTGGAGTTGTGCCGATTGAGGAAGCGGTATGCTCCGAATTGTTGCATGAAGCGTTCGGTGTCTTTTCTGTCTCCTTGGAAGATCTGGGGGATCATTCCTTTGAGGGCTTCATTACGGGGTGGTGTGGCTGCTGCTTGTCTGGCTGCTGCTTGTCCAGCTGCTGGTTGGCCTCCACCGCCTCCGCCACCTCCGCCTGGTTGTCCTCCAGCGGGCGGTTGTTGGGGTTGTCCTCCTCCTGCTGGTTGTCCTCCAGCTGGTTGTGGAGCTTGTGCTGGTCCAGCTACCTGTGCTGGTTGTACGTGGGCTACGGCGATTGCTGCCATTGCCAATGTGAGTTGTTCGATGATTGGTGCGTGAGCCTGGTCGGTTGTGGGGATATCTGGATCTGAGGCTGGTGAAGTGGTTTTTACTTCGGGTGCTTCGTCACTTCCTTGTGTGACTTCTGTGTGGATTCGTTCGAGATCTGGGGCGAGTAGGAACGGTTGGCTTTTAGTTCCTAATCCTGACTCGTGAGGGTCTTTGATCTCGTCTTCTCTGCTAACTTCGTAGCACTCGTCGATGGTCCAACTGATTTTGTACCAGGTTCTGTTGATATATTCAACAGGGTATGTGTATAACCCTTCCTTGAGGTGATATGCTGATCGTCCCTCGGTCCGTGATTCTAGCCAGAAGGCTTTTCCCTGTATTTCTGTAGGGAGGTCGTCGGTGGTTCTATTTCTGAACCGGATGTCGGGACTCTTTGAGAGCTTTCGTTTCCTTCCAAGGTCGAGTAGTATGTCAGCCAGTTTGGCTTAAGAGAAGCTCGACTTGTGTTAAGCCCGCAGCGGGGCTTCGTGCACACTTGACTGAAGAGGAAAGTGTGCGGTCTGAAGCGTGCCATGACACGCGATCAGACTCCTGAGGTGTGCGTTGATTGTTATAGCACAATCACTAAGCTCCGAAGGTGAGATCCGCCTTTAAGGACCTCGAAGGGTAGATGGAAGAGATGAGAGGGCTGCGCAATGAACAGGAGAATACAAGGAGCTGCGATTGCAAAGCAAAGTCGAGCTTAAGGCTCAACTGTTCGTACAGGGTCGTATATATACAGAGTCGAACCTAGTATGACTAATGGTCTCAGAACCGGTTGCTAAGCCGGTTTGTAAGGGATCAGTCATCCACTCTATCGTACAGTAAGCATGATGCGCTTGTGAGTTGTTCATCAGTCAGCTATCAGTCAGCGGTATAGTAAGAACTTCAGTCAGCCAGTCCAGTCGAGGAGCCACGAGTGTATCGTATGTGAGTCATGGGATCATGTGATCCCAGCCAGTCCGTCGGTCCGTAAAACACCTCACCTCTCTCCGTACTAGAGATGGAGCTTATCACCCCGCTGCACACGTCCGAGTCCCTCTGCTTCGAAGCCATACATAGCGAGGTGTACATGGCGCAGATCACTGACACCACATATACAGAAGCGCCAGAAGACCTTATCGACGATGACAACATCGATGCCACACCGCTAACCCCCCCAGCACCAACGACAATGCCCTCAAAGCCAGCACAGACAGCAGCAGCAACATCAACATCATCTACAGCACCAGTCACTGCCAATGCCACATCCGCGCAGCCCATCGTTGTTATCCCCCCCACATCAGTTGTCTTGTTTAGTATTGCCCCGTTGACCGCCGCCGCACTACCTCTCGCCGCCTCGCCGTTCAATGATGCACTCCCCCTCGCGATCTCGTCTTGCCCGCCACCCTCGGCCCCGGCTTCGTTGCCCACAGTCCCTGCGTCGCCCATTCCCACTACCTCGTCGTCTGCTGCCTCGTCTACCGCCGTCACCCCCTCAGCCGCTGCTACCCCTTCGTTTGTGGCCATCTCGTCCACTGCCGCCTTGTCAACCACCGCTCCCTCGTCTATTGTTGCCCCCGTGTCCCCTGCTGCCTCGTCTACCATCACCGCTTCACGCATCGTCACCGCCTTGCCCACCGCTGCCGCGTCGTCCACCACCGCTCCTCCATCTACCAACACCGCCCCGTCCATCGCTGCTCCCCCGTTACAGCCTCAGTACCGACCGCCCCACACTCCGACTTACTCAAATTCAGCACAGCAATTCCAGACTTCAGACAGCTCGGATCCAGCCGCTATGAACCCCATTATTGCAACTACAGCCCCCCTCGTCAGCCTCGGTATTCCGGCCCTACAGTCGTCAGCGGAACGCCCGGCAGCGCGTCTAGACCCACAGAGCCCAGCAGCGCCTTATCCAAGCTACTTTAGGTCGCCGCTCACCTCGCCCCACATCCCGCTTACTCACACACCCCTCCCCCTGTCACGCAACGCTCCGAGCGCGAAGAGCTCACCAAAACCTACTCAGGCGAAGACAATGACGGTGCCGACGAAGATCCCAGAACCGGAGCAGAGGAGGCAGAAGAACCAAGTAGTTCAAGCATACAAGCCGAAGATTAGATGTCAAGTAAAGGTGTTTGACCGAGGACGGTCAAAATTTCGACCCCCCGGCTGGAGTAAGGATCCTTGCGGAGCCACGCACAGAAACCACGTCCCACCGCCTCTTATCCCCCTTCGCTGCCGCCTGTGGACAACAGCAAAGCCTGCCATCGCCCTCGATCGCCAGCCCAAGACGAAGCACAGCAACGCCTCCTCTCGCCCCGCTCGGAGTCCCGCACGCTCTCTTCGAAAGATATACTTTTGCCACCTTGAAGACCACCCCAGCAGACGCATCCTTCGTCCCTTGCAACGCCATGCCGACCCCACCTCCGACATCCAATGACGCAAGTACCTTCAACTCGAAAAGAGCACCCTCGACGCGGCCCTGCAAGGCATCGACACTCGCTATTGACACCCTCAGTTCTCCTCCCACTTCCAGTCACTCCCCGACACTCGACAACGTCGACCACCGCAGCAACCTCAAGCACAAGAACTTTGGCAACACCCTGCGATTCAACAGTACACCCCTTATCAGCCTCAAGTCGCACCGTTCGACCATTCGTTCGACCAAAGCATTGTTAGCCGCACTCACTCCCTCATCCCAAGCACACGTCGTCGCTCCTCCCGTTCCAGCTGCCCCCATCGTCTCGCCTGCAACGCCCGCAACAGTGCCATCTTCATCCGACATGTCCTCTACCACGCGTGCCCCCACTCGTCGACACCAGCCACGCCCCTCGTCGTGCATACGAAGCAGCTTCCCCCTGACGACATAGAAGACGCCGCAGCGAGCCCTGAAGATGTGCCAGCAGCGACATTTCGAACGCGTACACGGCCCAAAATTTTTAGAGTAGTTTGACCGAGGACGGTCAAAATTTCGACCCCCCGGCTGGTGTAAGGTACCCTTTCGCGCTGCGCGCGGAACGGAACGGAACAAACGCTTCGGACGTCCGTTATCCCGATGCGGCCGACCCCCTTTATTTACTGTACCTTTGGACCTTAGGTCGCCGCTTCCTCCATTCCCATCTGTCCCCAGCTTATCCAGTTATCCCCTCTTGGACTCATGTTATGACCTTCTTACAGCCTAGGTTTGTAGTCATAGGTACATGGCATGTATATAAGCCTAGCTACATTTCCCCTCAATCTTTAGTGAAGTGAGTTGCGAGCAGATTACCTTCAGTACTAACGAGTGCGAAACCCTGCGCTTACTCTTACTCCGATCGCGATCCGGTGGAACAGCTGTCCACATCGCTTTCGTTCTCTTTCTCTTTCCCTTATCTTATCCTTCCCCTCATCCCCCTTGGACGACCCTCTCAAATCTCGCAGCACCGAGTCGATCACCCCTCACAGGAATCGATTCACCTTCACCATCACACAAAAGCATCATTTGGAGGACTTCTGTTGATTCGGTTATCGAAGAAGACATTTAGGATGAATTGGGGGTGCTAATAGGTGATTGTGGGTCCCGCAAGGAAAGGCAAGGATTTTAACGATGTTCGAGGTAGGATGGCACCCCATTGGCAAGGATGCCACCACATGAGGACATGGGGTTAAACTCACGCGTATCTCGGATTTTTCATGTGCTGCTCCCGATTATGTGCCATCATGCGCAAGATAGCTCCCGGAACTAGTAGATGGCAGCTGGTTAACCGGTATGACAAGCAAGAATGAGCGCACGAAATGAATGAGATAGAATTGGTCCAAAATAAAAATTTGCAATCCAACAGATCGTCGGTACTTCGATCTGACTGATGCGCTTTTGTCGCCTCCTCGCGAGTCGCGCTTCTCCCTCGCTGAGATCAAAACAGTAGTGTTCCGCGCGCGCATCAACTTTTTTTGGCACGGCATCACCGCCGTTCCTGGCGTGATGGAAGTTCGGAAGAGACCATTTCACAGAGCGAACGAAAATTTTAGCCAGCCAAAGAGGGTTGTCTGACCTCCGCCAAAGTTCTCAATATCTCTCGGTGCAGGGTCGTTGGGGAGAGCAGATGCTCTGACGAGTGACCGACGGATGAACAACCTGAAACACTTAGCAGCCAATAGCAGGCGGACATGCAATACAGTGTGACGATTTTTCTCGTGTGCACAGTATCTATCCGCCGTCAATGGCATTGACACGAATGAAAAATGGAGCACCAAGAATCAACCTGTCAGCCGAAACGCTCGATGCGAGTATTGGTCCGACTAACCGCCGCGCTCCCGCCGACGATGCTCCCACTTTACCACTTACTATACTGTATCTTCCAATCAGGTAGAGGGACGGAGACTGCCATTCCTAGCGTTAATGAGTTGCGGTCATCAAACTTCGCTTCAAGCGGCAACTATACTCTTTAAGTGACTTGTGATCTGCAAGTTCATGTGAGCTCCAGTTCGACGACTGTATGCTGTAATTATCTTTCGAGTCGTCACCTTGGGGCCGTGAAAGGAGTGCTTGACCGATTCACACTTCCCCCTTTGTTTAGCGTCTTACCAACGTGTCACCACGCAAGCAAGCCCTGGTCATGCGCCACCAGAAACGCCGCGGCAGAGCGCTGAACTTGACGTAGAGACGCAAGTCTTGGTTCACATCCCCGGTACCGTCCAATACATCGTGGTCAGTCGATGATGCGCCACTAATAAATTTTCTGCATGGCACCGAGCCCGAACGTCGCGCCGTAACCTATGTCTCCATCTTCCCACGTAAAAAATGCATGTGATGACCCACGCAATTATGAGGGTACAGTACGTACGTATACTTCAGATGATAGCCGAGAGCTGCTGTTCCTTAAGCCGTGTTCTCGGGACCCTGGACCCAGATTGCATCAAGGGCAAGGGAAAGAGCGTTCATTCGGAATCATTCCAAGTGAGTTCCGTCATAGGTAACCCCGCGATGATCGTGCTCTATCAAATACTTCTAAAGGGGAAATCAACAGAAATCACCCTAGAATGTCAGTTGCACATACAGATTATTTCAGAAGATGCAAATGTTGAAACCAAAGGCATTACCCTCACTAGTTTCGTTCAATCTCAGGATTAATTATTCGCCTGAACACGGCATTAACACCTTTCCGTACGGAGGCTGTGAGCAAGGGCTGTGGGTGACTGAATTGAATAGTAGAAGTTCGGCGTGCGGAATTCAGCCGGAGAAAGGCGGGCCGGCATCCCCCTTGAGCGGCTCCCGTCTTGGTAGCTGGTAGATCTTTCGCTACTGCGTGACTTCGTCATCTTTGCGCTTGGTTGCAAGATCACGCGAGGGAACACCTGGTTTCATTGTAGCAGCCACTGCTTACTGAAGAGGCGTGAGGTTGGCACACGGAACGTGTCCTTGGCAGGCGACTCGTGGCGAGAACGCCGAGAAGGCAACCTGTGGGATGCAGATTTCGCCGCCATTGACTAGGTGAGCGGACTCGCGCTGCGCTGCCAGAGATAATCCCGCCCGCTGATTGACATATTTATTCTTACCGCCAATTCATATACCGCTGAACGTGCCGTCGACATAAGCCTCCATTCTGGGCAACCTTTCTCTCTGTCCATCAGTAATGTCCCATGAGGGTCTCTATTCGGTGTTGTCACAACCCCACGGGACTGACTCCATGGCAATGCCTCTCAAATTATATTGGACAAGTCACTGCGCAGCCACTCTCCCCAACTTCAGAGAGCCACACATAGTCCTCACCAGCGTGACACCATGAAAGAAATGAGGTGAGCAAAAAATATTTCAAGTACTAATGCTGCAGAACCGGCTGCCGGTACAGTGCTGCGTAGCTCACTGGTGCGAGGAAATTGGGAGTGGGAACGCCTTTCCCTTGCGCGGTGAGCTTGATGCGGCTTCCGTGCATGTGGAGAACATAGAGGTGCGTGACGGCGACGGCGACTTCTCGTGCTGGGTTCTTATGATACCTGGACTTGTCTGGATGGGAGCGAGGCGGTGCAGGCCATCTGCGGGTGGATTCAAGAGCAGGAAGGGGCTACACAGGAACAGCCTGGCCGAGGCGGGCGCTGGCGACCGCAGGACCACTCCCTTGATTTTCCAAGGAGAGACAATCACGGTCTCGGATTTGACTGGGTCCACACGATAATTCCTGATCTGATCTGATTCGGGGCGTCGATAAAATGTTTGTGGGCGGGCGAGGGAATGCCGCCACTCGTGTCTTACGGCCCGAGTTCAACCACAGCGCGGACGATAGTGGGTGTGACCAAGATATATATGCCCCTCCTACGTTCCAGTCCCACAGGTAATCTATCTGAGGATCTCGTCCGCCCCTTGATTATGCGATAGTAACCAAATGGCAGCTCTGTGATGGTTGTAGTGTTCACAGATAGGCATCCAAATTTTCAAAACAGCAACCTCTCAATTCAGAATAGTCGACATCAGGGTAGTATGAACGCGAAACACAAGAGATCGACAACGACGACAAGAACACTCCTTGGAGCAGTCAGCAACTTGAACCAGAACGATATTTCGTTGCTCCGGTCGAGCTCTTTCATGCCGTTATATTATACTCTCTTCAATAGAAAACTACCTCGAGACTGTGAATGCGAAATATAACCATCGTTAGAATGGAGGTCAAGTGGAGTAGTACCGCAATGCAAGGAAAAAATGTCACGGCGCAGGGACACACCACGTGGCAAGACCTGCGGTTCTGGAAACAAATGGGCATGGGCTTGTTTTCAACCGAAGGCTGGCTGAAAGGTTAGCTAACGAGCTAGCTGAGGTGGCTCTGTAACTACGTGCACTGCAGGGAAATCCTTCGATTGACTCGTATGTCGGTATTTCTCCGAACTCCGAGTCGGTTCAAGGCTCTGTTCGAGTTCCTGGTTCCCCAGAAACTAGCAGAGACGAAGGCTCACGAAGCTGGGGCCATGATCAGACGCAGGCACTAGGATACGCTTGAAATCGGTACAGTACCTCCATGCATGCCATGTATTACGCCGCCCACATAACCACGCGTTTTGGTGTCTCCGGAGTCCCCGGACCCACAGCAACTCTTGCAGCAACTTCAATTGCGCGATAAATTACGAACCATGGGGACACATCCTCACATGTTGGCCACGTACTGCGTACTGGCATCCGTCGTCGCTTTTGCTTCTTCCACGCCGCAGATCGCCAAGACAACCTCGACGTGCTGGCGGGCTGTCGTGATAGAATGCCTTTACAGTACCTATGTAACAACAAACAGCATTCTGCGCTTCGGCCTTGCCCTTGCCCAGAGCTACCTCACGGGTTTCACAGGATGCGTAACACGGTTAGTAGCACGCCTCGGAGTTAGGCGGCTGTTACTGGGAACGGACTATGCCGATGTGTGCCTAGTACTGCCAGTGCCTGCCTTCCGCACCATTCGCTGGTTGTTAAGGATTGAGTACTTGAGTTCCCACACCGTATTACCTGGATTTATAAGAGTAAATACATAAGGAAAGATTATACTGACCTGGTGTGGGGACAAGGAGGATAAGGTCCACCAAACCAAGATGTATCAGATGACTAATAGGATGGGATGACCCAAGGGATGACCTGACCCATGGTCACTGACACTGGTCTTTCGCTTCCTCTGGCCGGACACTGGGTCATCTAAGGGTTGATCCCTTTGTGTGCTTTTAGTAAGCTTAGGACGCACTGGCTGTTGTATATGCTTGGCCCGCGGAGAATGGGCTGCGCAAAACCCCGCACATTTGAAGATCAGATCGGCATCCAGATCACACGGTTGACCTTCCCTGTAGCCAAGCAAACGAACTCCCTCGAGTTGCGACACACTGGTAGTTTTGTAAGGTTCACCTTCATCCGGGGAGACAGTTAATGTCAGTTATAGTCTGCGGGCTGCGCTCCTAGATACTCAATGCCATGCCACCCACATATAAACCTGCCTTTCTGCGACAGGGCGCATGATGGATCTACCATCTCGTTAGGCAATTATCTCAGTGCTGCCAACGACCACAACCGATGACCACTTAGCCGCGGCCGGCTCTGCTTGTCCTTCCTGCGATAATGCTGTCACCCCTGCTCACGCACAAGCGCTGTACTGTGTATGGGGTTCTGCTAACCTTGCCAGTCATCCAACCAGATCGCCAGCCGGTTTTCTCTGTTTGACTAAATGGGCTTCCGGTTTACTTCGTCCGGCTTCATTTAGATTTCCTACAGATCTTCTATCAACCACTGCATTTAAGCTCCAGTCCTTCAACGTTTGGTTCAAGTTCCCAAGGCCAGAACCGGGCTGTCGTGGAAGCGATCTCAATGTCCGGCACATACTACACCGGCGTTGGTATTGCAATAGTGCGCTTCTTTTTTTTCATATACTACATGGGCAATGAACACGAGTACGGCGGTCTCGAGGCATATCTCTGCTTTTTCCCATTTTTACACCGTATTCATGCAGGGTCAACAACATAAATTGATTCTGTTGCTCAGATTAGCTCCGAGAAATCAATGCGAGGTCTAGATGGTAAAGGACTTTGGTCGCGCGAGAGGGAGAGGGGGAGAAACAACTGACTTAGGGGGTCTCGTTTGAGCCACTCCTTTTAAACTGCTAGAACAAGTACGCCACGAGCCAGGCTTTGTAACATGCCGAAGTAGATACTAAACACAGAGACTAATTGACAACTACGGAAGTAAAAGATATTTCACGAGCTAAATGACACCTTGCGTGCGTCCTTGAGACGTCGCACTTGAAAAAGGTGGTGCAGTAAAGTATGTTCGTCCTTAAGACAAACGCGTTAATATCATACAGCACGCGTAAGGTAAAATGAAACAAAAGGAATGATGAACATTCATATTCAGTCGAGAGACCATGAGTAACTAAAGCTTTCTGCCATATAGTGAGTAGTGGCACAGTTCCACATATCAAGCGAACGTACAAGTTAAAGGGCAGAAAGGGGTAGAGGAGCCCTTAGGGAAATGTTGTATAACAAGCCGCATCGTTTTGGAGTGCGAGAGGCTGAGGAAACATTGGCGAGAGTCGGCGAGGGCTTGTTGAGCCAATGAAATTTCGAGGTGCAAGCGCATCAAGGGCCATTACGACATTTTGTGAGGACGTGGGAGGCATTACTACGACACGCCCCACGTGCTGTTCCGGGTGCATGGGAAACTTGAATGCATACGATACGTCAGAATCGGAGATGTTCAGGACTGGGAATGGAACGCTACCTCCATGCCGGAGCCTTGATCATACTCATCTAGGAAATCGATTATCATCTGGCTGCGCAAAGCCTGGATCGTGACCAGGAGTTCGGCGGTGAATTTCCCGCGGTGTTTGGCTAGAAGGTGAGCCTTGATATAACTCGGACGAGTCCACTTTGAACTGCAGAACAGGCAGTGGCGCGGTTGCTCATGTACGTCCCTCCGGTGCCGGGCGAGCTCTTGGACACGTCCAAAGCTTTTGTTGCAGTCGGTACAGACAGACCGCGCCCTGCGGTTCCTGTTACCAGTGCTACGGCCCTGGATGGCTTGGATAGTTTTATGCCGTCCGGTTCCGTGGGACCGACTCGGAGCCTGGGGTACGTCAGTTCGCACTTGGATCACGGAAACCTGGAGACGCTTACCTCGTAGGTCAGCGAGTTGGGTTGCCCGAACTGGACACAAGCAAGGAATGATTCCATCTTTGCGCAAGGATGGTGGAATTGCGAGGGTAAGGAGGCTTCTTCTCCATGATGAAACGCTGTTCGAGTCCTTCCCTGTTCGTCCCCACCCGTTGCTTCAAGGGTTGAATCACCTGTCTGGGCAAAGAGCAGTGCTGAGTTGGTACAAGGGCCGTCAGCGTATAACTCCTCGCCCATAAAAGGCACAGCCCATGGGAATTCTGTTGGTTCAGAGAACGAAGACATTTTTGATGAGTTCGGGGGTTGTGTGGAACCTTTTCCGCACGATGAGGGTTTTAAACTCACCGATGGCAATGGCACCCTGACATGAGGACAAAGAAGCTAAACCAAAGCTGTTCTTGACTGTTGTGGGTTTGCCATCGATTAGGTGCCGTTACCTCGAAATGGTGTAGGTGAGTGTAAAACATCAGAGCTGAATGACGGTCACATTGGTGATTGCCTTCGGGAAGTACACTTCAATAACTCATTTTGTGGAGTCTCCTGCGCCGCCGAGGTGATTCTCTGCCATGTGTCACCGCCGTTCCTGGCGGGGGCTTCCAGAAGTGGTCAATAGGGTGAGTGGAATGAAAATGCTAGGAAATGAGGTCTGGGCCCAGTAGACCATCGTCTAGGTCCTGCTCTGAGTATAGACACTTTCAAATTAGAGACAGAGATCCATTCGGTCCGAGTGCCAAATCCCCGGTTCCATCTTTCTCTTACTGTCCGAGTTCAGGGACACGCGGAGTGAGGCCAAGAAGAATAGGAGAATCCGGGAGACGAAGGACAAGTCCCCCAAACACGAGAACAACGCAGGGAAGCGGAGAGTTGGGGCAAAATAACAAAAAGGTTTCGTGACCACCAAGTCGGCGCGGTTGCTCGAGCTTAGGGTTGGAGAGGCAATGGAATGGGGTGAGGGAAACAAAGAGAACTTTCAAGGGCACGCAGGGGTGCTTTGCAGTGGGTACACCAGAGAATGTTACATTTCAAGGAAAACAATACGAAACGTAGTAGACCAGGTAACTAGTAAGAGCCGCCGTCCGAATCTGCCAGTGTAAGTAAGGGAGGCGCCAGGGAGAACAATAGGAACCCCACGACAGCTATTGCTGTCCGAGACGAGGGATCAGGAACACAGTAAAGGTGTAACTGTCCGTATGACGAGCGAAAGGAGAGCTGGAGAGTGCCGAAGCGGAGATGAAAGGAACGGAGAGGCAGTGTGCCACGCTGTAGTCGCGTTTCCTCCATGCTGGTGCCACGTGGGCAACGCGAAGTATCATACAACACATCATGAGGTCATTTCTTTCCTATTTGATCTATGTGTTGCGGGCACAGACAATTTACGGTATGGTGTTGGCACAGTCTGGAGTGCCTTGACCACTCCTCGAGGGTAGTACAAGGGCGCGCTCAAAATCCTTTTTGGCTTTATGTTCAACCTACTCAAGTTACACTGATTCTCGCTGATTCTAGTGCTACATTTGCTTGGATCTCAGATGGGAAGTCTCGATCGATCCCAAGAATCCTCTTAGGGAAAGCAAACAATACATTACTATCCCCCATCCTACCCGGGCTTCCTTCCGCCCAAAGGAAATCGGCAGCGCCGCACAGGATGGCACAGAATGATGTACTTACCAAATCTACACGTATGTGTGGATGACTGCGGTCAAAATTTAGGATTACGGAAGCAGACTCTGAGTCTCGGCGAGCTCGGGTACTTTCTCAGAGGCAGCTCGTCACTTAGACATTGGTTTTCACCGCGCGAGGTTTCTCCCACTTCAGGAGCCCATTTTGGACGATTTATTCTGGATCGTTGATTCGTGTAATCAGGTATGACGACCGCTCACCCCGCTCATACTCACGGTTGCATTGATATTCTTCCGTCCACTAGAATGTGTCGGCATACACAGAAACGAATCACTCCGACACGGAGGCCCACCCATGCAGTAGCTTTTGCGACAAGCGATACATTGTTTCATTTGCACAAGGGCCCATTTTCAACTAGCGTTTCGAGAATTAGCGCAGTTCCCTCACCTGTAGCTGCGGCTTCAACTTCTACGTCCCTCCAAGGTTCCTCTTGCGGCCCGCACTGACAGGTTTCAACACAAGGGTGCATGCTAGGCTGCATTTACAGTGCCCCGGGAACTTTGGGATAATCGCGTAGTCTGCGATTCTGCGGCGTTGGGTTTGGGATACGATAGTATGCCTTGGATCACGGGAAACCCGGAAGTGCTTGTCTTGTGGGGCAGCAAATTGATTTGGCAAGCTTCATCATCATCGTGCAATACTGTCCCTCCGTGGTCATACCCAACAGTTGCATCAAGGGCTGGGCTACCGTCGAGGCTCTGGATGGCTCTGGATTGGTACGTGAGCTGGGCAATAACTCCTCTCTTCTAAGCCGAAGCATCACACAAGAGAAGAGAAATCTATTGATTTAGGGATCATAGAAAACACTGTTGCGTGAGTTGGAGGGAATGTGCTTGTGATCCCGACCCCAAAACGCTTGATCGGGATTCGAACAACGTTCGAGGGAGGATTGCACCGAGTGACAAGGACATCACAACATGGAAGCCAAGAGGTTCAACCCAAGCTTCACTCGAAGTTGTCGTGGTTTTGCCCGTAAGTTAGTAACTGCCATTGTCCCCCAGTTGGGAATTAGCAGATGGCACTTGTCACTGTTGTCAGGGACGAATGCCTCTACGTTTTTCAGATGAGGTGAAACAGTGCAAGCGGGTCTAGCATGAGGCGCTAACTCACCCTGTAGAATCACATTATTCACGTGGATAAGTCCTCTTTTGTAAAGTAGGGTTTCTGCACCCGGATCATCATCCTTTTGCAGGATATCACAGTGATATCACCCCCGTCCCCGGCGCCTTAATTTGATTACGGAAATGAAGCTAGCCAATGAAGCATGGTCGGGATCATGCTTGATCCGTCGTCGAAGCCTTGGAGATTCAATACCCGTCATGATATGGGACCCGGGAGGCTGGGAGAGAAAGGTGAGTGGGGCTGACCGGCGCTGACCACTTGCAGTCTAAAAGAATGACTAATCTGACTAGCGCTTGTGCTTCATCTGACTGATGCTCGCGGTTTCATCCGACCCCCGACCCTCGATCCGACCAGTGCTTGCTTTCTCACCCGATAGACGCCCGCGCTCTCGTCGGACATCGCCACCAAACTCCAATCCCTGTTCCGATTCGTTCATCTGCACTGCACCCCCAAACGAACACTCGTCGATCTCTTGCTCTATTGCAGTGGCCATTTACTGTGTTTTAACCTTAAAGACATACAGTATACGAAGATCATTCCTAACGCCTTGAGTTGCGGGCACCTGTGACTTGCGGTCATCAAACGGTGAGTTCGCTTCAAGTGGTAAACATACCCTTTATTTGGCTTGGGATCTGTAAGTTCGTGAGACCTCCAGTTCCACGACTGCAAAGTTGGCATTCGACTCATCTAGTGGACGTTATTTTTGGGTTGCGAGCAGAAGAACGCGACCTACTACTACTCCCAGTCCATACATGCTTGTACTATCAACATTTCGTCACGCGAGCGACGGGCATTGTCGGGCTTGTTCAATTGCCGAGCTCGTCTGAGTGTGGCCTCTGAGTGCCTGACTTTGTCTGTGGAGTTGAGGTGCACAGGATATCGTGAGGCGGCGAGGCGCACAACTTGAAGCAGTCCCGCATACAGTACGAAACGCTTGACGAAACGGTGATCGGGCTGTACGGCTCGGTTAGGTCGGTGAGTGGCGGTGACGTCGGTCCGCCATCCCGCACAGCCAAAGGCCGAAGCAATTTGATATTTCACAAATTCGCGCCACACCTGACGCGGCCTGACGGCCTCAGATATTTGACACTTGACAGGCTTGACAGCGCCACATACTGTATTTGAGGTGAGCGCTTGCGCTCTTGAAAGTGAGAGTCAGATCACGTCGCGCTCGCATGACACACACAAAGTGACATCCGCGGCTGACTGGGTCCATGGCACCTGCATCCTGCACACTGGGGGCGCAGCTAGCCACGCGTTCCCAAGATGAGAAAATCGGTAGCTTGTACAGTTTTACGCAATTTGGGAGGGAGAACGTTATTGATAGCAGGTGGCGTTAAGGTGAATGCAAATTTGCTTCATTGAATTCACTCATACAGTACTAGTAATCATGAACGTGCATGAACCTTGGCCTCGTCAGTTTTTACAGTGGGGCGCCAAACTTGGCGCCAAATGTCATGCAACAACGTGTGACAATACTCGGCAAACTGAAATCCCGTCATAGGCGCATATGGACATCTTTGTATAGGGAAAAAGACCTACCTCACTACGCTGAGTCTGCCAAATTGAGACCCCTTCTCAGTCCCATCTCCCGGGGCATACCAGCCCCCCAGAATTGTTACTCGACAAAGGAAACGTGTGAATGGCACGTGGGTTGCATGAGTCGGCCAAACAGCACACCGTGGCCGAAATCGTTCGATGGGTATAGTAGATGCCCTCGCTACCAGTAGCCTACCACAAGACGTTATCGCGCTATCAATCTCGGTTGCAATAATCATTCCTAATGAGGAAGCGGGCTCTCCCAAATTTCCGCGAGGAACACACCCCACGCCGCAGGGAGTGCTCAGCGGTGAGACCAACACCCGCTAATGTTAAGGACGTCTGTCACGTTCCGATGATTGACATGTCAATTGGTATATTTCGAACGACAGGAATCAAACAGGAACTACATCAGCCTACCGGCCAAAGGTCCTACTGAAAGTGAAATGTTGAAACAACGAAGATGGTGCGAATACTATTCACGAAGTGTTCAGAGTGAAATGCCAAAGGAAAGAAGAAAGAGTACGAAAGTCCGCAGGCCAAAAAAGGAAGACTGAAAGTGAAATGTTGAAAACGTTGATACGTGAATCGACGTGAATGCCATTCCCACGGGAAGTTCAACGTTCAGCGCTAATTGCCTCCAACAAACACTGCAGTAGAAACGCGCAGTCAATAACGGCCATGTAGAAATCATTATGTCATGCAGACATACCGTATTTTGCGGTATACTTGACGGAGATATCACCAGATCCAGGCTTGCACTACAAAGAAAAGTTATGCTGAATAAACCGGATAGACACAAGTCGAGAGGAACATACGCTAGCTGGCGGCTGGCCCCGCACTGTGTTCACACGATAGACATCGTTTGCCAATTCACCCGACACCTCCTGGAGCTCCAGCCAATCAACATTGTCACTACCGTCGGGCGAGGGAATATCTCCAATCTTCTTTCCAAAGAAGATGGCGTCCGGGTTGCCCTTAAGATTCCCGGTAGACGTGAAGTCAAAGACGGGGACGAGGGTACCATTGTTATTCACGAAATAGTGTTGGCCGACAGGTGAGATGTTCCAATTATGCTTGAGCCGTTGCGCCAATCCTGGGTCCGATGGGTCGGTGGATGGGCATGAACTCCAAAGACTGAAGACATCATCCTGAATGTTCGAGAACTCTCCTTGGCCAAAGAGGCAAGAGATGTCGAAAAGTTGAGCCACGGCACCGGTGGAGCTACCAGATCAACCCGCTCAGTTGTCGCGCCAAAAATATAGTTGGTGGAACTCACGTATAATTCCCGGAGGCGCTGCAGGTATAGTTTTGCTTCCCCATACCCACTGTGGTAAAGATAGGCGCGGATTGTATGGGAGCCAAGGTCGCAGGTAGACTGAAGGCCGATGCAGGAACAGGGCAACCACCTTGAGAGCCTCTCTTCTGCGAGGGTGCAGCGAGGGTCGTAGTGGCTAGGAGAAGTGGAAGGAGTAATAGGGCAATCATGATGAGTCGTGCTAAGAATCAGGGGAGAGGCTCTAGACAGGAAGTCAGTTGAACGTCGAACCAGGGGTGTTGCGCATCCCCTGGTTTTATAGAATTTTACTTCAGCCACGTTGCTGGTGCCAGCGCCCAACGAAAGAGGAAAATAACAACCCTGATCGGCCGCATGGCCCTGGGTAAGGGGTACAGCACCTGGGTGAAGACAATGTACAATGGCGCTTCCTGTCAATGGCGCTTCAAAATCGATGTTGAACCGGAGTTATCTGTGACACTTGAACTTAAAACCCGGTTTCACCACAAAACCCGGCATCACCACAGCCCTGCATATAAGCGACGGCCGGCCGTCGCCGCAACCCGGGTTCCAGCTGTGTCACATGACACAGGATATTTTGAAAACCCCGCTCCATGACGCTCAGTAACACATACAGTACTACACTACTGCCGGTCTCAGTCGTTTCTATGGGCACCCATGGCATTTATCTGTACTTCCGCAGATATCAAAGACAGCTCCGAGTCAAGTCGTTGCGATGTGACGATGTTGCACTCGATCTCGTTTCTCGCCGTTCATAGCAGCCATAGCTTGCACTCCAGAATGATCTGCCAAACAGCGACAGCCCTCCGGTCATTGGCGACACTGAAATCTATGGGCCGCCCCATGGCAACTTATTTTATGTAGGGAGGTGCATCTTCACACAAGTGCCAGCAGCATTCGTTAAAAATACATTATGTCGTCTCGTTGCACAGCTTGTGGTCGATCATGTCGCGGAATGCACGACAGCTCGGACGACTTCCGATATCGTAAAATTTAAGCCAGAGGCGTTTACCCGGTCTTGTACAAATGCGCCCATGAGCCTCCGTAATCATGGTTGTCAATAGGGGTGCCAGGGTGAGTGAGTCGGTGCGGGTTCGCGTGTGATCAGCGGGGTGTCCCCATCCCACGCCATTATACCCGTCTTGACTTGCCCTGAGAAGATCACAATATGTCCATGGAAAGCTCAGTTGCGTCGAGACTATCGACAAAAAACAGGCTTTCGCAACATGGGGGGGTGTAAAAGATTGACGAGGGGGTCTGTTGCTCACGGCGGCGCTAGCGTTCCTGTCACGGTCTTGCCCTTCTATCTGTCGTCGTCGACAATAATCGCCACTGGCACCAGTCCCCGTACCTTCACCAGACTCCTACCCCGATGTGCTCAAGCACAGAATTGTATCCACAATACATCAGGCGAATTGGTTTACGGCAGTTGCTGCGCGCTGGAGGAACCTAGGGGAACCAGTGAAAACTGGTTGAAAAATGTGCTATGGCAACCTAGGAAACATATGAAGACCTGCGAAACCTACTGAATCTGTCCGTGTATCTAGAGACAATGGTAGAGCGGCGAGGGGGCGAGGAGCGTGGGGCCCGGGAAGAAGAGAAAGAGGGTTCGACTTCGATATCGTGCGGTCACTCCGCATTCGTACTATATACAATGTACCTAGCGGGAATAATACTAAACGAGGGTTAGTTACTGTAAGTGCTAGCTAGCTAAGGGAAAGAGTAGCAGTTGGTATGGTGCTAGCGTTTAGTGTGTGCGTGCTGGGCTCAGCTGGAGTGCCACCCGAGCGCCATTGAGCTCGGACGCTCGGACACGCACGCTTGCCTTATGTGTTGTATTTACATCTCATCTAGATCAGTCCGAGTCAACGAGAACAAAGGAGAGAAAGATATTCCATCGGTATCTAACAATGTAAGTATTCCAGGAACTTGAAGTAACGACGGCTGGCCGCAGTTTCCACTGGCATGCTTCCGGGTTTTCAGTTCTCAAAACCTGAAAACAACTAAAGATCAATAAAAAGTGGAAAGTATTACTGATGTATGATGCGTTACAATGGGAGAAGTACAGGGGACTGGAGAAAGAACGCAGCCTCAATGCAGGAACCGTTGATCATACCCATCTAGGAAATCGAGGATCATCCAGAAGCGCAAAGCCTGGATCGTGACCAGGAGTTAATTTCCGTTATCTGATTTCCGGTATCTGGCCAGAAGTTAATATTACTCAGACAAGTCCATGTGAAACTGCAGAACAGGCAGCAGCGCAGTGGTTCTCGTGTACGCCCTTCCTGTGCCGGGCGAGCCCCTGGGCACGTCCAAAACTTCTGTTATAATAGGTACAGACAGTCCACGCCCTCCGGCTCATGTTACCACTGACACAGTCCTGGGTGTCTTGCATATGCTCCGATTCCGTGGGGCGGGGTCTGGGGTGATTAGTTTACACCAGGATCGCAGGCAACCTGGCGACGCTTACCCCCTAGCTCGGCAAGTTGGGTTGAGGCCCTAGCTAGACGCAATGGTACCTTGACATGAGGACCGGAGGGCTCAACTCCTGCTCTGGAAGATGTCATGGGGTTTCCATTGATTTGAAGCCAATACCCCCAGAAATAGTGCATGTGAGCCTAAAACATCAGAGCCGAATGGCGGGTCACATTGATGACGGCTCGAAGGGCACAACTGTTCCCCCACTTCTTTTGCAAAGTCATCTCCGTCGTCAAGGTTATTCTATGCAACGCGGTACCGCCATTCCTGGCGTGCCAGGACGAGTGGAATAAAGCGCCAGATGTCCGGGTCAGTAGATGATCGTCTTGGCCTTGCTCTGAGAAAGGCACTTTCAACTAGAGACAGTAGATGCTCGGACGAATATTTGCGACGGTTATGGTGATGTTCCCCACTGGAATTCCCACGACCAGCCTGGCACAGGATAATGATAACACTCGTCAGTAGGACGGCCTGAGAGAATTAGCAGCAGGTGTAATACACACCATGGTAATCACTGATGTGCCTGGGACTATGGAATCAAGGCTGTTAAAGGGAAAGACGATGGTGTGGCCGGAGAGAGCGTCGCAATGTTATGATGTGGACCCAAGGCGCACCAAAATGCGTTCAAAAAAAAGACACGGAACATGACAACCGTCCACAGAGAAGTCCAAGCCTAAGCGAAGGAGTGCCAGTCTGATCGAAGTTACTCTTCCACCAAACAGGGATGACTCGGAGCACTTGAATGAGCCGGGACCTCAGGTTGGTTGTTGCCATCTCGGAAAGCAAGAGGCTCACCGACGCCGTGGTAAGACCGGCGCATAGTTCGATACGGGAACACGAAACGATGGGCGAGGCTATTTATGATGGTTTTCGATTGTGTAGAGTGGCGTAGTCGCATTTCTTCCATGACAATGCCACGTATACAGCGCCTATAGTCGCATTCCAAACTCCCTGCCTCACAGCTACGACAAGTATGATCGTCATGAGGACGTCCTCCTTGGTTTTTACGTTCATCCTATTCGAAATACAGTTGTCAAATGTCAATAGCTTTGATCTCAGAAGAACAGTTCTGATCGTTCTTGTGAATCCTCTTTGGAAAAGTAATGAATCAAAAACGCACTATTACATGCACCCATCCTATCAGGGCATCCTTCCGCCAGAAGAAAATCGGCGAGGACGAAGTAGGACCCAAATCGATAACACATGGATGTCAAAGTTCACGAATATGGAAGCTGATTCCCACGACTCACGTCGACTTCCCCCGAGCAGGTCATCACTGGATCCCCTCGGACTTTGATTCACCGCGCACGGTTTCTCCCACTTCAGGACCCCTGTTGGACGATGTATAAATCGCGCTTGTATATCAGGTACGACGCTTATAACTTACTCTTACCCTGTCATGGCGCGGAACTCCGATCATACTTGTATCGATCGGCCTTGTAATTGGCTCGTTCCTTTCAGAAATTCAGAAATCGAGATCATCGTATCTCCAGTTTCAGGAACTCAGTACTGTTACGTCACCGCTCCCTTCCTGTCTGGTCTGGGGGGCCGAGGCTTATAAGCACTATGAACGGTCTCGGAAGAAGACAGGGACGATATGGAGAGTTTTGAAGAGAGTTCAATAAGTAGTCGGATGTGAACGACATCTGATATGCGATTGCCAGGTCATCGACAGAATCAAATAACTCAAACCCTCTCGAGTCTACCTGGATCAACACGACTCCCGGTCGCTACAACCGATTTTGAGAATCCGCATGTGATCAGGGACTGGGAACCCTCGTATTTTGGAGGGGGTCTTCAAAGACTCTTCAACCTGACCTTTCCGGAGGTAGCTCCCCACACCTTTATAACCATCTTGATTTGCACCAATAACAGTCTACACTGAGGAAATCGCACTCCCATCTCATGGAAGGCTCCTGGTATGATAGTTTCATAGAGATTATCGACAGAAACACGCCGTAGAATCCTAATTCACGGCGAATATACCTCCACACCCAGCGCGAACAAGAATGATCACGAACCACTTTTCTGCCGTTTCTTTACCAGCAGACTCAAATGAGGCTCAAAGCACAGAGCAATTCCGAGGCCGCACGGGGGCATTTTGCAACAAGTCCCTGAGAGGAGTTCATTGCGATAGCAAGGTATAGTACTTGGTAGATCTTCCCTATTGAGGAACAAACAGGTTTCTCCCAATTTCCGCGAGGAACACACGCACCCCACGCCGATGGGTGTGAGATCAACGCCGGGTAATGTTAAGGACGTCTGTCACGCTCCAATGGTCGACATATCAGTAGATTACGGCGAACGCTAGGGATAGAACAAGAACTACATAAAGCCGCAGGCCAACAAAGGCCGACTGAAAGTGAAATATTGAAACATTGATGGTGCAATGGCATTTGTACGGGCGTCCAGCGCCAACCGCCTTCAAATAAACACTAGATATGCGCGATTAATAACGGCCATGGAGAAATCACGCCATGTACACGTACCAAATTTTGCCGTATACTTGGCAGAGTTCAGAGGATATGAGGGATTGCACTATAAAGAAAATTTACATTGAACGGGACGGGCACATGTCGAGACCTTACATCACTGCCACTGTCCGCGTTCGTGCCTTGCACTGTGTTCAAACGGTAGACTGTGTTTGCCAAGTCACCCGACACCTTCTGGAGCTGCTGCCAATCAATATTGGCTGCACCATCAGGCGAAGGAACATCTTTGATATTCTGTTCGGAAAAGGCCGCATTCGAGTTACTAATAACACTCGCATTAGCATTAGTCTACCCAGAAGACGTGGAGCCTTGCGTGAAGTTAAAGACACAGAAGCTGCCTGAGGCACCTCGATTCACGAAAGATTGTGTGCGCAGAGCACTGAGTTTCCAATTTTGATTGAGCTGTTGCGCTATCGTCGGATCGGATGGGTCGCTGCCTGAAAATTGAGTCCAAATATTGAGGACATCTTGCTGAATGTTCGAGGAAACAGAGCAACCGGAGGTACTTTGCCTCAGTGAGGGTGTAGCGGGGGTTGCCGTGGCCAGGAGAATTGAAAGGAGGGCCAACGCAACCATGACGAGCTGTACTCCGAATCAGAGGAAAGACGCCAGGCAGGAAGTCAAGGATTGCTTGAACCTGGGGTGTTGCGCATCCCTGGTTTTAACAGGATTTCTTCCGGCCACGAAGATGTGACGAAGCCCAACAAAAACATGTCAAGAGCCAAGACAGCAACGTCATGCTGGCACTCCGGGACAGTGGTATCGCTTGACTACATCTGAAGATTTGAAGCTTGAACATCTGAACTTTGAACACGCCAGATGCGCCGTTCAATCACATTCACATGATATTTTTGGTGGCTCCTGCACTTCATCGAACTACATTCAGTGTCACGGTCACAAGGCTAGTCAACGCAACATGCATGAAAGCGTACGATTTCAATTAAAATCGCCTCCGTGGATGCTGGAGTCGTGTTGGAGTCGCAGCCATGACACCAGATTGAGCTACCTCCTCGTGACCGCGAATCTTGGACCAGCGCAACTAGAGGGCGTGCTTGGCGTGTGCTTCCGCGTTTGCATAGTAGATACCCAAATTTCCTCGTAAAAGAACTCTCTTGGTCCACGGGTATTATTACGGGGTACCCAAGGGGGTACCTACGATTGTGTCCAAGACAAGGTCTAAGATTAAACATAGCCTCGATGCTGACGTGGAGTTTATTATTAGGTCAGGACGGGCTGGAACTTTGGGCATATTTTGACGCCAATGCCACGTGACCAAAGGCGAGGACCAAGGAGACCTGGCGGCTGCCCGGTTGATCCCTCTTCTCATCATGGCATTTAACAGATATAAGCTCAGAGTTCTCTCTGTCCTGGGCCGACATCTCCTTCAACTGGCTTCAAGCTCTTATCGAGAGCAAATCCACAAATTTCCGCGAGGAACTCACCGTACGGCAGCGTACTCACGCACCCCACGCTGAAGGGGAGTATTCAGTTGTTTGTTCGAGGTCAGATGTTACTATGGACGTCTGTCACGTTCCGGTGGTGTTAATGGTCGACATTACTACAAATGCTAGGGATGGAACAAAGCTACATAAGGCCGCGGGCCGAAAAGGGGCTACTGAAAGTGAAACGTCGAAACGTCGGTGGTGCGAATGTTAATCGCACGGGGCGTTCAGAGTGAAACGCTATGGATAGAACAAGATATGGCCGCAGGCCAAGTACGGCGACTGAAAGTGAAACATTGAAAGGTTGATGATGCGAAAGGCATTCGCACAGAGCGTTCAGTTCCCGGTAAGTACTAGATACGCAGAGTTAACAACAGCCACGCAGAAACCATCACGGCATGAACACGTACAATATTTTGTGGCATACTTGACAGTGATATCAGCAGACCCGGGCTTGCACTACAAACGTTGATTGGACGGGAGAGGCACAAGTCGAGAGAAGCTTACCGTAGGCGGCGGCTGGCCTTCTACTGTATCCACACGGTAGACTTTGTCTGCCAATTCACCCGACACTTCTTGGAGCTCCAGCCAATCAACATTTTGGACACCTCCAGGCGACGTAACATCTTCAATCTTTTCTCCAAAGAAGATGGCCTTCTTGTTACCCTTTGTCCGCCCGGCAGACGTGAAGTCAAAGACGGGGACGGGGTTATCACTGGCATTCTTGCCGTCCACGAAGTAGTGTTGGCCGACAACGGGGATATTCCAAAGTTTTTTGAACAGTTGCGCCATCCTTGGTTCCAACGGGTCGTCGCCTGTGCAATTAGACCAAATATTAAAGGCATCCTCCTGAATGTCCGAGAACTCTGGTTTGCGATAGAGACAAGAGACGTCGAACATTTGACCAACTGCACCAAGAGAGCTACCGGATTCACCCCTCCTCAGTTGCTTGCCAAATTACACTCCGGTGGAACTCACGTATAATTCCCGGCTGAGTTGCAAGTATAGTTTTGATTTCCAAAACCCATTGTTACATAGGTAGGCGAGGATGTAAGGGAAGAAAATGACTGGGGTAGAGGGAAGGCCGATGCAGGAACTTTGCAAGCACCGTGAAAGCCTTTCTTCTTGGAGGGTGCAGCGAGGGTCGTGGTGGCTAGGAGAAGCGAAAGGAGGGACAAGGCAACCATGACGAGTTGTACTAGGAAAGAGTCCAGAGTCCAGGCAGGAAGTCAAGGATGTTTGAACTTTGGGTGTTGCGCATCCCTGGTTTTATAGCATTTACTTCCGGCCACGAAGCTGGTGACGACGCTGAACACAACAAAGGGGAGAGGCGCTCAACAAAGAGGGAACAATAGGCTAACCTTCGCCCGATTGATCAAGCGATTGATCGGCCGGATTCCAGTGCCAGTGACCTAGCCAGGAAAAAGGGTACATGGTCAAGACAATGACCATGCTGGCGCTTCTGGGCCGATAGTATCGTGATATCTGAACGCAATATTTTCTCCACATCTCTACATATCAACTTGAACGTGGTATTGTTACCACCGGGATTGTGGTGCCACGACTCGGTTCCGATCGCATCACATGACATTTCGCTGGCGATTCAGATCTCCGCTCCTCTTTGTGGCGTCTGCCCGGCTCTATACAGCACTTACTGTAAATCAAACAGTGCTGCACAAACTGTCACTGGGGTATCTCGAAAACCCACTCTACGAGTGCGTGATCGCACATTTTATAAAATATACATGTAATACCAAGTGTAATACGTATTCTACTGTATTGCAGTCAAGATTGCAGTCCACACTCTTCGTATATTACTATTGTTTCAGACGTTTCTAGGGCTTAGTAGGTATTGCACCCGATCATTCAGATTAATTTGAACCCTCCGTTCCATAGCTTCTTCGGCACTTACACGTCAGAACGAGGGCATGCCATCAATGACAGCCCTCTGATCATGCAGTGGCGTAACTGGAATGATGTGGAATCTATGAGCCGCCTTATGTCAATTGTACTAGTATTATTTCATGTGGGGAGGCGCGTCGTCACAAGTGCCAACAATATTCGTTAACAATACCTTCTGGGTCATCTTGTTGCGCAACAAATAGTCATCATATCACAGAATGCACGACATGAATCGTAAGATCGTACCAAACTCCCCTACCAGAGGCATTCACACAGCCTCTTCGTATAAATGCACAGACGAGCATGAAGCCGCGGCCCGCGGCTGAGTGTCCGTAGTCATTGTCGTTATAAATAGGTTGGGAGTGAAAGGAAACTGGGGACTTTACTTATCTCGATGGGTTCATCAAAACGGTCAATACAAGGGTGCAGACCGTGCAGTTCAGGGGAGGCGATGAACGGAGAATCGATTGAAGTCAATGTGGGACGGCGGCACTAGACGCGCGAAAGTTTGATCGAATGCTTAGAGTGGGACGCAAACCGTCACGCAATTCAATAGCTGGCCCACTGCTGGCCCTCGCCAACTTTGCGACCAAGGCGTGATTTCACAGGCCTCACCTCTCGGCTTCTACTCGCTACCCCCTCGGTCTCGTGTTTGGGGAGAGGGAGGGTGGAGGTTGACAGAGAGTGCGAGGAGGGGGTGGCAGCAACCGGATTTGACCAGAGGCGGAGCGAGATAACCTCCAGGGAGGGTTGGGGACAACTTGAAGAAAAACAAATGGAACTCCCACTCGCTCGTGGGCGAGGGAAGGGGTATTCTTCTTCAAGTTGTCTCCCCCCTCGCCCCAAGAGTGAGACAAAGGTCGGGTTTCTGTTGTCTTTCACGGTGCCATGGCGCCACCCTCCTTCCTCGCTCCAAGCGCGAGACGGAAGGGGGTTTCCCTCTGCTTTACATGCCCCCAATATCAACTGCGGGTGGCGTTTTTGTTTTCTGCACCGCCAATGACATCCCCTCCCTCGCCTCGCCCCAAACGCGAGCGGAGGACTTCTTTTGTCACTATTTTTATAAACGAACATGAAATCCGCGGGTACGGTTAAGCGACTTCTCTTTTTGAAACCACGTGACTTTGTTTGGTTGTGTGGTATTCGGGACATCAAGCGGGACATCGTTTGCGGATAAGTTAGTAGACAATTGATAGAAGACTACCTTTTGCGGTTGCATGAAAAGGGCTTCTACAAGATGGAAGCCCTCTTTGTCTGTGTATGCATTGGACAGAATGCGGATAGCATCCTTTGAGAGTACATAGGATAGGCCGCTCCAAATGGCTATCTTGTGGTTATCACTTATGAGTGACTTATCATGGCTACAGTCCACTTGTTGCTTATCAAGGATTGATTCGCGTGACTCGTGCGGGAACAAGGGAGATACAGTATATATGTGAGTGAAGGGAACAAGTGAGATGGATGAAGTCCGCGGGATGGAAGTACGATGTGCTGACTAATGCGACAACTTGGGATTCGACGATCGACGACACGCTATCATCGATGTTATCAGTCAGCCACTCCATTGTTCCCTCGAGTATGGTCATAGTTAACAGGTCGTAGGTTAGCGCAGGTATTCTTATCAGTCAACTGAGCTTCCATTAAGAGAGGAATCTAATGGGGGTTAGCAACTCGCCGTAGACATAGAAACTTGCCACGCACTTGGCCACGCATTTCTTGGATTGTCTCCAAGCATGTCGCCCACCACTTCGGAAGATCTGAATCCTAATCGGGTGGCGGCTTGAAGCGGGCCAGGAGGCCCCGAGTCCAATTACCTCATTTGCTCTTGGCCTGTAGAGTAACTTGCTCTACTTTGATTGCGCGTCGCACTGTTCCCTCATTCTCCGCAGAGTCCGCAATCACTTGTAGTCCGGTATTATTTCCATTGGAGACCGGTTGTAGAACTCCGAGGGGGGGGAACAATTGCTTGTGCCAGCTACTGCTCGACGTCATTCTTTTGTCCTTCAGTCAACGTGGGTCTTCCTGCTATACGACACATGGGCTGTTTCCTGTAAAGGCGATGGTGAAGGGGACTGCATACCTCCCACTGGCAAATTGGTCCAGCATCTGCGACATACAGGAGCTGGTTTTCCTGCGAAAACTGCTGATAAGTATGCCAGCAATCTTTCACTGGTCTTTGTGGTGTCAGATTCATTAGACCATAGTAACCTTGATCTTGATGTGTCCGAGCATCGAAAAAGGGTAGAGTCATAAAGGTAGAGTCTTAATTTTAGTTATATTTGATACCCTGAGATTCAATGACAGTCGATTTGCGGATCGCGGGGACGCGAGCGTGAGTTGGGAAATGGTGGGACCGTGGAAGTAGAGGGTGAGGGGAAAGGAGCGAGTTAGCAGGTGAGTCTGAGTCGAAGGTCATATTCCCGATGGGGGGGAGCGGAGGGGTGCGTCGAGACGCAGGAGTTTATCTAGCACGAGAAGAAGTTGCCTGGCGGCATCTACTGTACTTCCCTATCAACCGCGGAAATGGCCGTAACTCAAACGCTGAGATCATGACGGATCCGACATGATTCAAACCGGATCGATGTGTGAACACATCGGAGAGACTGAAAAGTGAAAAGGTGGGGCGAGGATCTCATGGGGGCACCCACGGATTATTATGTTCAAGGACGGGGGGGAAGATAGTCACATTTCAGAGGACCGAAACAAAAAGCTTTTTTTTACATACTTGCACGCTGTGGCTAATTGCTACTCAAATCACGAAAACAGGAAACAGGAAACAAGGGAATGTTAGTATGATGGTAGCCAGAGACATGAAAGCTCAAAAAGGATATGAGAGTGGAGAGCGAGAGGGCACAAGGCCCACATGTTGGTACTATTTGGTAGTCGTGCAGCCAATTTATAGTAAGTAGGGACAAAGGGAGGAGAGAGATAGCTGGAGCACGACCGGAAAACGACTCGGAGAAACCGAGCAAGGGCTGGCTGCTGGTGCATCGAGGTCATCGCAAGGTGGCATGGCACGGGCAGACATTACTGCCACTGGCGTTTCGTGATGACAAGAGAGGTGTTACGATACACCTAATACGAGCCGTGTCGGGTGCATGGATGACGTTCTCCTTACATCAGGACGGGGAAGTGTCCTGCGGGGGTGAGGGATCGTGTGCTGTTTCCACGCCGGAGCCGTGATCGAGCTCATCCAAGAACGCGACTATGTTCCTGCCATGAAGATCCTGAAATACGGCCATCACTTCCGCGGTGAATCTGTCGGGGTGGTGCATTGTAATGTGATGTTTAATTTTATCGGGGCGAGCCCACTCGAAATCGCAGAACGGGCATCGGCGCGGCGGTTCGTGTCGATCCTTCAAATGCCGATTTAACTCCTGAACCCGTCCAAAGCCGCTGCCGCAAATTGCACAGACAAACTGCCGCACATTGTGGAGCATGCTGTGGCGGGCGGGCGATAGGGACACACGAGTCGAGTTTAGGTTCGGGAAAGACGGGAGTTGAGAAGGGAGGCAGTGAGAAGTTGAGAACAAGCTGGGACGGCGAAGAGGGACCAAAGCGTGATCAAAAGTGCGACAAGAAGCTCAGGATGCACTCAAAAATCTCCTGAAATTACATGAACGGCATATATACTTGACCAACAGGGACTAGTCTAGTAGCAGTTACTCATGAGGATCCGGACCGCGTCCGAATTAGGAGCAGCCAGTACGCCCCATTTAAAGCTCCGCTCTGGTGCCCATGTCACGTAAACAGTATTACAAAGTCCCAAGTACAGGTACTACCAGTAGTAGTGTATTGACGCTTGCTGATCTCCGACACAGAGAGGGATAGCAGAGGTCAGCGGAGAGGTCTAAGGGTGCGTTGAGCCATGAGAGTCCCCAAGATGCGTTGTAGTTGTACAAGAGAGCAGTGAGCACGAAGCTCTTGGCGAAACTTCGAAATACAGAATCAAAGCGCAAATAATTCGGCGTCTCCAAAGGAAGCTCGCTGCTGACAAGGTGAGGCGACATGCTCAAAAGGGCACACAATGCTTCTCGAGCACAGCGAGAGGAAGATGATTGTAACATTACAGGGGGACCGACCCGGAGGTTGACTTCTTATACATCCAGACAACTATTCGAACCAAAAATAGCAAGACAAAGCGACGTTAGTAATGGACCAGACATTCGGAAATGAAAGCTCAAGACATAAGAAGACTCGTGGTCAGTGGTGGCACGTTCTTGTGGTACAAGTCAAAGGGGGAAAAGATATACCAACTACAGTAGAGCCTGAGGGAATCATGCATATCAAATCGTATCGTACTGGGACTGGGGCGAGCGCGCAATCGAAAAGGGGGTGGCGGGAGTCGGCGCGGGGTTTCTGAGCAAAGGGAACCAGAGACGCCGAGGTGTCGGCGGGGTGATGGGCCATGGTGGCGAGAGGGCGTGGCATGGGCAATTGTGGCAGATGACGTGAAAGGCACGCCTCGTGCGAGTCGTTAGGGACCCAAGGGTGATACCCACTCTTACATCCAGACAGGGAGCATTGCGAAACCAAGGAATAGAACGTCACGTACGAACGCGACAATCTCCTGGCCACGCAAGGCTTTGATATCACGAAGCAGTTCCGAGTCGGGGGTGAATATGTCCTGGTGTTTGGCGACGATATGGGCCTTGATTTTTTCGGGACGAGTCCACAGGAAACAGCAGAATGGGCATGGGCTCCATTGCCCGTGTACGTCTCTCAGGTGCCGTTTGAGGTCCTGGGAGCGGGTGAGGCTTTTGTTGCATTGTATACAAGTATGCTGCTTCACTCTCGGGCTGCTGCGCACGCTAGTACGTTTGCCGCGGTGCTGGGATCTTTGGATAATTTCACGCCCTCCTGTTCCGCGAGGTTGAGACTAGGATACGTTAGTATGCACTCGGATCATGGATTTCAGCGGTGGGTGCTTGCCTCAAAAGAGGGTATGTTGGATTGCGGCCCCAACATGGAAATGGGCAACGCTTCAGCCATTGTCTGAGTGTGGTGGAGGTGCCAAGTTCCGGAGGCTTCATCGCCGTAATCCGATGCTGCTATCCATCCCTGATTGTAACCAGTAGGGATTGAACCACCAGTCGAGTGAGCGAGCAACTCTTGATCGGTGAATGGGCCAGGAAATAAGTCCTGTTTGTTCGACGGAAGCATCATATGGAGAGATTCTGTTGGTTCGGTGATCGAAGAAGACAAAGTTGGGGTGTGTTGGGGGGTGTGAGTAGGTGCTTGAGGGTCCCACAGACGCAGGACAAACATTTTAACATTATTCAAGGTGAGATAGCATACAAAGGGCCAGGCACCACCACAAAGGGGTTAAACCCGAGCATCTCGCCCAAGAAGGCTTCAAAGAACTAGCTGGCACCGATTAGCGTCTCTAAAATTTCCCAGAAAGATGTGAAATACTGGTCGTGAAGGGGTGCCCAAATGGTGGAATAGAGAAAAATAAGAAAGCGCGGATTGGATTTGATAAAATCAAATCGGGCCCAATTAACTCACGTTTTGCCTTACTTCTGCGCGCCTTCTTCGCCGCATCGCAAGCTTTAAACTTTGCCAGCTTCGAGCGCAATTGTTTGTACATCCCCTTCTGAGAAAGTTTCCGCACCAGGTATCGCTATTGATTCCTCTGGCATGACACCAGGACAAAACCCTCACAAGCACGGCAGGACTCTAGGAAAAAAATAATTCAGGAGAGTAATGGAAACGAGAGCTAACTAAAGAGGGACACCGGATCTGCGTCAAACCCGAGGTCCGTCGGAAAGTCCTAGTCCTCTTCGGGCGCAGGGTCCTTCGGTCCTTAAAGAGAATAATCAGTATGACAAAGTCAGGGGGTCGGCGGCAGGACATACAGTACGTCTTGACATTCGTAGGAACTTTGTCACGTCAAAAGGGAAAGGGGCCACCAAGAGCGCCATTGAAGATGGATATGGGTACGCAATGCAACGGCGACGATAACATATAGAGGCCTCCGCAGGGGAACGCTAACTGAACTAAGCCCAGGCACTCAAAATTCGGTACCACGCTCACGCCACTAAGACCAGTGCCACACCGAATTCGAGTATCAAAGCACAGGTTTGTTCCCGGGGTCCCCGTCTCCTCCACTGGAACCACACTTCAAGATCAACATCCTAAGACTTTTGAGTTGTAGCCATCAAACTTTCAAGCGGTAACCATTCTTTAATTGACCTGGGATCTGCAAATTTGAGAGACCTCAGTTCCACGACCCCATAGTTGGCTTTCGACTCGTCTAGGGACGTTATCTTGGGTCGTGAGAAGAACCCTTGACTTCCCCATTATAAACAGTTCGCCGCGCAAGCTAGCTGTGTCCCTGGATCCGTCTAAGCGTTGCCGCTGAGCGTTGGACCTTGTCCTTGTTGCCGAGATATCCAGAATAGATAGATATTGTATCCCTGGAAGAGACGCACGAGAGGCCAGGCGTGCGATGACGCAAAACCAGTGTCATCACATGAACGCCATTTGTTTCCTGCACCACGGCTCGGAACCCTTCTAGGAGATCCGATAGCCAATGTCCGAACTCTCAATTGGTTATCTGACACTTGACGGCGTAAGTAAATTTTCTGTGGTGATATCACGCTGCGCCTTGTCGAACGGCGCAACCCCTCTCACCCCTCCCGTGACGCCCGTGCCAGCAGGTGAAATTTTTGCACAGGCCCATGGCACCTTGCGCCCGAGAGGCCGCGGCTAGCCCCGCCTTCCAATGATAAAAAAGAACGGAAGAATATTGGGTCCGCTTAGGCAAGGAAACGGACGCTTTAGTTACAGTAATAGCAGGTGGCGTCAAGGGTGAAACCACATATCTTCATTTCAAATGAGGCTTTTCCCCTTGATAGCTCCGTGATAGTCGTGCTCAATTCGAATATCTTCGCAGGGGATGTTAGCGCTGAATGTCAGGTGGATAGACGGAGTAAGATACTGTACTTGGCACTTCCCCTTGTAAGAACCGACTCCATTATCGACATACCTCGGCAGTGGCAATCATAGGTGCACACGGACATCATGCATATGATGCTGAATGTGGTGGCGTGGTGGAAGAAACATACGTCACATCTCTGAGTACGCTCGCTCAGGTTCTCCTAACTCGAAACCGGTGCCCCCCTCACTCATTCTTTGCGGCGGGCGTGTTGCAGACACCGAAGGCATTGTCAGTGCTAGTCTCTTTTTTTGACTCCTAGATCAGGTCGAACACTGGAGGCTTGTCCTATCCTGCAGGGCCCCACGTTCAATCACGGGAGCAGTTATTCCTAGGACACTGCGTCAGTGGTATTAACACCCTTCGGTAAGGAGGCTATGCTATCTGAGGCCAACGGCATGCATCAGTTGCTCCACTCTGTCCGTTAGTTCAACCATTTTTAGCCACAGTGCTGTACAAGTTAATCACCAAACCCACAAAAGCCCATCGTACCAATGCCAGTCGATCACCTGGGTCCTTCGGAAATAGTCTAGATTGGACTAACTTCGGAAGAGAAGAGTAAATTGCCTGTGCACTTCTGGACGTCCACGGAGAGGGGAACAGCTGGTGGCGGAGGCTGCGCAAAGAACGTGGAATCGGGTGCTGATGAGAAACGCGAACACATCGGAGGACGCCCAACACGCAACACGCATGTAGAGAAGAGAGAGCTACGTACCCTCGCCTGGGCTATATGCCAAATCTCTCTATGGCCCCAGGATACATAGGCGACCGAGCGAGTGCTCGGAGAGTTTCCAAGTAACGTTTGTATGAGTGCGCCGGCAAATCCAGAAACCGAGGCACAGTAGAAGCGCTACATGGGGCATTCGATGTCAGGCGGAACGTGGTTTGCTCATTGCATGCCCATCAACAGCACAGCACCCAAACACGAGGAGAAGCCCCAACGGGGGACGTTTCTGGGCCTCCTTCGGTACCGGTGGTCTGTTCTCCTGTCCAGAGTTATGGTCAGTCAGAGAGAAATATCTGCGAGACGAAGAAAAAAGCTTCTTACTCGTCGATACCTCCCGGTGACCCGTGCATTAAACAGCAGAAGAAGGACGCTGTGGGGTATACAAAGATGTGGGTGTGAACAACACGTGGTTCACACGTGGGATGTGTGAGTCAGTCGGGAGCCGGGCCGGTGTCATTTCCCATCAAAAGCGATGGTGCCCTCATTTTCCGAATAGGATGCGAAACAAACATTTGGGTGATTGATTCCAGTTAAGTCCCAGAACCATCGAAACCAGGCCTTTTATGACCTCGCAGGTGCCAGGAGGCTATGGAGTTTTACGACATCCGAATGCCTGAGGTGCGGAATCCAGTGAACATTGGATCGTTTGTCGTACTCGCACACAGCGCCCGGCCGCTATTTGTCAACTAACGAGTTTATCGTGCGTCTACTTGTGGTTAGCGTCTACTCGACAGCGGTACAGGCACTCATCTAGAGGTGTAGGGAATTATATTATGGGGTAAATGAATCTGTATATGGGGGGCAGATCACGATTCACGACTCAGATAGATCACCTGTGATAGTTGGAACGGTCATGATAACGTTATTTCGACATACATAGATCCTTCCATCTTGCTTCCGCGTACGCAAAGTTCCCATAGATTCCTTTTCTGGTACAGTCATCCTTGGCACCCATCTATGAAGTGAATGTGTGCAGTGGGACCGGAGTGTTAGAAGACTGAGCTTTGTCCATGTCCCCTACAACAGCGCTTCTTTCTTAAACATAAAAGGCCTTCGATAATCTCCGTTTCACTTGTGAAGCAGCAGGGGGGCCGTCGTGGCCCACTTGCAGGTTGTATCATTACAAGGCTGCGCTCCAAATAGGCTGTGTCCGAGGACGTGCCAAATCAGAGATTCTAGATTTGTGCCATCTTGTAAGGGTCAGCTTCGGTCGAAAATCGGTGTATGAGGCTATGAAAAGGGCACCCACGTTTGCTGTGGCTGACCCATGTAGGGCTCGTTTCTACGCCCATGATGACAAATACGCTCCGCGTCTCCATCATCCCTCTCACTGGAACCAGTAGATAAGGTTGTCGTCGTTTCTTCTCCGCTCTGCGCGTTGCAGGCACCGAACACGCGATTGCGGCACGCTGTATGATATGATGGCAGCACAGCCCGTGCCGTGAAGAGGCCTTGACCACTCCGCGAGGTGCATGGGCACGCACCTGTCCTCCTTCCTTCGCTTACGTTCATCCTAGTCCACCAGTCCTTGTACAGCACCCCCGTGACCTCTGAAGAGTTCTGACCATTTTCATCATACCTCTTAGGGAAGCTCTGCCTCAGACCCCTACTTACGATCCCCCCATGAGGCAAGAAACAGCGTCCAAGTACATGGATTTGGTCGCTTGTTGTGACTGTATAAGAATCGTCCAACCCCAGAGGTAGCATGTCAGCACCCCTTACAGAAACGGCTTTTCACACTCAATCTTTGGCTCTCTCCGCGCGATGTATCCCCCACTCCAGGAACCCATATTAGACGATGTAATCCGGAACGTAGGCTCGCATTCGTATACCCAGGTACGACTTCCTCCCCTGCCCATGCTCATGGTCCCTGATAGATTCCCTTCCCGTGTTCACTAGAATATACCTGGATACACAGGGGATGGGTCACTCTCATATCTGTCCGAAGCATCGTTCGAAAATCTTCCATACGAAGTAAACCCAATACCCCAGGATGAGAAGGCCACGATTATGCCACCGTTCGGTTATCACGCGATGCCCATCAACATCCCCTCCACGGCATCGGTGGATCCACCCCACACGCCACCCACCATGGCCCTCACACAGAATCTTCCGGGGATCCCATCCTTATCATCATATTCACCTTCACTCTCATCCTCGTCATATACATCATCATCCTCGTCCCTGGCTTCAAGCTGGAATCCCGCGCCCTGGACTGACTGGTCTAAGGCGCATTCAGGCGTTCTTAGTGCAATGGGACAGGGATCCTATTACGCAAATTTCCTGGACCAAGCATCTGGCAACTACCACGGTTCCGGATCCCCGCCCGATGGGCTCGGTACCTTCAGTAGTAGCCCAGCCACTTCCCCAGGTCTGGACGCAAGGGATATTACAAGCGAAGCCATGGATGTCAGTCCAGGACAATACAGCGCCATCCATTCGGGCAGTTTGGTGCAACGCCAGAGACAGAAATACGAGCGGAATGACGATCAGATAGGGGTACAAGGGACATACGATCGCCGATTTACTTGTACCTTCGACAACTGCGGCAAGAGCTTTTCTGGCGAATGGGAAAAGACGCGGCACATCAAGTCTTTGCATTATCCACCGTCAATAGGCTGCCGAGATTGTAACTACAAGCAATCTCGGAAGGATCTCTTCAGCGAGCACTGCAAGAAGCGTCATCCTGGCGAATCTATAGAGGAGTTGATGGTTCACCTGGTTCACACCAACGCCATCTGTCCATAAGCTGCTCTTATACATGGGGGGAGAACCACAGATGATGGATTCGTTGTTTTCTTAGGATCCGGGTATCGCCATGTCAACGATTATGCAATTTTATCCTGCTGCCTCAACGAGACGTGCGGGCCTTAGTGCGCAGCTTTGATATGCCACGAGGTGTCGTTCGGAAGATATCGGTGCCATCTCGCGAGAATTGATTGAAACCGACACGAGCGATAACTGAGCACAGAGTGACAGGAAATGGAGTAGGGACGCCGACGCCACTATATGATAGATAGCACATTCTGATTGAGTCAGTTCGTTGAAGGAATTCTTGTTTCACGTGAAACCTTACCTGATAAGGAAAGGGCTATGGAGGAACGGCCCAAAGCGGTTCTATGAGGCATGTGGCGAGGCTAATCAAGGTCCATCGGGACGGTCCAGATCCTCGAACCCACTACAGCTCCTAAGATCCGCACGACGGCAGATTCCAGGAACGAAACAGCTAAGGCCTCATTGCTGCTGTGTTGCTCTTGCGGATTGCGGCAAGTGAGGAGTACATTCTAAGCAACATGCGAGCGGACAGGATAGCGTGCCGGAACATACTGCACGAGGCGCAAAACTGGGGCCTCGAGGCAAACTCGGTCACGCCGCTCATGGGACGTGTGCGCGTGGCCCCAATGCGGACGTGATGTTTGTATATGTTTGGTCCTCGTATATAAGTTGGGGCTTATTCAATCCCGGCGATCCCCCCTCCCCTCCGCTTTCACCACCGTCGACCCGCGCTTTCCGTCTCGCCCAACATACCGACTCCAGACTTTTACCAATCTGCCGGTCGACAACCTGTCTTTTCCTGTCGACGCCTGCCTTTTCCTCCCTCAGCATGTATGACATACAAACGCTTTTCTCCGTCCCGGAGGGATTCCGCTCCAAAGGCATCGTCACGACTTTGCGAGCGTTTGGCGACAAGACGAATGCGATGCCCACAAGGCGCTCCGCGGGCAAGCCCGTGAGGGCTGACTTCACTCCCCCACCACGCTTTGCGTCTCGGAAGGCCTCGGCAACCGTTGCCCTGACGAGCACAACGGCACTGCGCACATGGAAGCCCCTCCCCACGATGACTCTGGACTATTCACAACGAGAGGAAAATGTTATCCCATTTCCTTCGGCCCCTGCTGGTGAACAACCACCGACGCCTGTGGTGCTGAAACGCCCACTTCCCGTCGAGGCTCGCCGCAGGCGAAGCGGCGCCCTTGTTCCTGCCTCTGCGCGGGCATCAACCGCAGCTCCTGTCCGCCCTGTTGCCAAGCGGCCAAGAAAGAGTAAACGCGTGCTTGCGGACCTCCAGTTTATGGCCTCCGTGCACAGAAGTATCATCGCTTTACACGTGGAGACTCAGAATACCCGAAATACGACTTTGGACACGGGCGTCGATCTTATGGACGTCGAGGGGGAGGCTGTTGGTAGAGGTACGGCGGTGGCAAGGGCAGGAGAGGAGCTGCATGGCTTGGACCAGCAACTCGTGGCGCGACTGGCTCAGCGTCTACACATGGGTGGCTTCGCTTCCCCATTAATGGACGCATGTCCTGCGATGGAGAACGACCAGCAACTGCAGTTACACGTGCCCCAAGAGGGTACTCGTGCTCCTCCGCCATCCCCGGAGATGGACTCGGGTGTATATGCGATGGACGTAAACCCTGACCCGCTGCCGGTCAGCCTCATGTCACCTTGCGCGCCTCGTACCCCACCTGTGTCCACAATGCCACCACCACCCTTACCGCCGCCGACTCCTCTGCGTAATTCACCACGTCCAAGTTCACCGCCTGGCCTGGTTTCGCCTCGCGTCCGGTCCGAGGTGCCTGTAGAGAAGCGCATATACACCATGGCGCAACTGGTTGCGGCTCATGCCATGCGGCTTCATGACCGCGGGAATGCCCGGACGCCGAGCATTCTTCCCCGAGCACCCCGTTCGTGCAGCCCACTATGCCAGTCAGTAGTACCATAGACCGACTTGGATGCATACGTATTCGGCCGCCTGCCTCAGCTGTGCATACAGTGCCTCTCATGTCCTAATCGCGTCTCGTCACACGTTCCATTCATACATTGCATTTTCTCCTCCACATCGCATCCCTGCATCGCACTTACGTTTGTATCATTATCTCTATCCCAAGTCGTTCCTTAATATCCCTAATATCCCGCCCAATCTCGTTTCCTACGCCCTTTAATCACATGCATTCATATGAGTGTGTTCCCTCCCCCCTGTCTATCGCCATCGTCTAGTATGGGCAATGGATAGAACACATCTACGGTCATCTGTCGAAATTATGCATCCATGTGTGGCGTATTCCGCACGAGAAAGCCGTGGAAAAATCGAAAGGGATGAGCATGACTCACACAGCAATTTTTTTTCACCTGGCACATGGCAGCTCTTGCCGAAACGGAATGTACTGTACAGTACTGTATTCGTCATCCCCGTCCGTCGATTAGGAGGAGGGATCAATTCGGCCAGAACTCGGTGGGAAAAACAGGACTTGGTGCACGTTGTTCGGGCGGTGCCATCATTCATGATGTCAGAGGCGTGCTCGTGCTCTTGCTCGGGACAGGCCAGACAGCAAGCACGTCGTCGGGCCACTGTAAAACTTTACTCATACTCGTATTCGTGTTCGCCCGCCCACCATGCGCTGCCTCGGAGTTCGGATCTCGGAGCGGAGATGGCATGCCCTTGGGATATGTCTCACTTTCATCTTTTCTTGATTTTTTTTTCTCTTTACAGTAATTGCGTCTTGGGTCAGATGCCTGTTTCTGCAAGATTCGTTGTGTTACCTGTCTCACTGACATGCAGTCAGTCGGCAGTACTAGTCGGAAACAAGGGGCCAAGGGCACTGGCATTTCTGTAGCATTTCCGGTAATAAATACTGTGCTGATTAGAAACGGCTTGATCTATGGTTCTTTGGTTCACAAGTACACAACCCTGATAGTCTAGATGAATGCGGCAACAATATCACGGCGAAAAATCAACGCGCTCATCGCTCGTGCTGCCGCGGGCGCCGGGCGTTGAGCGCTGAGCGCTGAGCAACGGCATTTGCGGGCCGTTACTTGGCTATTCGACTCGACCCCGACCCTATACGTTACATCGCCCCGCTCTAAATGACCATGCCAGAACCAGCAGGTCCCATCCCATCATCATCATCACCACCACCTCCTAACACTAAAACCCAAAAGACGCCCAAAAAACACAAGGGGAAAAAAAAAGCCCAGCAGGACAAATTTGAAGTAGTAATATCTCCTCCCAACGCCCGCGCCGGCGCGACTGTCAACACAACAACGCCCGCCGCACACGTTGCTTCCCAGGGCAGCAGCGCATCGGCACCGGCTGCCTCCGACCACGATGACGATGGCGATGACGTCGAGTCGGGCGACTTTGGCGACTTTGACTATGATGCGGTGAAAGCGGACGATGGCGTCGAGCTCTGGTTAGTCCGGGCCCCAAGTACTGTACGTCCCATCCCTGCGCATCTCCCTCGCTTTCGTTCTCCTTATCCCCCCCCTTTTTTTCTTCTCCTGTTGTAGGTGAAGGCGAGAAACCTACGAGGCCTCGAGATTAATGCGTCCCGGAAGGGCCTCGTGGGCGATTTATTGCGGAAAGGCACTGCGTATGACCTTTGGGCGCTCGATCCTGCCACTGTGAGTAGGAGAGGGGATGATGATGATGATGATGGACTTGGACTTGGAGGGGCGGCATCGCTATCAGATGCACAAGTAGGAGTCGGTGCGGAAGAACTCAACGGTCTATCCGTTCTCCTACCATGCAAGAGAAAAGGCGGACAACTATATCACGGTGCGTGCGTTGCGCGGCGCGAATCCATATCTTTTTTTGGGGGGGATTGGGTTGCGGGCTTGCTCAAAAAAATGTTTTCGCTCTTTTCAGTTCAAAAGCCCATCGCGCGGCATCTTGTCGTCGCTGCGCGCCCCGCAAAACCCACAAGACCAGACGCTGCCTATGAAGCGCCCAAGCGGGAAGCATACCCCGATGAAGTACTGACGCACCGCTTCCGCCCTTACGGTGACCCTGGAGATCTGCCGCTTGAAGACCACATGGACGTAGAGATGGTAGAGGCTAGTCCGAAAGAGAAGGAGAGGCCCAAGCGAAGGGGTGGCGAGACGGGGTCATCGAAGAAGAAAAAGGCGAAGTTGGTTCCTTCTTAGTAGCGATGATAATAACCCCACTTGCATACAACAAAATAATTTATAGCGCATAGAATGTGTGAATTACATTATGAAGTGTGGTAAGTTTGTCTCTAAAATGCCACCGACTCCGGGCCAGTGTCATCGTGATAAGTGGCTGCGGACATGCAAGCCAATCGCGGATGCTAGCTCAAAACACGAAACAAGTAACAGCTCGCCCACCAGGTCCATGATCGCTGAATGGATGGGCAACGCATACATGTCCGGGTCGTACCGGCGTTTTGACAAGTAGTCGGTAATAAAATATCCCATGAATAATGACACAGTGATCTGCAAAAAAAAACATCATCAGGAAGGGTGAGTACTTGGAGAGGACAGTCTTACAGCGATACAAAGGAAGATCAAAGCGAGCATTGAAAATGTGAATGACGCTGCGAGCCAGGTTGATACGCGCAGAAAGAAGAAGTAGACGACCCCGACGGGTAAGGAAACGAGCAGTAGTACGAGCATGACGGTGCGCGGACTGGGTTCATCATGATGCAGATGACTGCTCCGAGCGATGCTGACGCCTTCACCCGCCGCGGAAGTAGGCGCCATGTTGCGGGGGATGGCTGATGCCGCCACATGCCAAGCCGTCGACAGTCGCGATACTAGAATCGAGCCTGTACCGCCGGGAATACCTAGAAAAAAAGTAGGGGAATGGTGAGTGTCCGCGTTTAGGCGCGCAGTGACATCGATGGGGGTGGAGGGTAACAGTACGCACCCCCAAATGCAACTGCGAGTAGCGCATAGCCATCGTAACGGCTGACAAATAGGTCGAGCACGATTCCAGACGCGCTCGTGATCACCATCGAGCCGAGTAGTGGTGTCCAACCTTCCTTGAGGAGCGGCTTGGCGTGTTCGTTCTGCAGAACGACGTAGGCGCACGCGATGGACCAAACGATGACAACACTGATGACGAGGAAGGGAGCTAACGCGCCTGAACCGAGGATGAGGAGGGTCGACATGGCGCCGAGTAAAGTCATGGTGATGAGATCGCCTAGGCAGGACGCAATGGGCGGGGCGATGTTATCTGCGGAGAGGGGATAAACCAATGCGGAGGGATGGTGGGAACTTGGATCGCACCAGGATCACGACCGAGCTTTCGGCAAAGGACGACGAGGAAACACATGAACGAGCCCAGTATAATCGAGGAGAGGCAGGTAGCTGACATGGCCGTGGACGTGAGCACCATGAATCTATACAGGATGTGACGGCATAAAGTAGTGGTAAGGGGACGGGATGGTAAAGCGGCAATCAGCAAAGACACGTACTCGTTAAATCCAGATTTCGGGACACCGGCCGGCGGAGGCGTGGGCCGCGGTCTTCGAAGTGAATGGCCTTGGCCTGCGATCCGTTGATAATAATGACGGAATGGGTCTCTGGTGTCTGTCGGCAAAGGATCGGACGGTTCCTCGCCTACCCCGGGGATGATCAATCCGAGAAGGAAGGTGAAGCATGCGGCGATGAAGGAGACGACCACGGCTTGGACCTGGAGCAGGGCAAGATTGCCAAAGATGAGGGCGTTCCTGACGGACGGGATGTCCAGGTCGCCCATGTTGGATGCGGTTCCGAGACGAGCGGAAAGATTCATTTCAATGTTGCCTTTAAGGTTAAGGATGACCGGGACGATCGCGATCAATTCGTTGACACTGGTCATCGCTTTCCAGTGCTGCGGCAGCATAAGTGTGGGACACAATAAGAACGGCTTGACGCACAGATATTTTAGAAAACAGCTCCCCCGTAAATAGACTGCCCAATGTCGTGAAAAGGAGCGTTGGAAGTGTCTGGGGTTCCGTGGTCGGCAAATCTAGACTGGAGAGAGGACACGCTCACCTCAACGACAATACCGGAGGTCTGCTTCCAAAACCCTAAATAAATTGAGGAGGGTTTCCCTTTCCATCGTGTCTCTGTGTTTTCACCCAGCAGGGCACGCTCTCCGCCGTCATCGTCATCAGAATCGTGGTCGTCCGGGTGCGATTGGGAGGTGTCTCCTGGCGCGTAAGATTTTGAAGGTACGGCGAGGTCATCTAACGAAAGCATTTCTATGTCGCTTTCTGATGTCGGAGAAGAAGCGGTGGGCGAAGGAGGTCGCATGTTTTTTCTAGGGCATTATGGGCGAGGCAGAGGGATTGCGGGCAGATACCAAATAAGGTAATCAAGTTATTGAGCGTGGGAAAGCAGGCCTCGGTGGCGGGCGCAAACCTTGTCCCGCACAGACTCGCTGTTCCAAGTCGCTGTTCCGCCCTGCTCCCCTCATTCCTCCAAATCTACTTTCCAGCCATCTCTGGATAGGCCAGTGATTCGATCTGAACGCTCCTCTGCGCACTCCGAAACCACTTTGTGCCCGGTTTCCAGGCCACTCGGGAGCGCGCGACCCTCACTGGATCCAATGTCGTCCTTGCTCGATCAGTACACCCAAGTGCACCCGTTTCGCCCCCAGACGGTCAAAAATCCTCCAGATGCGGTACCCCCAACGGAAGAACTTGAACTGCTTCAGACTGACCTTAACGAACTTCGCCGGCAAACCTTGGAACGTGCCAAGAAGGCCGAAGATGATCTACGGACTATCGAGGAGTCTATGAGGAGACTGAAGGAGAGAGAAAAGGGTAAAGCAAAGGTCGTTGAGAAAATGAAGAGAGAATGTGCGTCCTTGTTATGACTGTTCCCTGCTGATCTGACCTCATGAACTGCTTCCACGTTCCCCGCGGCTTTTCGGTTACCTCAACTCTTGCTCTACACCGGTCACCTCCACCCATCTTTGCAACATTGACCTCGCGCCTGCGTGCTGATCCGTTTCCGTTGCAACCGCCGTCACTCCTTGTCACTCTTCGGACGTCGACTTGGGCGTCTTCCCTCCCCGGCCGCACTCCTTTGATGTTTTGCCTGTCGATTGCCTTCTTATGCCTTCCCTATCACGCCGTACTCCATCTATTGCCTATGCACTAATTAGTCACACCACTTCTCGCCGAACCCAACGATGTACGCGGGAGTTCCATTTCCCACTCTACTGCACCTACCCGATTCTCGTCTCAACCGATCGCCGCCTCTTCCTCTCGTTCGTCATTGGATCCCCGTAAACCGTGAGTTGTACCCTTTGCACTGTACCGCTTCTACATCTACCGTAGGGCACCCGATGACAAGAAAAGGAAGAAAAAGCGGAAACGAGATGATGAATCAGATGATGACCTAGGTATTGCCTTCTTGCTTCCAATCGACTGGGAGACTACTCACCTCTACTTATAGAATCTCACAACGGAAAGGCACACAAACCAACACCGCCTCCAACCCAGCACCATTCCCAGCCGTTCATCCCCAAGGCCGCCAAGCCCACTGGTCCTTCCGCCAACCCTTCCCAAAAGGTAGATTCCAATTTTCCTTGAATTTGTGGTCAGTTTCTAACACTATTATAGCCATCGTCTGGCCCCGACTTTACCGTTCCCCAATCAGTTCAACTCCTCTTACCAAAACCACCCGTGCCACCACCTCCTATACCGGGTCCCAGTAAACCGACAGAGGTTATGGAAGACTTTAGTAAGGCAAAGCAACCGACTCACATACTCGTGAGCACGTTCTACACGAGCATAGAGCCATACCTTCGGCCTATTAAAGAAGAAGACCTTGGTTTTCTCGAGCATTCTGGGGATGAATCGGAGCCGTATATTATGCCACACCTTGGGCAACATTACTCTGAACAATGGGAGGACGAGGACATCAGCTTGTATGATGCTGTTCTGCCTTCTACCCAGGGAATTCGAGCGACGAGCAGTTACGGGCGGCCAGCATCAGTCGCCCCCGTTCTTCGATGGGACCCTGCAACTTTGAAAGACGAAGACTTATTGGTTGAAGAGCGAGGCCATGGTCCTCTCACTGAGCGTCTCGTTAGCGCCTTACTGCCCGTTGAGGATTCCGTCGTGTGGAAAGGTGTCAAGGCTGCAGAAGAGGCAATGGAGGGTCGGCATGGTGTTGGTGTTGGTACAGCCGCTGGACGACAGGTAATTGTGGAGGATCTTGAACGGCGAATCAAAGATAGTCTGAAATATCACAAACTTCTCGAAGGCAACGTAAGTCGGACATTGGATCCGATCACGAGTTCACTTGACTTCATTACTTTCTCCCGCTAGCCCGACTTCACGGACCCAGTGGACGATCCGATTGCAAGTGCACTGAGGCAAGCACAAATCGAGCTTCGAAAGGTGGTCGCTACAAATAAGGCTCGCAAGGCGCGGCTGCTGGCCATTGCGAAAGATAGGGTCGGCTACCAGGAATATATCGAAGCGCGCGAGGCCCTCGACAAGAACATCCTCGCACTGTTCACAAAGCTGCAGAAGAAGGACGGACCGAAGGTCTCGAAGAAGAAAAAGGCCAAGAGCGAGACCAACGGAGCGGCGCCCGCGACCCCATCAACACCCCCGATTGGCGCATGGCCGTCGGCGGCAGGGCTTGGTCCGGACGACGAAAATATGCTGCAGATACCGGACACGCTTTCCCATCTGGTCGCAACGCGTCGGCAGTGGGTTGACAGTATTGGCGGCGTTTTCGATGAGATGGAGCAGGAGCAGCCCGGGCGGATATATGGCCTCCCTGAACGGAGCATCTATGACGGTTTCGATGCAGAGGTCGATGTACTGATGGGTCGCACGGACTCCGACGACGGGGTCGCCGGGCGGTCTGCCAGTGCGGACAAGGGGAAGGGACGCGCGGTCGGTGAGGTGATGGATGTTGACAGGTGACGCCCGCGTGCGCTGCGGGAGGAGGGGGGTGTTGTAACGTTATTACTTCAGTGCTTTTACTATGTATTTCGTCTTATACTTCGGGTCATTTCGACCTTTTTCATGCGACGCGCGGGGCTAACTCGGATATGCTGATATCACATCACAATCAAGATTTCCATATGGGTCGATTGTCCCAAAACAGGGGATTTGTGGCCCATCATTTACAGTAACTTCGATGAACTTGTTCCCAGTACATAATGGGGGTAACACTCCTGCAATGCTGACAATTGCAGGCTCAGATTCTGGTGGCGGAGCAGGCATCCAGGTATCTAGAATGACACTTTTGGTCTTCAATACTGACGAACTGCAGGCAGACCTGAAAACATTCACGTCTTTAGGATGCTACGGAGCTTCCGTTATTACAGCCCTGACTGCGCAGAACACGAAAGGGGTGCAAGCAGTGCACGCCGTGCCACCCACATTCGTCGAAGAACAAGTACGTCACCGTCGCTACTACTAGCTCCCTCAACGTCGTCGACGATTGAGCGATCTATCGTGTGACCACGCCCTCTTATTATTTGCAGCTTCGATCTGTATTGGATGACATCAACGTGACGGCCATCAAAACGGGCATGCTGGCCAACACAGACATAGTCCGCACAGTAGCGCGCTCTCTCAAAGCCCTGCTGCCGTCCCGGCGACGGCAGCTACCACTAGTGCTCGACCCGGTCTGCGTGTCGACGTCTGGCCACACGCTCCTCGATTCAGAGCACAAGGCGCTCGATGTGCTCATAGAGGTGCTCGTCCCTCTCGCGACGGTGCTCACGCCAAATACGGCCGAGGCGGAGTCGCTGCTCCTCGTGCAACGCCAACGCCAATCTCGTCGCGCTGTTGGGGAAACGGCGGATACTGCTACTGCTACTACGTCGCGAATAGCGACTCCGATAGTCTCGATCGAAGATATGTTGCGCGCTTCGCGGGAGCTCTGTGCGCTCGGCCCGCGTGCCGTATTGCTCAAGGGAGCGCACGTGGCGCATGACGGCGGTTTGCGCATCGCGGATGTCGAGGCTGCTGTTGCTGCTGCTGCTGCCACTACGGAAGACCCCCGGGTGCACGGGGTCACCGTCGAGTGCGACGGTTTTGTCCCGCATGACGCGAATATGGAAATTCTGTTCGAGGCTGCGGCGCAGGACCCCGCGGTTCGCGACGTCCCTGTGGTCGTGGACGTCTTGTGCGAGGTAAGTGATGGTGGTGGTGATGATGAGCGAGGTATTGGTGGTGGACTAGGAGAAGGAGGGGGAAAGTACACGTTGTTCGTCAGGCCGTATTTGGACTCGACGAGTACGCACGGAACTGGATGCACGCTCAGCGCAGCGCTGGCCTGTGCCCTGGCGCGCGAAGAACCACGTACGCATTTCACACCTTGTTGTTCTCGGACGCCCGCAAAGATCCCGTGATCCCGTTCCTTTTCCTCATTATCATTTTGCACGCTACAGTTATCGAAGCCGTCAAGTTCGCAACGACGTACACGCACCACGGCATCGCCACTGCGTTCCCGATGGGCGGCGGACATGGCCCGCTGAACCACATGCACCCACTCCTCCCGCGCGTGCTGCACAGGTGAGTATGGCGTCGTTCTTTGAAAAGGGTTGATTGTCACACACTTGGCAGGCCGACGAGGAACGATCCGTACCCTCTTGTGCGCATGCTCATCCGCTCCAACGCGGACGTGTGGAGGCAATACGTCCAGCATGATTTCGTCAAGCAATTAGGCCAAGGCACGCTCTCGCGAGAGCGTTTCATCCATTTTCTCAAGTAAACTACCACCCATTCCCTCCAGTATACTCTACCTCTACTCACAAACCTCCACCCTCCTACAGGCAAGATTATCTCTATCTCAAGTATTATGCCAGAGCAAACGGGTATGGCAGTTCCATTTCACAGACTCAATCAGATTCCTCCGCGTGCGCTGACAATCTGGACCTTTCCACAGTCTCTTGATTGCTAAATCCTCTGAGTATGCCGAATTTTCGGCTGCGGGAGAGACGGTCCTTTCCATCGTGAGAGAGCACAGGATGCACGTCTCGTTCTGCGCCCAGTGGGGCGTTGACCATGCCGAGCTAGAGAACACGCCAGAGTCACCCGCGTGCACCGCGTACGGAGCGTACATTATGGACGTTGGGATACGGGGTGCGTTTTGAGATCTTTTTCCGACGGTTTATCGACCCAAAATTCATGTGAAGGAGATGCTGCTAGCCTTCTGATGGCGCTAGCAGCGTGCCTCCTTGGCTATGGTGAAGTCGGCCTGTGGCTTCGACGCGAGGCGAAGAAACCACGAAGTTGGGTAAATTTTGAGGACAATCCGTACAAAAGGTGGATAGAGGACTATTCTGGAGAGAGTTACCAGGCCGCGGTCAAGGTTGGCTTAGGTGCGTGTAGTATCTAGTCTGGGGGATGCAGCATGACCGTTATGGATTACCTAGAGCGCATCGAAGCCCTAGCAGTTCGTGGTCCCCCCAGTCCCAAGAAACTGGAGCATTGGAAAGAGATCTGGGGAAGATGCACGCTATTGGAGAAACGATTTTGGGACATGGCCATGGATCTTTCGTAACGTATGAAATAGTAACGCGAGGAGAAGCAACTTGAAGTAAAGAATACTGTAAGGTGGGCAGCACGGTTGCGCTTGCACGGACGATCCCTTTCGTAGTTTAGTCTCTCTTAGCATACATTCATAATGTTACCCCTCTGTCACTGGGGAGACATGTATATAACGCTCTCGAACTCTCGAAAATAGAAAGGGCCTTTTTGAACCCTTTTTCCCTTTCGCTCTTTCTTTCCCTCTCTTTCTCTTCCCCTCGAGGATTCCGGACGCCGAACCGAGCCAGACACCAAACGGAGTGCCGAGCCGTCACGCGTACCGAACCCCTTCCCCCCTCTCCTTAGCGCTTAATCTCTATCCTCCCGAACTCACTCGGCGCGTACCCCCGCGCTACATTTGGCTGCCCCAGTGAGGCGGAATCTGAGATTCCCCTCGTCTCTCGTCCCGACGCTTTTATTCTTACATTCCTGGTTGTCTCAGACAACCACAACCACTCCTTTACGACCAGTCACGACGCCAGCCGTTTTTCCAGTTGATTGCCAGCCGAATTGCCAGAAGAGACGACTCAGCAACCTCCCTCCTTTACACCCTCAGTCTCCACTCCTCCGCACCGCCAACCACATCACTTCCCCAACGCTTACTCCTTCCCGTGTTCACGGCCACCAATCACTGCCCTCTCCCCCAACCGGCCCAATTATTATGTCTCAGTCAACACCCCAGCGCTCCGGAGCAGGCACCTTCACAATGCCTCTGGCACACTCCCATCGCGCACCCTACTTCTCAGGCCGGGTTTGCGACCCGATAGAAGACTTCCTTGATGAGTATGAGGAACTTGCCAGCAGCTGCGGCTTGTCGGAACGCCAGAAAGTGGAATCTGTCATCTGCTATATACCCCATGCACTCAAAGGATTCTGGAAGTCTCTGGATGGCTACTTATCGCGCGACTGGATGGACCTCAGGCGTGCTGTCGAGGATATTTATGACGGCCCATCGGAGCCAAGCTGCTACTCAAGGAGTTCTCATGTGGAGCGCGCTCGAGAACGATGGCTCGACTCGGAGGAGCGCGATCCCTGGAGAGCGGACCCCAGCTATCGGACTTGTGAGCGCCGACGCCCCCCTTTACCCATCGACTTTGTGCCTCAGGATTTACACCACCGACGCTCCGACACTCAGCTTCCCCATCCCGAAATCAAAACCAAAGTCATCCACTTTAAGGAGCCCTCACGTGAAGAGGAGGACCGTGAATTGGAAGACCTTGTAGCACACATGTACGGACTCTCAGTGTGCGAGGAATCATACGCAGCGCTATATGCGTGGTGTGCCTACAGATTCCCAAATGTTGCCCAGATCTTTCCGAAGCCCATATTTGCTCAGCACACGTCAACTCCTGTCTCTGCCCCCGCTCCTGTTCCCGCGCCCGCGCCCTCCTTCCAACCCCCAACGCCGCCGCCGCCTCCTGTTAGACAGCCATGGCCTGCTGCAGCCAACCCTCCACACTCCGCATCTGCCGCCGCCCCCTTCCGTCCTTGTGTCCAAACGGAAGACATCACCAGACTCGGAATTCAGCTTGGCATCGACACTCAGCTCGTGGCGCAGCCCCAGGACGCTCCAGCTCTGACTCAGCAGGATTTCTTCAAGCACGAAGCACCCCCACATCTCTCCCATTCTGTCGACAATCGCGTCCCTTTGGCCTCTCCTGCCACCTCCGCTCAGTCCGCTGCCACCATGCCCACCGCTTCCACTGCTCCCACTCCCTCCACCCATATTGAGAAGGCTGTGCAAGTCATCAGCGTTCGACAACTGAAGGAAGCCTCGGACCGTGACTTGGAGGACGCGTTCGATTTCTGTCGCCAAGTCCTTGCCGCCGAGAGGAAGAAGCGTGAAATCAGAGTATCTAAGCCAGCGGGACCCCGGTCTTCCCTCCACACGTCCACCGCTGTCACGCCCCCTCCTGCTGCCGCTGCGCCTTACATTTCTGCACCCTTTGCCGCTCCCACTCATTCTGCAGCAATTTCCGCTCCCATCACGTCCGCCACTCCTTCTGCCGCCGCTGCCACCATGCCTCCTGCTGCCTCCACTGCCGCCGCGCCTTCCGCTGCTCCCACTCGTTCTGCTGCCACGCCTCCGTTCCCGCCTGCTCCGCACGCATTGCCACCCCTGCCGCCACCCCTGCCTCCGACGCTGCCACTTCCGCTCCTTTCACCATCACCGCCTATACCACCCTCTCCCCACCAAAGCCCCACAGTCGTGCCACCTCCGCCGCTTCTGTCCCCTCAGGTTGACGACATCGGGCAACCTCCCACACCCATTTCTGCTCCCCCAGTTTCTGGCCTCGCCTTTCCTATCCCGCCCCTGCCTGAGCCGCCACCGCGTCACCCAGTCACACCACAGGGAGAAGTCCAAGTCTCGGACCCTCCAAGAACGCGTTCGAATAGACACGCGGCGACTACTAGCGACGACTCGGAGGAGCGGTATACCCCAGAAACACAACCTCGGGCGGATGGAGAAGACATTTACAAGACCTCGTGCGATGCTTGCTGCGACACAGATGCCGAGGAGGACGACATGTTTGCACCTTCTACTCCCAGTCCCTGTTCGATCCTGAACTATTCCGATGCCCTCGGCAAGCCCAAAAGCCAAAGGCCGCCCCCTTGGCCTCCTCCCTCCCTCGTCATTATCGCCCCACCCCGACAGACTCCCCTCCGCGTGGCTGTGCGACCCCGACAGACCCGGACTTCCCTCCGCATCACCGCATCGTTTCAGCAGCCTCCACTCGGGATCTGCCACCATATGCAAGTCTTCAATGGCGATGCATGGAACAAGAACTTGCGGCATTCATTGAGAAAGAAGGCTCGAAGCACGCCCCACAACAGAAGTTGCGCTTGACCGGGGACGGTCAAGATTTCGAGCCCCCGGGAGGTGTAAGGTGGGCAGCACGGTTGCGCTTGCACGGACGATCCCTTTCGTAGTTTAGTCTCTCTTAGCATACATTCATAATGTTACCCCTCTGTCACTGGGGAGACATGTATATAACGCTCTCGAACTCTCGAAAATAGAAAGGACCTTTTTGAACCCTTTTTCCCTTTCGCTCTTTCTTTCCCTCTCTTTCTCTTCCCCTCGAGGATTCCGGACGCCGAACCGAGCCAGACACCAAACGGAGTGCCGAGCCGTCACGCGTACCGAACCCCTTCCCCCCTCTCCTTAGCTCTTAATCTCTATCCTCCCGAACTCACTCGGCGCGTACCCCCGCGCTACAATACCAACGTGAAATGGATTGACTATGCTACGGCCGCAGCGGCGGGCCACCTGGAATATAAGTGCAACACGGGACTAGGCCATCACGCCTCGTGCGTTCAGGGACTCGATACTGGGGGAGATGCACCAGAATAAGCTTGAAGGGCCCAGGGGGGTACACGCAGATGAGCCATCCTTGGCCAGGACACGGATATCGTAGGTTTGCGGGGCGAGAGGCACACCCAGGTTTACTTATGATCTCAAGGCAACAATCGAAAAAGTTATCGATTTTCTTGATCGCGAGAACCAGGCATTCCCGGCTACCTTAGGCTATGCTAGCTATGCCCGAGCCACTCCCCACTGCGCTTCTTCAAGCGAATTTTGGGATCGGCATGAGAAGTGACATGCCACATCTCATGCTGATCCTAAAATTCCCTAACTAAAGTAACTCTATGCGGGGATTCTAGGTTACCTCATCCCCAGGAGGGGGTTTTCGATGCGCGCGAGTGAGTACGTAGCCAGACTGGTTAATTTCTGTCAGGCGATGATGATCAGTCGGAAAAGATGGCTGCACATTACCGTGAATTGCGTGAAACCATCGCACACGTTCTAATTTCGATTGGGCCTTGACGTGACGTCAGGAGACACGGACGTGAACGCGCTACTACGTGTTGACTCAAGTATTGACTAATTCTTCGCGCATGTCCTTCGAAACCGAAGAGGATAAGGCGGAGCGTACTGTATCTTCCGCCAGGGCCAGAAACTAGGACCAGGGTGGCGGCGAGCCTTCTTCAAGTTCCCGGCACCGTGATTGCGACACCAAGCCACCAGGAATTTGCCATTCAAATCATTTCAAAAATTTCACCTCTTTTCCTTTCAAATTGTCAGGCATCCAAAGAAAAACAGGCTCTTGTCAGAGATGAAATTCATAACTGGTGATTAGGAGCTCACCGAGGAAGTATGCAGCCCGCTCGTTGGCAGTCGTTGCCCAGTTGCGTGCGCCGCGCCGCGCATCTTTCCTTGTTCGACCTACACTAACACGAACATGATGTGGGGTGCCGATGAAAACAACACCGTCAAGGTACGGTTTACTACGGCGTCAACCTTCCATGGCTATCTCAGTTACACAGCTCTTGTGCATAGAATGGCTATCCCAGCGGTTATTGTGGGCCATCATGATCTGCTTGACTGCTTCGGTTGAGACGATCTCCCAGAGAAGCCGAATGGCGATGGTATCCACAATCTCTACAACATCATGGTATCAGATATCATATATCAGCATCCGCAATTGATTCGACAGGTTAAAACTATGGTCTGAATCCATAGTGAGTGGAACGAGCCTGCCACCTAGACATCGTCTGGCTCAGCGGTAAGGCCTAGTAGGGCCCGACGATGCGCTCGGGCAGGGCGATGCCTCTTCTATTGGGTGGATGATCGATGATTACTGTACTGTAATGATTCCTCGATTGCAATCTCAATTTTCGGACATTGAAAAAAGAAATATGAACTAAGAGGATGAGAGAAATTGAATGGGCGTCTGTCGCACGTATCGCTCGCCCGTGGGTTTATCTCCTTCCACTTGGCCGAGTCGCACTGTGTCCACACTGGCAGGAGCGGGGAACCGCAAGCGCATTTCCTTGATAAAATCAATGTCATAAAATACCATCATACAAATGAGCCTGATAATCGTGATGTTAAGATGTCAAGATAATACTATGACTGGTGTCTCAGGAGCTAGGCGATGAGTGTTAACTTGTTAAGAATAGCGGCTGGTAAGTGGATGATGCCAAAAGCGTTAGAAACAGCTTATAGATCCACTATACTGAATTTTACCAGCGAGAAACGACAATGGGGCGACTGACAAGCCGTCGTGCAGCAACAAATTGCTCAATGGTATTCCGGACAGGTCCCGATGGGAGTGGCTCCTCCAAAGAAAGGGTTTCCAGGGCGGGTAACACTTCTGTCAGTCCTTCTCCGACGATCTCCTGCAGGGCGGGCACGATATGCGGTATTAATTGCCGGGATATGTAGAGACGCTTCACTGAGGTAAATGGACGTAGAAGTTCCAGCCATTGGCTGCCCTCGGTTTCGTCTTGCCGTCGCAGAGTTGGATTACTCCGGAGGTGGAGGCGTTCCACCGCGGGAATGAGAGGCTGAAAGGACGAGCTGCAGACCCGTGCCAGGGGCGAAATGTGCAAAGCTGACTGGCTGCATAAATTTCCCAAATAGAACGTTCCATTAAGTGTCCATGGAGACCAAAGTTTGACCAAAACGCCCCACTCGGAAAAGACTACGCGCGCTTTATTGGGTGCCTTGAAATTTGGTGTGCGGCTGATGAGCCGAGTGAGATCATTGAGATGGGGGGTGTCAAATATCAGTTGATGGAAGAGGGTTATCGTCAAGTTGCTCAGTAGAGGGGCAACGATCCGGGCTACAAAGTCGTCCAAATATTTGTCAGCCCCTTTGAACTGCAACTCATTGAGAACGGGGAGGATGCATGCCGGTGTTGGCGGACGTCGGATGTTGTAGTCGGGGCGACTTCGAAAAGATTCGAATTCAATGACGAGATTTTCAAGCCTTGTCGACACGGAGAGGCAAGTCACCATAGCCTCGGGTGAAATGTATCCAGAATGAGGGATTTTCATAAGTTCAAGACGAACAAGGTGAGTGGCAGACAAAAGTAGTTTCGTTACTCCCGGAAATGAAAAGCCGGTCAGGCTGAGCGCTTGCAGACCTCGTGCAGATTCACCTAAGAACGAAACGGGAACGACCGCCGGTGTCGCATGACAACAAAGGCATAGACTCGTCAGTGCCGGGAATGGCTGCTGCATTGCTGCCAAGACCTTTTCAAATAGCGAACTTGAAAAATCCCTGAGATAGATCGAACATATGCGATCGTTAGATTCGTCGAGTCTCGCGACGATGTTATCCACGAGCGACTGTCTCAGGATGTTATCCTCGAGCGACAGTCCAGGGCCATAGACGTCTTGGGCCCTTATGGCAATGGGTAACAGTGGCCAGATATCCAGTCTCTCCGAGTCCCTCACCGGTGTGTAGATTGTGCAGACAAGTCGCAGATCCAGGCGACGTGGTGACCCAAAAACAACAATTCGCCATTTTTGACACACGTGCACCAGCGCAGACCACGTTTTCACCACGTCTACACCAAACCACATACGTCCCATCCGTGCTTCACCCAAATAGAAATCAAATATTCGTAGGAGGGCCACGTCGGGGAGCATGTCGACCGTCACTCGGGCTACATCGCACCAGTCAACAGTCGGCGCGGCCATTGCACAAAGCATGTACGTACATCGGCCTCCTTTGGTAGATTCCTTCTCAGTCCCATCATGATGTGATTGATTTTCAGTCAATGAAAACTGGCCATCTATCATAATCGATGACCCGGGGTGGCGAGGAGATGGTGGCAGGGCGATGGCGGAGTTTGCTGGGGAGAATGGAGTTACCGGACGTTCGAGTTGCTCTTGATCAAATCTATTCGAGGGTTTCTTAGTTACCCCAATCCGGTGAGAAATTTTCTCTTGACATAAGTGTGAACCCATCGATGAGGCCTATGAGAGGGGAGAATACTTTATTGGTAGGGTGAAACGTGATGTATATGGCCAACTGATAGGGGTGTACAAACCCTATTCCACGTGACAGACTGTACAGTACGCACGTGATCCTCCAGTCTCGACCGCCCACATAACTAGTACTGTCATGCGTCCTGCGTCCACGTTACTGGAGAACACAAGGCACGGTTTGGATATACTGTGGCCCAGCTTGACTCGCTGGACGTAGGTGTCGTGCAGGAGTCATCTGGCGCGGGCCTTGTATCCAATCCACTGCCACAGTCCGAGTCGTTGTCGCTGATGCAGCCGAAACGGTTAGCATTACACGACGATTGAGTCTCTCCTCGCCGGTGCTCGCATTTAACTTCTGTGCCTCAATGGCGTTGATAGGCGTGATATCACCCGCCTGCTCTGCGATCACTACCTTTGGTTGCCTCTGGGTCGCATTGGGAACGACGCAGCCTTCAGTTGCTGCCACCCAACGAGAACGAATATTGAGATCCAAGCCAGGAGAGCCTCGTTGACCAGATCTGAGCGATATGTACTCAACCCGGGGGCCCCGGCCAGCATCGTCAGGATCGCAGTACTCGAATCTGGTGCCAATTAAAGGCCAACATCCTGCGCGCTCTCGTGCAGCACGGTGTGGCAGTCACCGACTCACCGTTCTGCCGTGGGATAAGATTTCAATGCCGTCGATAGATTCGATGGGCTCCTTTTTGTCCTATGGGTCCGGAGACCGCAGCAATGTTGGCCACGGCGCACAAGCTTCGTACCATGATACACGAATGGCAGAAGCCTATCTTCGGAATTTATATGGACCACCAGATTATTGGCATGGCTATGGGGTCCTATCAGGTCGGATATTGACGTTTGTTCCTTCGCTCTTCTCGGTGCAATCACTTTTTGCTGACTGATGATGTAGTCAGTTCATGCAGTCAAAATCATCGGTTATGGCCTGCGACTGCAAAACCCATTCCTGGACCGGTGGGAAACATTTTCGTCAACACAGCGATTCATCAGCTGAAGGCATCAAGTCAACATCGGAACCGTAGTTAGATAAGTTGCGCTCCAGCGTTGATCGATGATGAAGTTGAATACGCGACGAATTGAATCCGACTACTGAAAATTTCCCCGAATCGGAAGTCAAAGAATATGTCATCGGTCATGTGCGGTGATCACATACATAAATAGGTGAGCCAGTTTTACTGTAATGACACTCAGGTCACAGGGGCTCACAACTCCGAGCCGCAATCCGGCTTGACCCAACCTCCTTGCCTCACTGGCAGGTGATCATAATATCCACCGTATACACATCCTGAGCTAGCATGCAGATGCCAAGTCGGTTTATGCTACTTACGTCGCCATCAACCCTCGCCGTTGGCAGCACACTGGCACCATTGGGCGCCGGTCGTTCTTTCGTGTGGACACCTGTTCTGTCAAGGAATCCCTGTTCTGTCAAGGAATCCCCCATTACTCGGTTCTAGTCAGTACATTCGGGTGATTCGGCGCAAACAAGTTGAGGATTGGGCTGAAACGATGGAAAATGCGTCTGTGTTGGTCAAAGTAGCAGGTGAAGTAATAGCCCTTAACCCGATTCCCCGAATGGACGCTGTCCGGGCCTGACCCCAAGTGGTAGTCAGAATGCAAGATACAACGGCGCAGCTATGTCTCAGAGCTCAGGTGATTGAGGTGAACCATGGACATGACGGTCAAGTACAAGTAATCGGCGAACCAGTTGCGCACATGGTAGACGATGACTTACTGTCGTTCGAAATCTATTTGCCTCTATCCTACACAATAATGTCATACAAATGTCATACAAATGGGCATGATCGTCACGTTAAGATATTACTATTACCTGAGTCTCAGGAGCCAAGTAATGGGTGTGAAGAAGAATGGCGGCTACTAAGTCGATGATGCCTGAACCACACCAAACATAAATGTAATAGAAAGTTAGATACGGAGAGCACTTATAAAACCCCAAACCGTGGCAAACTTTTCAAGTGAGAACCCGCAATGGGATGACTGGCAAGGTGTCGTGCGACAACGAGCTGCTCAATGGTATTCCGGACAGGTCCCGACGGGAGTGGCTCCTCCAAGAAAAGGGTTTCCAGGGCAGGTAACACTTCTGTCACACCTTCTCCGACAATCTCCTGCAAGGCGATAACGATATGTGGCGTAAATTTCTTGCATATGTAGAGACTCTTCACGGAGGAAAATGGACGTAAAAGTTCCAGCCATTGGCTGCTCTCGATCGTGGTGTCGTTTACCCAATGCAGTCGCGGACCTGGTCCACTGACTCCACTCTGGATGTAGAGGTGTTCCACCGCGGAAATGAGAGGCAGAGGGAAGTACGAGCTGCAGACCTGTGCCAGGGACGAAAGCTGCAAATCTGGCTGACTGCATAAGATTTTGAAATGAATCCTTCCATTAGGTGTCTGTGGAAGAGTGACCGAAATTTCCCAATCGGAAAAGATCACATGTGCCAGTGCTTCATCGTGTGCCTTGAACTTTGGTACGCGACTGAGGAACTGGGTGAGTTGGGGACTCACTAGAGCTAGAGTGTCGAATGTCGGTTGAGGGAAAAAGGTTATATCCAAAGTATCGAGTAGAGGGGCATCGATCTGGGCCACGAGGTCCTCTAAATACTCGCCGGCCCCTCCGAACCGCAACTCGGTGAGAACGGGGAGGAGAATGCGTGTCGGTGATGGCAGACGTTGGCGTTTCCGGTCGGGGTGACCTTGAGGAGATTCGAATCCAATGTGGAGAGTTTCGAGGCTGGTCAACACGGAGAGGCCAGCGACCATCGCGTCGGGTGAGATATACCCGGAATGAGGAATTCTCTGGAGTTTAAGGTCGACAAGGTGAGTAGCACACAAAAGCAGCGTTGGTAATCCCGGAAATGGAAAGCAAAACAGGATGAGCGTTCGTAGATGTGGTGCAGATCCACCTAAGAAGGAAGTGGGAACGATCGGCGCTCGCTCTTCGCACATGAGATCAAGACCTGTCAGTGCTGGGAATGGCTGCTGCATTATTCCGAAGACTTTTTCGAATTGCGAACTTGGAATGGCCAAAAGCGTGATTGTACTTATGCGATCTTTGAGTTCGAGTGCCGCGACGATGTTATCCACGCACGATCGTACGGAGACATTGCCCCATATGGCAATAGGCAACGGTGGCCAGACATCCAGCATCTTCCTCACCGGTGTTCTGACTTTGCACTGAAGTCGCAGGTCCAGGCGACGTGGTGATCCAAAGACGATACTTCGCCATGTTCCACACACGTGTACCAGCGTATACCACGCGTCTATCCTTGCTTCATCCAAATAGAAATCAAATATTTGTAGGAGGACAACATCGGGTAGCACGTCGATTGCTACATCGCACCAGTCAATAGTCGGCGCAGGCTATTGTGCAAAATATGTACATACATGGGCCTCCTTCGGTGTATTCATTCCCCGTCCCAAGATGCTTTTCGGTCGATGGTCCTTCAAAATGGCCATCTATCATAACCGATGACCTAGGGTGGCAAGGACTCAAAGAAGTTGGCAGTGTGATGGCGCCGGGGTGTGCTGGTGGACGTTCGAGATACTCTCGCTCAAAACTATTCGAGGCTTTTTTAGTTGGCTCAGAAATCCGGTGAGTGAAGTCCTTTGACATACCACGGTGAACTCATCGATAAGGATTCAGCGCTCGGCGTCGGGGCAAGGTTTGGTTTGAATTTATCCACCGCTGCAGTTTTATACAGAGCACGACCCCTATTACACACCTCAGTAATCCTAGGAAAGGTCTTAACCGCCCCTGAGTGCCATGCGCCCTGAGTCCGCGAAGCACAAATCCTAGGGCACAATTTGATCCCTCCTACCTATCGCACCCTGTTTGACAGCGTTGGGATTCTGTGGCGTGGGGATCCGAACGGTCCTCGACTTTGACCTTGCCTTCATGCCCGTGTCCGTTGTTGCCGCCACCACGGTAGTTGAGAAGGAAAACACCCTGTCAACTCTATCCCCGTGGGCTGCTTCCTCAACCTTGATGGCCGCCTCAACTTTGACACGCTTCGAGCGGCGTAGCGAGGCAGATGGTCCTATCTCCGAGTCCGAGTCGCCGTCAGGATCTCGAGCTTGAATAAAGTTAAGGTATGATCTGCTGAGCTCTGCTGAGATGTGAGACGCGTTTTTAGCGTGATGCATTTTCAAGAGTGCGAGGGATAGGTGACGCGCGAACACCGCGTAAGTAAGTTATGGCGAGCCAGAAGCGGGATTCGGAAATGATTTCAAAAATGCCGTAATCACACCCCAGCGCTACTGTGCCTTACCACGCATGGGCCACGTCCTGGCCCCGACCGGCAGCCAGAATGCAAGATACAACGACGTCACGGTGCGGATCCACGGACCTAACGGTTCAGTACTCTGAGTAGCTGCTAGCTAGCGAGCCCGTTGCGCACATGCTCGAGAATGACCTAGTTCGAAACTTATTGGCCTCTTACCCAAGTCTAGTACGCAATGATATCATACCAATGAGCCTGATCATTGTCGCGTTAAAAGAATACTGTGATTAGTGTCTTAGGGCCAAGCAATGAGCGTTAAGTGGTGTCTGGTGAGGGGATGACGCCAAGCGTGAATGGGTTAGAATGTAGAGAACATCGATCAATCATCATCCGAGTCGGTCTCGTTCGACGACCCGCCTGTTTCAAGTTCTTCCTCCGTCTCATCAAACGACTCGTCCTCTTCTTCATCCGACAATTTCTCTCTTTCCCAGTAAGAAACGGCAACTGGGTGGCCGGAAAGTTGTCGTGCTGCAACAAACTGTTCAATGGTTTCCTGAACAGGTCCCAATCGCAGTGGCTCCTCCAAGAAAAGATTCTGCAGGGCGGGTAACACTTCTGTGACTCTTTCTCCGACGAGCTCGAGCAGGTCGGGCACAATATGCGGCGCGAGTCGCCGGGATAAGTAAAGACCTTTCACAGTGGTAAATGGACGTAAAACTTCCAACCATTGGCCATTCTCGATGTCGTCTTCCCAATGCAGTCGCAGACGTCCGTATCCAAACTTAAGGATGTAGAGGCGTTCCACCGCGAGAATGAGAGGCCGAGGGAAGAACGAGCTGCAGGCGTTCACTAGGGACGAAAGCTGCAAATTTGATGGGCTGCATTGGATATTCAAATAGAGGTTTCCGTCAGGTGTCTGCGGGAGTGTGACCGAAACGTCCGAATTGGTAAATTCCACACGTGCTTGATCTTGTACCTTGAATTTTGGTGTGCGACTGATAAACTGAGTGAGATGCGGAGTATCGGATATCAGTCGATGGAAGAAGGTTATCTCCAACTTGGTGAGCAGAGGGGCATCGATCCCGGCCACAAGGACCTCCAGATATCTGCCAACCCCTGCAAACCGAAACTCGGTGAGAGCGGGGAGGAGAATGCGTGTCGGTGATGGCGGACATCGGCTTTCCCGTTCAGGGTAGCTTCGAGAGGATTCGAACTCAATGATGAGACATTCGAGGCTGGTCAACGAGGAGAGGGCAGTGGCCATCGCATCGGGCGGAATGGACCCAGAACGGGGAATGTTCAGAAGATCCAGTGTGACAAGCTGAGTGGCAGACAAAAGTAGTTTCGGTAATCCCGGAAATGGAACGTGATTCAGCCAGAGGTGTTGCAGACTTGCTGCAGATCCACCCAAGAACGAATCAGGAACGACCGGCACTCCGGAACGATCAAACCCGAACGCAAGGCACAGCTGTGTCAGTGCCGGAAATGGCTGCTCCATTGCTGCCAAAACGTTTTCTGTATGATAAGTTGGAACGGCGCGGAAAAAATCCGGATCCAGGAAATTATTGGCATTGGGAAACTCGAACTGATTGAACTCGGGAAAATCCAAGAAATCGATTTGACAAATGCGATCGTTGTGCTCGAGTGCCGCAATGATGTTATCCATGCCCGACTGGCGATGGCCACGGCTACATAAAAAAATAGGCAGCGGTGGCCAGACGTCCAGTGTGTCCCTCACTGGTGTCCCGGCTTTGCAATAAAGTCGCAGATCCAGGCGGCGTGGTGACCCAAAAGCAATGTTTCGCCATTTTCGACAAACGTGCACCAGGTTCTTCCACGAACCCATCCATACTTCATCCATATAGAAATCAAATATTTGTAGGAGGGCAACATCAGGGAGCACGTCGATTGTCACTCGGGCTACATCGCACCAGTCAACAGTCAGCCCAGACTTTCGTAAAAAACATATACGTACGCAGCCCTCCTTTGGTAGATTCTTTCCCAGTCCCACGCTTTTCGGTCAATGATCCTTCAAAATGGCCGGCCATCTATCAGAATCGACAAGCCTGGGTGGCAAGGAGAAGGTGGCAGGGCGATGGCGGCCAGGCGGTGTGCTGGGGAGACTGGATGTTCAAGATGCTCTTGATCAAATCTATTTGAAGCTTTCTTAGTTACTTTATACTGGTGAGTGAATTTCCCTTGACATACCACTGTGATTTCATCAATGAGGGTTCAGTAACGTTCAGTGTTGGGAAGAGATTGGTTTGAATTCTCCCGCCACTGCAGTTTGATACGGAGTATGAATTCTATTACATACAAGGCCATGAACTAACCTTATGCGTCATTGGAACCTTGTCACTGGCACAATTGTCGCTGTCGAAGACAAATGCCGAAAACGACCCCGGAACGAGGTGATATGAAGCGCGTTATAGTTGATCGCGCACCCTCCCATTCCAAGACCCTTTTTCAACGAACGAAGCAAATTTCACGGACATGGCAGGCGATGCCGACAATTAAACCTCAAGGAAGAATCAGATCTTCTGGGGCCATTTTTCGGTAAAGTAGAGTATACTGTATGCCCCACACCCACAAACGCGTACATACAGTTCCCCAATCTCATCACGCGATCTACTCACGTGGAGTCATGCTTTGTCAGCTATAGGGATTTGGCTAGGGTACCCAACTATTAGGATGCCCATTGCCCACGTCGCTCCTTGCCGTCCTGAAAGAGCACAACATGTACGTCTCGTTCTGCGCCCAGTGGGGTGTCGACCTTGATGAGCTAGAGAGCACGCCAAAAGTCACCCGCGTGTACTGCGTACGGAGCCTACATTATGGCTTGCATTACGGACGTCAGGATGCAGGGTGCGTTTCGAAGTCTCACTTTTCTCCGATGGTTCGACTAATAAGTTCATGTGTGTGAAGGAGAAGCTGCAGGCCTTCTGATGGCGCTAGCAGCGTGTTTTCTTGGCTGAGGTGAAGTCGGTCTGTGGCTTCAACGCGAGGCGAAGAAACCACGAAGTTGGGTAAATTTTGAGGACGTTCCATACAAAATGTGGATAGAGGACTATTCTTGAGAGAGTTACCAGGCTGCGGTCAAGGTTCCATGGCTATATCCCAAAATCGTTTCTCCAACGCCGTGTATCCCCCACAAATATCTTTCCACTGCAGTGTTCCAGTTTCTTGGGACTGGGGGGTCACGAGCGGCTAGGGCTTCGATGCGCTCTAGGTAATCCATAGCGGTCATGCTGCGTCCCCCAGCCTAGTTACTACATGCACCTAAGCCGATCTTTCATAACAGATGAAATAGAAACTCGAAGCGAAGCAACTTACCAACGTAAAATAGATTAACTATGCTACGGCCACAGCGGCGGGATAACTGGAATATAAGTGCTACACGGACTAAGCCATCCCGCCTGGTGCATTCAAGGACTTGATACTGGGGGAGATGCACAGGAATGAGCTTGAGGGGTTGCATGCAGATGAGCCATCCGTGGCCAGGATATCGTGACGGATATCGTTGATCTGCGGGGCGAGAGGCACGCCCGGGTGTACTTGTGATCACTTTGTGATCTCAAGGCAACAATCGATTTTCTTGATCGCGAGAGCCGGGTATTCATGGCTACCTTTGGCTGAACCAGCTTATGCCCAAGCCACTCCTCACTGCGCTTCTTCAAGCGATTTTTGGGATCGACATGAGAAGTGACATGCCACATCTCATGCTGATCCTAAAATTCCCTAACTAAAGTAGCTTTATGCAGGGATTCTAGGTTACCTCATCCCCGGGAGGGGTCTTCGATGCACGCGATTGCACACGTAGCAAAACAGGTTAATTTCTGTCAGGGCGATGATGATCAGTTGGAGAAGGTGGCTGTGCGTTACCGTGAAACCGTTTTTTTACAACGCATACATTCTGATTCTGATTGGGCCTCTTGACATGACGTCTGGAGACACGGACGATACGACGGTTTGACTAATTCTTCGCGCATGTCCTTCAAAACCAAAGAAGATATGGGTCATATGGCGGAGCGTACTGTATCCTCCGCTAGGGCCAGAAACTAGGACCAGGGCGGCGCCGAGCCTTCTTCAAGTTCTCGGCACCGCGATTGCAACGCCAAAGCTAAGAATTCACCATTTATTATGATTTATTTCAAATTTACCACTTCTTTGCGTCACCATTTTTTCTTTCAAATTGTCAGGCATTCACTTGCCAAAATGAAAAACAGGCTTTTGTCAGAGATGAATTTCACAATTGGTGATTAGGAGCTCACGGAGGTGTGCAGCCCGCTCGCCCGTATGCGTTGCCCAGTGCGCGCGCCGCGCCACGCAACTTTCCTTGGTCGGCCTACATGAACATGTGGGGTGCCGATGAAAACAACACTGTTAAGGTGTGGTTTACTACTGCTTCTCGCTTCCATTGCTATTTCAATTACGAAGCTCTTGTGCGTAGAATGGTTATCCCGGTTCCTTATTGTCGGTTACGGTGATCTTCCAGAGAAGTTGATGGTAATGGTATCCACAATCTCTACAATATCATGGTATCAGATATCAGCATCCGCAATTGATTCGACAGGTTAGAACTGTGGTCTGAATCCATACTGTGGTGAGTGGGACGAGCATCATACCACCTAGACATCGTCTGGCTCAAGAGTAAGGCTCGATGATGCGCTCGGGCAGGGCGACGCCGCTTCTTTGACAGTTTCAGAGTGGAGGCCTCCTCGATTGCGCCTAATCATTTGAATGATCACCAAAACGGAGCGAGCTTGTCAATCTGACAGACCGACAGATACACCTGGCCCAAACTAAGGAGATGGTTTATCTCTTTATAAACTCGGTCGGAAGCCAGGAGTGTAGGTTGAGCCTGCGATGCGAATCTTGGTTAGAGAGGGAGTCACAATGTCGCAGATAAACCCGCCCGTCCGTCCATCTTCTCATCTGGTCTCCTCGGGGGTCTCCGTAATCGGCTTGTGCCACTTCAGCCTGTTGGTGACGCGATGAACATGATTCTGTTACATAAACGTCTACGCCAATGTCCATGTTTCTGTCCGAGAGCCCATGCAATGACAACATTAGTGACCAAGGCGGCTCAAAGAGCGCAAAAGATCTAAACCATGGTGGACGGACATATCCCAAGCAGCAGGCACGCACAAAAAGGCGATCTTTGAGCCCCGCCAGGAAGCAAGACAAGCTCATTAACGGTCTTCGGCACATCCAAATCAAAGTCATCCCGCAGACGCTGCGCAGCCTGCCCTATATACCTGGCTTTTGTTAAACCCAAAGTTGGAAAGGAGGGAAAGGAGGGGAAGGAGACTAACTGTGTGTTCCGCCGCCAGAACCATCCTTTGTTGATGGCGTCGGTGATGACATACTCTTCGACGGTAAGAAGAGCATCAAGGCCGAGCGTGCCACCGAGCGCCACGCTTAGCTTATCCAATATCCACAGCCGCATCCGTCACTTCATCCTTCGTTTGTGACGAAAGCATGAGCGAGATGAGCGTCTCAAAGCGCTTATTCTACACTCATCACAATAAAAAAGAAATAAGAACCAAGAGGACGAGAGAGATAGAAAGGGCGTCCGTCGCGCGTTGCAGCGCGTATCGCTCACCCGTGGATACATCTCTTTCCAGTTGGCCGTATCACAGCCCATCGTGTTCATAGTAGAGGGGAAACGCCAGCGCATTTCCTTGATAGAATCGTACGTCTCGCACTTCAGGCCTCAGGCCTCAGGGGCGGGTGCGGCTTCTTCACGGCGAGTTTGACAGCTTTCGGCTTCTGTGGCGATCTGGACGGTGTTCGACCTGAGCTTGCTTTCTTCCCTTTGTCCGCTGCTGGCATCGCGAGACGAAAAACTCCCCGTCACCTCTATCCCCATGGGCCACTTCCTCAAGCTTGACACGCTTCGGGCAGCGTAGCGATGCAGATGGTCCCGGCTCTGAGTCGCAGTCGGGGATCTCGAGTTTGAATAAGGTTACAGTAGGATCTGCTGAGCTCTGCTTAGATATGAGACGCGTTTTTGGCATCGATTAGCCGCTGCGTCTCTTATGAATGCAAGGGATAGGTTACGCGTGTGGCCTGAGTAAGTTAGTCTCGGTTCCAGACGTTCAATAATCTAATCATGAGATTATATCGGTGTGTGAAAATTGGTTGCGTCCCGCAACGATATCATACCAATGAGTCTGATCATTGTGACGTTAAGAGAATACTAGTGTCTTAGGGCCAAGCAATGTGGTGTCTGATGAGGGGATGACGCCAAGCGTGAACGGGTTAGAATGTAGAGAATATCGATCAATCATCTATCCGAGTCGTACGCCGATGACCCGCCCATTTCTTCGTCCATCTCATCAAACGACTCGTCCTCTTCTTCATCCGTCAATTTCTCTCTTTCCCAGTAAGAAATGGCAACGGGGTGACCGGAAAGCTGTCGTGCTGCAACAAACTGTTCAATGATTTCCTGGACGGGTCCGAGTCGCAGTGGCTCCTCCAAGAAAATATTCTGCAGGGCGGGTAACACTTCTGTAACACTTTCTCCGACGATCTCCTGCAGGTCGAGCACAATATGCGGCGCGAGTCGCCGGGATAAGTAGAGACTCTTCACAGTGGTAAATGGACGTAAAACTTCCAACCATTGGCCATTCTCGATGTCGTCTTCCCAATGCAGTTGCAGACGTTCGAATCCAAACTTAAGGATATAGAGGCATTCCACCGCGAGAATGAGAGGCCGAGGGAAGAACGAGCTGCAGGCCTTCGCCAGGGACGAAAGCTGCAAATTTGACGGGCTGCATTGGATATTCAAATGAAGGTTACCGTCAGGTGACTGCGGGAGTGTGACCGAAACGTCCGAATCGGAAATTTCTACACGTGCTCGATCGTGTGCCTTGAATCTTGATGAGCGAGTGATAAACTGAGTGAGATCTGGAGTATCGGATATCAGCTGGAGGAAGAAGGTTATCTCCAACTTGTTGAGCAGAGGGGCATCGATCCAGGCCACAAGGACCTCCAAATATCCGGGGTCCCCTGCGAATCGAAACTGGGTGAGAACGGGGAGAATGCGTGTCAGTGATGGCGGACGTCGGCTTTCCTTGTCAGTGTAGCTTCGACGGGGTAGGAACTCAATGAGACTTCGAGGGGATTGGAACTCAATGATGAGACATTCGAGGCTGGTCAACAGGGAGAGGGCAGGGGCCATGGCATCGGGCGGAATGGACCCAGAACGGGGAATGTTCCGAAGATCCAGTATGGCAAGCTGAGTAGCAGACAAAAGTAGTTTCGGTAATCCCGGAAATGGAACGTGATCCAACCAGAGGTGTTGCAGACTTGCTGCAGATCCGCCCAAGAACGAATCAGGAACGACCGGCACTCCGGAACGATCAAACCCGAACGCAAGGCACAACCGTGTCAGTGCCGGAAATGGCCGCTCCATTGCTGCCAAAACGATTTCCGTATACGAAGTTGGAATAGGGAAGAAAAAATGCGGATTCATGAAATTGTTGGCATTTGGGAATTCGAACAGATTGAAACCGGGAGGAAAATCCATGAAATCGATATGAGATATGCGATCGTTGTGCTCGAGTGCCGCAATGATGTTATCCATGCCCCACTGGGTATGACCACGGCTACATAAAGCAATGGGCAGCGGTGGCCAGACGTCTAGTGTGTCCCTCACTGGTGTCCCGACGTTGCAATAAAGTCGCAGATTCAGGCGGCGTGGTGACCCAAAAGCAATGTTTCGCCATTTTCGACAAACGTGCACCAGGATCTTCCATGAACCCATCCATACTTCATCCATATAGAAATCAAATATTTGTAGGAGGGCAACATCGGGGAGCACGTCGATTGTCACTCGGGCTACATCGCACCAGTCAACAGTCCGTCCAGACTTTCGTGAAAAACATGTACGTACACGGGCCTCCTTTGGTAGAATCTTTCCCAGTCCTATGCTTTTCGGCCAATGATCCTTCAAAATGGTCGGCCATCTATCAGAGTCGACAACCCAGGGTGGCAAGGAGAACGCAGGAGGGCGATGGCGGGGTGGATGTTCAAGATGCTCTTGATCCAAGCTATTTGAAGCTTTCTTAGTTACTTTATAAATCCGGTGAGTGAACTTCCCTTGACATACCACTGATTTCATCCATGAGGATTCAGCGTTGGGACGAGAGTTTGGTTTGAATTCTCCCGCCACTGCAGTTTGATACGGAGTATGAATTCTACCTTACGTAAGCGTCATTAGAACCTTGTCACAAGTATTGACCCCAAACGAGGTGATCTCTCTCTGCCTTTTTCAACGAACAAAGCTGTCAGGCCCGTGGCAAGAAGACTGTCTGGGAAAAGCGGCTCTGCTACACGTGACTTGGATAGCGTACACAACGATATTATACAACTTAATGATACAAATGAGTCGAGACAATTGTAACGTTAAGAGACTGGTGTTATAAGAGTCATGCAACGGGTGTCAGATGATGAGAAGAATAACGGTTGGTAAGTAGATGACGCGGAAACATAAATAGGGCAGAAAACCAACAGTACTTATGAATCGCTTGATGAATCACTAAAATTTCCTTCCCAGCGAGAAATAGCAACGGGGTGACCGGAAAACTGTCGTGCGGCAACGAACTGCCCAATGATTTCCTGGATAGGTCCTGATGGGAGCGGCTCCTCCAAGAAAAGAGTCTGCAGGGCAGGTAACACTGCTCTCTCTCCTTTCCCCACGAGCTCTTGCAGGGCGGGCACGATATATGGTGTGAAGTCCGAGGATATGTAGAGATCTTTCACAGAAGTAAATGGGAGAAGAAGTTCTATCCATTGGCGGTTCTCGATATCCTCTTGCCAATCATAAATACCATCCTTGAGGATATAAAGGTGTTCCACCACGGCGATGACGGCCCGGGGGAAGGACGTGCCGCAGACCTGCGCCAGAGACGAAAGCTGCCAATCTGACTGACTGCATGAAATTACCAACTCAAGCTCTCCATCGAATGTCTGTGGAAGTGTGACCGAAACGTCCGAATCGGAAAAGAAGACACGCGCTTCATCATGTGCCTTGAACTTTGGGGTGCGAGTGATGAGCTGGGTGAAATGGGGAGTATCGAATACCAGTTGATGGAAGAAGGTTATTGCCAAGTCGTCGAGTAGAGGGGTATCGATCTGGGCCATCAGGTCCTCCAGATATTCACAGACCCCTTTGAACTGCAAGTCGGCAAGAGCGGGGAGGAGAGTGCGTGTTGACGGAGGTGGACGTCGGAATTTCCGGTCAGGGCGACATTCAGGGGATTCGAATTCAATGAGGAGACTTTCAAGTTTGGTCAACACGGAGAGGCCAGTGACCATGGCCTCGGGGGAAATGTACCCGGAGAGAGGGATTCTCCAAAGCTCAAGATAAACGAGATGAGTGGCGGACAAAAGTAGCTTTGGCAGTCCCGGAAATGGAATGCGATCCAGGATGAGTGTTTGCAGCTTTGGCGCGGATCCACCCAAGAACGAAGCTGGATTGACCGGAGTTTCTGTTTCGTCTGTGGGCCGAAGCTGCAGCCGTGTTAGTGCCGGGAACGGCCGTTGCATTGCAGCCAAGACCTTTGCCAAGTGCGAACTCGGAAGATCGAAGAGATTGATTATACATAGGCGATCGTTTTGCTCGAGTGCCGGGATGATGTTATCCACGCCCCACATCTCGTAGCTATGGACCCATATGACGATGGGCAAAGGCGGCCAGACGTTCAGTGTCGCCTTCACCGGTGTGCTGGCTGTGCAGAAAAGTTGCAGATCCAGGCGACGTGGAGACCCGAAAACAATGTTTCGCCATTTTCGACACACGTGCACCAGCGTATACCACGCGTCTGTTAACGCTTCGTGCACATAGGAATCAAAAATTTCTAGGAGGGCAACGTCGGGGAGCATGTCGATTGTCACTCGGACTATATCGCATCGGTCATCTGTCGGTGCAGGCTATGTAGAAAACATGGTACGTACATCGGCCTGCTTTGGTACATTTCTTCCCAGTCCTATGATGTGCTCGCTTTTCGGTTAACGAAAATCGGCAATCCATCAAAGTCGATGTCCCAGGGCGGCCGGGAAATGATGGTGGGGCGATGGCGGGGTATGCTGGGGAGACTAGATGTTCGAGACGCTCTTGATCAAAGCTATTTGAGGCTTTCTTAAGTTCAGTAATCCGGCAAGTGAATTCCCCTTGACATACCACTGTGAACTCATTGATGAGGATTCAGCGTCGGGGTCGAAGAGATTGAATTTACGTACCGCAGCAGCTTTATACGTAGTATGTACGCACAAACCCTATTACCCCCTATTTCACAGCCCTGATTTTGTGATCCTAGGGGGTGCAGTAGTGATAGCCTTTACTGTATTAGCCACAATTTAAGATGTGTTGCACGCGACCATGAATGACGACACTTGCCACAATAAAAAAGAAACGACAAGGATACGCACGCATTGAACCCCGCCTGGCTTCGTGTCAACGCGAGAAATGTAGATAAGAAGGTGCTGAGTAATAGTGTAAGCTGCGCAAAGCAGCGCAATGGCACCATTCGCGGGTAAAAGTGAAGAGTAGCGGTCAGCCCTACTCGCTCAAAAAGGCATTCTCGGCTTACCCCGAAGGGACAGTGGACGGATCTTCGCGCTTACTCGACGGTACCTCGGCCGGATCTTAAGGCTGGTACATCAGAAACATATTTTCTGGGAGATAGTATATATATGCGGGGCGCACCGCCACCAATGATAGGAAGGCTCTCCCTTATCTATCGCGCTTTATGTAAAAAAAGAGACAAACACCAATTACGCCCAAAGGACATGGAGACACGATATGACGCCGATGGACAGCACCTAAAAACGCGCGCGGGGCATCTACAAGAAAACCTTTCTCTTACAACTTACGAAGAATCGATACACTTCGCCTCCATAAAGGAACCAAAAGAGCAGAATCAAACCAGACATTCCCAACAAGAGGACACTGCACTCGTCCCAGTGAGCGCCCCAACAACCTTCGCCATCGGCACCACAGATACGCGCCACAGGGGAGTGGTTCCATTTAGCCCAATAAAGTGAAAAGACGGAAACGACGGCGAGAGTGTCACAAGACAGGAAACTTCAAGTTTGCTCGCGTTTGGGTCAAACCCGCAAGTGGTGGGCGCTCGATGAGCGTTGGGTCACTTGGCTGCGTTGCGCTGATACGGCTCGAGCCGAGGTATCCCGTTGGGGAGGATCAAAGTATACCACCTAACATGCTCATCGCACCTCCATCGTCTGCTGTGTGCGTGTGCATTTGGGCATCAAGATCATCGCAAGGAAAATGGGAAAGAGAGGGAGATGCTCACAATCAAGCCCGATGGAATGGATATGTACGCATGTGAGGACGCCTTTAGAAGCATGGCTCATGCATTTAAAACCCATAAAAATAACAGAATAAGTACACAAGGAAATCGGACACTGGCCGAAGCCGCCGCAGCCTGACAGACAACACGCACCTCGTGAAACCCGACCGTGAGCAACCTGCCAATACCGGTCCCTAAAAAGTAAACAAGAATCATCAACTTCCATGCCTGTGGCGGATTAATGCTGCACTTGAACAGATAAACTGGTACGCGGCACACGCAATATTACCACGGGGCCCGGAAGGGCCAGGTGAAGGAGAGGCAACGACTCACTGATAAAGTTCAAATACGGCACATCGCTGTAAACATTCATTCATACGTTCATGAGGAGTTCAGTAATGTACAACAAAAGGGGAGATAAAGAGAGAGGGCATACCGGAGGCCCGAGGGCGCCAATGATGAGGATATCACCAAACCACGATGAGTTAGGAGTGATGCTGGAGAAGCCGCGAACCGATAGTTGGTAGACATCGTTGTAGCATAAGGGTACAACACCGTCATCCTGTAAGAAATGTGGGGCGGGAGCCGCGGGACCTGGGGCGAATGGCGAACCAAAGGTTATGTTGGGTTTTTTGTCGCGCCAAGGGTCCGTGCACCAGAACACCCGATGCACCAACGCGCCCCGGGGCTCCGTCTGGAACAGACCCCGAAGTCAAATTTTTGGGACCCCTTGATGCTCGGCCCCTCCCCCCCTTACTTATTATTCTACCGTGTCCCCCTTCCCTTGTTCACTATACATTTGACTCACCTGTGTCCCACCCAATTGGACATGTGTTCCCTACTATTACAATGCAGCACTCATCACAATAGCAAATGCGACTCACTTTAGTATATTACTAATTACTACGAGCCCTACTATTACCAATACGAGACAGATAGTACAATAACATGTAGTAGTATATATAGTGCGATGTGCGCTTAGCTAAATGTTCATCCATCTAGTCCGTCTTGCTCGTCATTCCCTTGCGTGCCTTCAAGTTCATTGCCTGCCCCTTCACTTCCTTCCTGCACTAATCATGTACTCACACCTCTTATCATTCTTATTGCCCGCTAGGTTACAGGGTACTGTAGTTTATAAGGTTGTGCCGGTTGGATCTGCTGAGCTCTGCTGAAATACAAGACACATTTTTAGTGACGATGTGCTGTGTGCCTTTTCATGCATTCATGAGTGCAAACTTGCAAAGGATAGAAGATGCATGGAGTGAGTGTTGTGGTGGCGGCCAAGGGCAAACAGGGAACTTCAAAAATGCCATACTGTAATACTACAGTAGACTTTTCATAATGCATTATTCACATAAAATCTGTAGGGAGAAACTATGTGTTATAAGTATCCCGACTATGCATTATGAAAAAGTCAACTGTACTGTAATCACATTCACGGTTTCAGACTTCTCAGTGCCCGGTGTACATCATGGAGCACAACTTATCATACTGCATTTCCCCCTACTGCTATAAAACTTATTGGCCAGAAACTGGAGGGTCATCGACAGCCTGAGCAGTAGATGGGTCTGTTTTTACTGTAGCGAGCCTCCGAGCCTCCAACTTGGCCTCCGACTCCTACAGCTGCAGCTTGAGCGACCCTAAATCGAATTGACATTTTTGATTCTCTACTGTACTGTACAGTATCGTTTGGCGCAAGGCATCTGAGATTTGTTCACTGAGCGTTGTCATGAGGACTCGGTCCGGGCCCGGGCTGAATGCCCAGCGACGTCCTTGCCCTTGTCCTTGCCAGTCCAGTACTTTCAGTACGATCGAATCAGTAGCTTCAGTACCCATCTCATTGTCTCCTTATGTAATCATTGTATCCGCCCTGTGTACACCAGCACACGTGCTGACCCAGAATGCAGACGCCAAAGTCGGTCCATTCTAATGGCACTATCTACATCGCCATCAGCACGCACCGCCAGCAGCACTTCATGCCCTTTTGGCACCCTGCCAGAAACTCTAGAGGATGGTATGCTTTTCCCCCATGCATATGCATACATAATAATGATCCATCTTTGTCTTTCGACCACCCCTGGCCGTGTTTTCAATGTTGGTGACATCCGTTTCTCCCAGCGGAATCCCCATTCCTCGGTGCGAATCAGCATGACGATAACAGGCTGAAGATTTGGGGCTGAAACTATGTGCCGGGGTACCGAATAATTGAGTGGCTTAAGGAAATAAATCTGTGTTGATCAAGGAGCAGTAATAAACCTTACCCTGAATGGGCCATGTCTGAGTTCTGCAAGTTAGAACGATGTCATCATGTCACAGAGCATAGGACCGTAGGTGAACCAGGTTGAGTAGTCAGAGCCAGTTGCGCGCATAGTCGGCAATGACTAAGTTCGATATCTATTAGCCTTTATTCTACACAACAAACTCATGCAAACGAGTCTAATCATCGTGATGCTAAGAGAATACTGTGACTAGCGTTTCAGAAGCCAAACAATGAGAAATAATGGCGGAGGGCGGATGGTAAGTAGGTGACGCACAAACATAAATGGGATACAGAGACTTATCATCTTTAAAGCTACTATCTTACACGGCGTGACAAGGGGGAAATGGCAACGGGGTGACCGGCCAGCTGTCGTGCGGCAATGAATGGTTCAATGGTTTTCTGGACAGGTCCCGGTTCTTCCAAGTAAAGCGTCTGCAGACTGGGTAACACTTCTGTCACCCTTTCCCGGACGAGGTCTCGCAAGGCACGCGCAATACGAGGCGCGATTCTCTGGGTTATGTAGAGATCCTTCACAGCGGGAAATAGACGTAAAACTTCCAGCCATTGGCTGCTCTTGATGTTGACTAGCCAAGGCAGCGGAGAAGGCCCATTCACACCTATGTGAAGGTGTTCCACCGTTCGAATGAAAGTTTGAGGAAAGAACGAGCTGCAGACTTGCACCAGAGATGAAAGGTGCTGATATGACGGTATTCCCGAGCGTTCGACTCCCAATTTAATCCTTCCGTCAAATGTCTGTGGAAGTGTGACCGAAAGGTCATAACCGGGGAGGAATACACGTGCTTCGTCATGTTTCTTGAACTTTGGTGTGCGATTAATGAAATGGATGAGTTGTGAAGTGTTGTATATCAGTTGATGGGGAAAGGTTATTTCCAGGTCGTTGAGTAGGGGAACATCGATCCGGGCCACAAGGTCCTCCAGATATTCATCGACCCCTTCGAACTGCAACTTGGTGAGAACGGGGAGGATAGTGCGTGTCGGCGGGGGCGGACGTCGGCTTTTCCAGTAAGGGCGATTTAGAGGGGAACCAGGGTTGTCTCGAGGGGAGTAGTATATAATGACAAGGGTTTCGAGCCTTGTCAACGCGGAGAGGCCGGTGACCATCGCATCCGGTGAAATGAACCCGGAATGAGGAATTCCCCGAAGATTAAGATGAACAAGGTGAGTGGCACACAAAAGCAGTTCTGGTAATCCCGGAAATGAAATTCCTTCCAGGCAGAGAGTTTGCAGGCGTGGTGCAGATCCACCCAAGAAACTTGAAGAGGCGGGAACGACCGGCACTTTTCTATCGTGGGACCAAAGCTTCAGACATGTCAGTGCTGGAAATGGCTGCTGCATTACAGTCAAGAGTTTTTCGAATTGCGAACTTGAAATATTTTCGAGATTCACTTCACATATTCGATCGTTGTGCTCGAGCGCCGCAATGATGTTATCCACACCCGACTCTTTGATGAAATAGTCCGCTACGACGATGGGCAAGGGTGGCCAGACGTCCAGCGTGGCCTTCAATGGTGTTCCGTCCTCGCACAAAAGCCGCAGATTAAGGCGACGTGGTGACCCAAAAACAACGTGTCGCCATTTTCGACACACGTGCACCAGCGTGTGCCACATCCCTATGTGCCACTGGCACATCCCCATGTGCCACGTCATCCCCATGTACCACAGCCCTACTTCTTCTTCGTCATCCCTGACCAAATAGAAATTAAATATTTCTAGGAGGGCAACGTCGGGGAGCATGTCGATTGTCGCCCCGGCTACATCGCACCAGTCAACAGTCGGTCCAGGCAACTTGAAGCGTGCAAACATGTACGCACATAGGCCTCCTCTAGTATATTCCTTCACATTCCAACGATATGGTTGTCTTTTTATCAATGATCCTTCAAAGTGGCCATCTATCATAACCGATGATTCAGGGTGGCAAGGAGATGGCGCCATTGTGGGGTGTGCGGGCGAAACTGGCTGCTCGAGACGCTCTTGATCAAAACTATTTGAGGATTTATTTATTTATTTCAGTAATCCGGTAAGTTAGCCCTCAACATACCACTGTGAACTCATCGATGAGGATTTAGCGTCGGGAATGAAGGACAGAGAATATATTGAACGCTGCGCAGTTTTATATGGCGCAAAACCCAAATACACCTCACATGACCTTGAACTCGTGATCGTGATCAGTAAGCTCGCAACCCCCTATGCCGTAACTGCGTTATTGCTTAAGGCACGTACTGTAAGACCACTCGCCTAATTATTCGTGTTTCTATCGCAGCTTTCGACGCCGAAAAGCATCACAGGGTCATTGCCTACTGATTGGGTCTCTCCTCACCAGTGCTCGTGTCAATCGACGTTATAACGTTTTGCGCCTCATCGGCGTCGATACTCGTGCTATCGCCCACCTGCTCTGCGATCTAACTGCTAACTTAGATATACAACGATTCAGTAGTTTTTCCTCAAACTAGAACGCGCAATTATTTCAGGTTTTCAGTTTCTTTGGTGTTTTCCACCAAATCCCCCATTTTCCTCCTAAGTCACGGTATTATACTTCCTGCCTCCAACTTGCCTTACACCTTTGACATTTCGCAATTTTAGTTCTACTGCAAGTTCTTAGCGTCTCCTGTGCACGGTCCTTTGCAGAATGGGTTGCCTCCTCAACGGGCCACTTTTGAATCCCTTCGATGTTCACCGGACTCACAGCCGCGATGCGGGGAGTCGACCGTCTGGGAAGAGCAGAATTTTGCACTGTGCTGCCTCACTACACGTGTCTTCGCGGACTTGGCTAATGGCCTCGATTCTACACAACGATATCCGATATCATACAAATGAGCCAGGTCATCGTAATGTCAGGAGAATACCGTGACTAGTGTATCAGGAGCCAAGTGATGAGTGTTAAGGATAGCAGCTGTAAGTAGATGACACTCAAATATCAACGGAACAAAAACAAAAGCACTTATCGACCTTCAAACTACTCTATCTCCCAACGAGAAATGGCAATGGGGTGACTGGCAAGCTGTCGTGCGGCAATGAACGGCCCCATGGTTTCCTGGACAGCTTCCGGCTCCTCTAAGATAAGTGTTTGCAGAGCGGGTAACACTTCTGTCACCCTTTCCCCGACGAGTTCTTGCAGGGCGTGCGCAACATGCGGCGCGATTTTCCGTGTTATGTAGAGATCCTTCACCGTGGTAAACGGACGTAAAAGGTCCAGCCATTGACTGCTCTCGATGTAGTCTAGCCAACGCAATTCCGCATGTGCATTCTCAAGTATGTCGAGGCGTTCCACTGCAGAAATGAAAGTTGGAAGGAAGAGCGAGCTGCAGACCTGCACCAGGGACGAAAGTTACCAATCTGACCGTGCTTCAATTCCCAAAGTGAGCCTTCCGCTAAATGTCTGTGGAAGTGTGACCCCAACCTCCCAATCGGAAAGGTCCACAGATGCATTGTCATGTGGCTTGAACTTTGGTGTGCGACTTATGAAATGGATGAGTTGTGGAGTGGCGAATATCAGTTGACCGTGATAAAAGAAGGTTATATCCAGCTTTTTGAGTAGGGGGACATCGATCCGGGCCACAAGATCCTCCAGATATTCGTCGACCCCATAGAACTGTAACTTGGTGAGAACGGGGAGGAGAGTGCGTGTCGGTGGGGGACATCGGCTTCTCCGGTTAGGGGGATTTCGAGGGGAATCAAATGCAATGGAAAGAGTTTCGAGCCTTGTCAACACGGAGACGCCGGTGACCATCGCATTTGGTGAAATGTACCCGGAATGAGGAATTCTCCGAAGATCAAGATGGACAAGGTGAGTGGCGGACAAAAGCAGTTTGGGTAATCCCGGAAATGGAATGCCTTCCAGGTGGAGAGTTTTCAGGCGTGGTGCATATCCACCCAGGAAAGAAGCGGGAACGACCGGCAATTTTTTAATAATTACATCGGGGGGATAACTTGACATCCGCAGACATGTCAGTGCCGGGAACGGCTGCTGCATTACTGCCAAGATATTCTCGAATTCCTGACTCATAATGTTGTCGAGATCCAATTGACGTATGCGGTCGTTGTGCTCGAGTGCCGCAATGATGTCAACCACACTATACCCATCGGTGCACTGGCTCCATATGACGATGGGAAAGGGTGGCCAGATGTCCAGCATCTCCTTCACTGGTGTTCTGTCATCGCAGAGAAGTCGCCACTTTCGACACACGTGCACCAGCGTGTGCCACGCCTCTATGTCTTCTTCTTCCTCATCTCTGTCCATATAGAAATGAAAGATTTCTAGGAGGGGAACGTCGGGGAGCATGTCGATTGTCGCCCTGGCCCGGGCTACATCGTACCAGTCAACTCTCGGTGCACGCTATCGTGCAAAACATGTACGCACCCAGGCCTCCTCTGGTATATCCCCCCCCCCATTCCAACGATATGATTCTTTTTTTATCGGTGATTTTTCAAAGTGGTCATCCATCATAACTGATGACCCAGGTTGGCAAGGAGATGGCGCCATATCGGAGTATGCTGGGGAGACTCGATGTTGGAGTTGGAGACACTCGTGATCGAAGCTACTCGAAGATTTTTTATCTATTTCAGTAATTCTGTAAACGAATTTCCCTTGACATACCACCGTGAACTCTAAGAGGATTCAGCGTCTGGAGCGAAGAGAAGAGAATGCTCTCTGCGGTTTTATACGGCGCGACCCAATTACAAAGACAACATGACATTATCCACGCCTTGGCCCCGGACCACACTAGTGGCGATGCAGATGGGCGAATGGGTTAAGTGAGCGAATGAGGGAAGAGCGATGGGTTTCGGAGTGGTCAGACGAAGGGAAAAGAGAACAGGAACAAGTTGTGATTCTGGCGCACACTGCGCACTTATTCAAGTCCATTCTCGCGGTAAGGTACAAGTCACCAGACCACGAGTGCAATAGATACAAATGAGAAGTATATGAGTGAGAGCAGTCCGAGGGACAACAGGAAACGAAGATGGAAGATTGTCGGGCCCATGCCGCACGGCAGAGCGCACAAGCGCAATGCCGATGCGCAGCTAAGCCCGGCGCTGACGCGCTTGATCTGTGCGTATGGTAACGGATATCGTGGTGGCGCCGTGGTGTCCTCGAAGCGCCACCTGAGATAATGAAAGTAATAAAGTCCTAGATAAAAGTAAGGGTAAAAGGATTAGCATAAAGGACGCTCATAAAAGAGCTCCAATGTCCATGGCCTTTAGCCATCTGAGCGCGGGCCTTCAGCCCATTGCTCCACAAGTCCGATGAGACGCGTGCGTACACACGGCCTCCCGCTCCACAACACCCCCTCACTCCAACACACACTACTGTAACTTGAAGTTACTCCGCCCGGCGCCCCCACTTCACCGAAAAGCACAACTTCTAAAGGCACGATATGATATATGATCACTTGCCTATCGCAGCTTTTTGACACATTCCCGCCATCATGAATGCGTATTCTCCCTTGAACTTTCTATTTTCATATGGAGGATCAGATGCCAGTGCTGACTCTGCTGAGTCCATGACCGTGCCTTCCTATGGAATGGAATCCTACCGTGGTCAAATCTTTGTCTTCACCACACCACTTCTCGGCAATTTATGGGGTTCCGCACAATATAGCCCCCCGCAACCGGCACGACGTGGGCGTCGTGCTGATTCTTCTGGCATTTAATGTGCGGCCGCTGCTGTCGCCAATGTAACTGAAAAGTTTTTCGCATTACGTGGCGATTGTGCCTCCCACGTTGTGGGCCTCATTCGCATCGATACACGTGCCATCACCCGCCTGCTCTGCGATCAAACTGCTACCCTTGGTCGCCTCGCCGTTGGGGACGACGTGGCCCTTCGGAAGCCCAATGAGAAGGAATATTGAGATTGGAGCCAGGAGAGCCTTGAGATCTCAGCTGAAGAGCTGTACGTGCTCAACTCCGTGACATACTCTGATTGATACCTATAGATGTACAACGACTCAGTAGGTTTTCCACCTCAAAAATAGAAAACGCAGTAATTTCAGGTTTTCGATTTCTTCGATTCTTTCCACCAATTCCCCCGTTTTCATCCCAAATGTTAAACATCGTGCCCCATGAGTCAGCGATTTGCACGTTTCTTAAGCTTCAATCCGCTGCATGTTCTGAGCGCCTCCTGCGCACGGCCCTTTGCAGAATGGACTCAATAGGTCGCGTGCTCAACAGGCCGCTTTTGAGTTCCTTCGGCGTTCTCGGGACTCACAGCCGCGATGCGGGGGTCCGAGTTTCCTCGCTTCTTAATGTGTGCGTTCTCCACCATCGCGCAGCAGTACGATATGGTACGCATGGTAGCGAGTCCAGCGTCTCTCTGTCCAGTCCTAACTTCGATTTGCGTCAAGTGCATGAAAAAATAAGCCGACCGAAAAAAGGGGATATAGTCACCCCAATTGCTCAGCATGTGATTCTGCGTCGGGGAAATATATCGAAACTCGTATTGTAAACAGCGTACCCGAGCATCCATCGAATCAGAGTATAGGAGAACTGGTAACGGGAAGTCTTCGCGCACTTGGCCATGGCCAGTGGCCTCTATTGGACCACACAACGATATCCGATAATAATATCATACAGATGAGTCAGATCATCGCGATATTGAGAGAATAGTGTGACTAGTGTATCAGGAGCCAAGCGATGAGTGTTAAGAAGAATGGCGACTGTAAGTTGCCCAAACGTCAACGGGACAGAAACAGGAACAAGAAAAGAATTAAAGAAAGCACCTATCAATCCTCAAACTACTCTCTTTCCCAGCGAGAAATGGCGATGCGATGACCGGAAAGCCTTCGTGTGGGAATGAACTTCCCAGTGGTTTCTTGTAGAGGTCCAGATGGGGGTGGCTCCTCCAAGAAAAGAGACTGCAGGGCGGGTAACACTCCTGTCACTCTTTCGCCGACAACGTCTTGCAGGGCAGGCGCAATATGTGGTGTGAGCTCCGAGGACATGTAGATCTCCTTTACAGCTGAAAATGGATGTAAAAGCTCCAGCCATAGGCCGTTCTCGATGTTGTCTTGCCAATGCAGTTGCCAAGATCCACTCTCGATAAAGAGGCGTTCCACCGCGGAAACAAGAGCCCAGGGGAAAGATGAGCTGCAGATCTGTGCCAGCGACGAAAGCTGCCAATCTGACTGTCTGCATGAGATTCCTAAATGGAGCCTTCCGTCAAATGTCTGTGGAATCGTGATCCAAACTCCCAAATCGGAAAAGAACACACGTGCTTCATCGTGTGCCATAAACTTCGGTGTGCGATTGATGAAATGAGTGAGTTGGGGAGTGTCGAATATCAGTTGATAGAACAAGGTTATCCCCAACTTGCTGAGTAAAGGGGCATCGATCCGGGCCACGATATCCTCTAAGTAATCGCTGACCCCTTTGAACCGCAACTCGGTAAGAGCGGGAAGGAGAATGTGTGTCGGCGGAGGCGGACGTCGGCTTTTCCAGTCAGGGCGGCATCGAGGGGATTCAAATCCAATTTCCAAAGTTTCGAGCTTAGTCAACACGGACAAGCAAGTGACCATTGCCTCGGGTGGAATGTACCCGGAATGGGGAATTCTCCGAAGATAAAGATCGACAAGGTGAGTGGCAGACAAAAGTAGTCTTGGTAATCCTGGAAATGGAATACCATCCAGGTTGAGTGATTGCAAACATGGTGCAGTTCCGCCCAAGAACGAAGCGGGAATGACTGACACTGTTTCACCTTTGGGCCAAAGCTGTAGATGTGTCAGGACCGGGAATGGCTGCTGCATTGTTGCCAAGACATTTTCCAATTGCAACCCTGGAATATCGACGAGATCCAATTGACATATGCGGTCATTGTGCTTGAGTGCCGCAATGATGTTATTCATGCCGCAGATTTCGTGGTCATCGCCCCATACAACAATAGGCAACAGGGGCCAGACATCCAGTGTCTCGCTCACTGGTGTGCTGGCTGTGCAGTGAAGTCGTAGATCCAGGCGACGTGGAGACCCGAAAACAACATCTCGCCATTTTTGACACACGTGCACTAGCGTATACCATGCGTAGATCCAAATTTCATCCACATAGAAATCAAATATTCGTAAGAGGGCAACATCTGGGAGCACATCGATTGTCATTCGGGCTACATCGTCCCAGTCAACAGTCAGCGCAGGCTACTATGCAAAAGATGTACGTACATCGACCTCCGGTAAATTCCATCCCACTGGCAGCCCCGTGATGTGCCTGCTTTTCGGTCAAGGAATCTTCAGAATGGCCACCCATCAGAATTGATGGCCCAGGGTGGCAAAGAACTGACGACGGAGAGATGGCGGGGTATTCTGGGGAGAATGGAAGTTCGAAACGCCCTTGATTAAAGCTGTTCGAGGGTTTCTTAGTTACTTCAGTAATCTCGTGAGTGAACTCCCCTTGACATACCACAGTGAACTCATCGATAAGGATTTAGTGTCGGGGTCGAATATATTGGTTTGAATTTACCCACCGCTGCCATTATATACAAAGCACGAAGCACAAACCCTATTACAGCAGCTTCCTTCCGAAACTGCGGGGGTCACACTTAAAATTATCTAAATATTAGTTGTCAGGCAACATTTGGGGTTACTATCAGAGACGCAACGCGCAATCGAAGGTGGTAAAGATTATATAATTTCCTCATTTTAATTAATATAATAATTTTAGTGTGCCTATTCAATCGGGGCTGTGCGGTGCGTGTGATTGAAGAAAAATGGGACCATAGTTTCGGAAGCCGCTGTACCCCCTATTTCACAGCATACCACATGACAATACCCCTTGAGCTCGTGATCCTATGAGCCTTTACTGCATTAGCCACAATCTAAGACGTGTTGTACGTACCCACGAATGAAATCACTTACCATAAGCATAGGTAAAAAGAAATGACAAGGACATGCAAGCATGGAACCTAGCTCCGCGTCATGCCATGCCATGCCATAATCATAGAAATGTAGATAAGAAGGTGCTGAGTAATGGTGTAAGCGGTGTTGACAACGCAATTCGCACCGTTCGCCTTGGCGCGGGCAACGTATCTTGTCCTCGCTGGGCCACCAATTCCTACAAAACCCACACACCACCCTTGAACAAGATCCAAAAGCCAAGATGAGAGGAGGATGAACGCAGTGACGAGCTAGATGACACCTCACGCTTTTTTGGTGAATTAGTAATTAGCATTTAGCACTACTTGCTCAAATAAGGTATACTCGGCTTACTTGGCTTACTCGAAGAGAAACAGCCACAGATCTTGGTGAAGGCCGATGCACTGATGCATCAAAATCATAAATTCTGGGCGATAGAATCATACTGTATCTGCGGGGCGCAAAATACCATCTTATCGCTTTTTAAAAAAAAAAGGAAGCCGTACTGATCACATCTCAAAGGACATGGAGAGACGAGATGACGCCAATGGACATGACCTGAGAATGCGTGCGGATGAGCATCTACAATAAAACCTTTTTTTAAATTTTACAAAAAATCGCGGTACTTCACCTCCACTGAGGGACCAAAAGAGCATGATCAAACTAGACGGTCCCAGCAAGAGGACCCACGTCCTAGTGAACGCCACCACAACCACAACCACCACCTTCATCATCAGCTCTACTGATTGCGCCACAGAGGGGAAGCTTACGAGATTCCGTTTAGCCCAATAATGCGTAAAGACCGCTGCCTCGGACCGAGGTATCCCGCAGGGTCAGATTCCCGCCTGACATACTCGTCGCGCCTCCCTCGTCCGCTCTGCGCATGAGAATTTGGGCATCAGAAAAGAAAACAAGAAAGAGTGGGGAGGTACTCACGATCCCGCTCGATGGAATGGAGGTGAAGATGCCTAGTACTACGGAAGCGCGGGCCATCCGTTTAATTTGAATTGTGCGCTGACCCCTCGGCTCTTACATATAGAGCGAGTCGGAGGTGACAGGGGCCCAGGAACCCTGTGAATGGACAATTCCCCAACTCAATCCTACATCGTCGAAACAGATGTCACCGCAGTTTCCTTCCTTTGAATTCATAGGGGTCTTTTGTTCCGTTATTGCCTCCCTGCGCGTGCAAGATAACGCAACTGGCGGGCCAATAGAAGTGGGGCCATAATCACTTTTGCCACATTAGTAATGGCAGGCGCATGACAACATAAATCCAGACAGCTCCGTCGAGCATACAGTTACGCTGCTCGTTCTTGGCGCATGGCGGCGAGTTGTGCCAGTCCCGCCTAGCAACGTGTTCCAACGCCAACACGCCAGCTTTCCCGGATCAAGAGATTGAGACTAACACTGAGCTGAGCTGAGGCTGAGACCCAAGGACGGTGCGACAAACATGAAGAGGACCCAAGACGAGCTGGTGGGGAAAATCAGGGTATTCGTAGTTACGTAAGGCAGTTTTCAAAACAGACAGAATATTCATGATTAGGTCATCCAAGACCCGTAAGTAGTAGTTAACAAAGGCCTGGCTGTATTGTACGAGTCAGTGGGGAAAGGGGAGGAGACGGCGAGCACAACATGGCATCTAAGTCCGATCCAACGGTCACGTCCATGGCCGAATCGAGGAAAGAAATTTCGAAAGGGTCCAGCCAGATGAGGGCGCTTTGGCGTCAGTGACAACGAAAACTGTACAAAAGAAAAGACGACTTGGGACAGAGAGGGAAAGAGGGCAGCATTCAAAAATGTGGGAAGTTGGACAATTTGTTCGAAGGGAGACACGGTCAAACGTCCGACGGACGCTGTTCAAGAAGGAACGGGCGGCGGGCGGCGGCGTTTGAGACCAGAGACTCAGAGAGGTTGTCATCATCGGAAGGAATTCAAAGAAAGGAGGTGCACATTTCTTAAGCTTCAATCCGCTGCAAGTTCTGACTCACTTCTGAGCGCCTCCTGCGCACGGCCCTTTGCACTGTTTGCAGAATAGGTCGCGTGTTCAACTGGCCGCTTTTGAGTTCCTTCGGCGTTCTCGGGATTCACAGCCGCGATGCGGGGGTCCGAGCGTCCTCGCTTCTTAATGTGCGCGTTCTCCACCATCACGCAGTAGTACGAGATGGCACGTATGGTAACGAGCCCAGCGTCTCTCCGAGTCCTAACTTCGATTTGCGTCAAGTGCATGAAAAAATAAGCCGACCGAAAAACGGCGATATAGTCACCCCAATTGCTCAGCATGTAATTCTGCGTCAGAGAAATATATCGAAACTCGTATTGTAAACTGCGTTCCAGAGCATCCGTCGAATCAGAGGAGTAACTGGTAACGGGAAGTCTGCGCGCACTTGGCCATTGGCCTCTATTCTACTACATAACGATATCAGATAACAATATCATAAAAATGAGTCAGATCATCGCGATATTTAGAGAATAGTGTGACTAGTATATCAGGAGCCAAGCGATGATTGTTAAGAAGAATGGCGACTGTAAGTTGCCCAAACGTCAGCGGGACATAAAACAGGAACAAGAACAGAAAGCACCTATCAATATTCAAACTACTCTCTTTCCCAGCGAGAAATGGCAATGCGGTGACTGGAAAGCCGTCGTATCGGAATGAACTGCCCAGTAGTTTCATGTAGAGGTCCAGATGGGGGTGGCTCCTCCAAGAAAAGAGTCTGCAGGGCGGGTAACACTCCTGTCACACTTTCCCCGACAACGTTTTGCAGGGCGGGCGTAATATGTGGCGTGAGCTCCGAGGATATGTAGATATCCTTCACAGCGGAGAATGGATGTAAAAGTTCCAGCCATTGATCGCTCTCGATGTCGTCTTGCCAATGGAGTTGCCAAGATCCACTCTCGATGTAGAGGTGTTCCACCGCGGAAACGAGAGCCCAAGGGAAAGACGAGCCGCAGATTTGCGCCAGCGACGAAAGCTGCCAATCTGACTGTCTGCATGAGACTCTTAAATGGAGTCTCCCGTCATATGTCTGTGGAATCGTGATCCAAACGCCCAAATCGGAAAAGAACACACGTGCTTCATCGTGGGCCATAGTAAACTTCGGCGTGCGATTGATGAAATGGGTGAGTTGGGGAGTGTCGAATATCAGTTGATAGAACAAGGTTATCCCCAACTTGTTGAGTAAAGGGGCGTCAATCCGGGCCATAATGTCCTCCAAATAATCGCTGACCCCTTTGAACCGCAATTCAGTAAGAACGGGGAGGAGAATATGTGTCGGCGGAGATGGACGTCGGCTTTTCCAGTCAGGGCGGCATCGAGGGGATTCAAATCCAATCTCGAGAGTTTCGAGCTTAGTCAACACGGACAGGCAAGTGACCATTGCCTCGGGTGAAATGTACCCAGAATGGGGAATTCTCCGAAGATAAAGATCGACAAGGTGAGTGGCAGACAAAAGGAGTTTTGGTAATCCTGGAAATGGAATCCCATCGAGGTTGAGTGATTGCAAACATGGTGTAGTTCCACCCAAGAACGAAGCGGGAACGACTGACACTGGCACTGTTTCATCTCTGGGCCAAAGCCGCAGATGTGTCAGGGCCGGGAATGGCTGCTGCATTGTTGCCAAGACTTTTTCCAAATGTAATCTTGGAATATCGATGATATCCAATTGACATATGCGATCGTTGTGCTCGAGTGCGGCAATGATGTTATCCACGGATTCCACGCCCCAGATTTCGTGGCTATCGCCCCATACAACAATAGGCAACAGGGGCCAGACGTCCAGTGTCTCTCTAACTGGCGTGCTGGCTGTGCAGTGAAGTCGTAGATCCAGGCGACGTGGAGACCCGAAAACAACATTCCGCCATTTTCGACACACATGCACCAGCGTATACCACGCGTGTATCCGAATTTCATCCATATAGAAATCAAAGATTTCTAGGAGGGCAACGTCGGGGAGCATGTCGATTGTCACTCGGGCTACATGGCAATAGTCAACAGTCGACGCAGGCTACTGTACAAAAGATGTACGTACATCGGTCTCCTTTGGTAAATTCCATCCCGGCCTCGTGATTTGCCTGGTTTTCGGTCAATGAACCTTCATAATTGCCATCTATGTGAAGCGATGACCCAGGGTGGTAAAGAAATGACGACGGAGAGAATCCTGCGGGGGATAGACGTTCGAAACGCTCTTGATTAAAGCTATTCGAGTGTTTCTTAGTTACTTCAGTAATCTGGTGCGTGAATTCCCCTTGACATACCACAGTGAACTCATCAGTGAGAATTCGGCGTCGGGGTCGAAGATACCGGTTTGAACTTACCCACCGCTGCAGTTAAATACGAAGCGGATCACAAATCCTATTACCCCCAATTTCACAGTCCTTTGAGCACGTGATACTAGGAGCGCAGTCGTGGCTGTACGACGTGTTTCACGCACCCATGGATGGCAACACTTACCACGAGTATTGAAAAAAGACAAGGACACGCACGTAAAAAAATTCCGCATCATGTCATGTCCTAGCAAAGCGAGAAATGTAGACAAGTATCAAGAAGGTTTTGAAGGTGCTGGGTAATGGCGTAAGGGTGTTGGAAAAATAGTGCTTCGCTTCTTCTCCTTCATATTTCTGTGCGGCTGATTCCTAAAAAAAGCACACACCACCAATGAACAGGATCCCAAGCCAAGATGACCAAAGACGAAGAGGATGGACGCAGTGACGAGCCAGATGACACCCACACTTTTTGGTCAACTAGTAAAAAGAGTATTAGCGGTCGGTACTAAATAAGGGATATCGGCTCACTCGGCTTACCCCAAAGGGAAACGCGAAAGATGATGCATCAGAATCATACTTTCTGGGCGACGCGGGCCGCAAAATAGGAAAACTCCCCCTTATCCTTAGTATCCTATCGCTTTTGAGAAATAGAAGTCGCACCGAATACTTTCCAAAGGATATGGAGACACGACATGACGCCGATGGATATCACCTAAGAACGCGCGCGGATGAGCCTCTACAATAAAACCTCTTTCTTTAAATCTACAACGAATTGCATTACTTCGCCTATTGAGGAACCAAAGAGCACGATCAAACCAGGCATTCCCAGCAAGAGGATCCACGTCCTAGCGAGCGCCACCATCACCACCTCGCCACAGGGGGAGGCTCAAGAGATTCCGTTTAGCCCAATACAGCAGAGCGTAAAGACGAAATGATGGCGAGGACGAGGTAAGTAACCTTGCTCGAGAACTAGCACGTGATGAGCACTGCCACCTCGCCTCGGACTCGCCTTCCTGTTATGCTCATCGCGCCTCCCTCGTCCGCTCTCCGCGTGAGCATTTGGGCATCAGAAAGAAAATGAGAAAGAGAAGGGAGATACTCACAATCCAGCTCGATGGAATGGATGTAAGGACACCGACGGAAGCGCGGCTCATCCGTTTGAATTAAAAGAAAAATAATACTACTGTATGAGTAAAACCCCCTGGATATACCATTGCAAAGCTCTGACGGACAATTTTCAATTGTAGCACCGCTGACCCCTCACACTCGGTGGCTCCTACATATCGAGCGAGTTGGAAATGACAGGAGTCCAGAGGCCCTGCTGAACAGGACAAGTCCTCAACACATTACCTACATCGTTGATACCGATGTTACCGCAGCTCCCTTCTTTTGAATTTGTAGCCGTCTCCTGCACGTGCAAGATAACGCAATTGACGGACTGACAAAAGTAGCGCCATAATTATCTTTGTCAATGTTAGCAATGGCAGGCGCATGAGAGGCTCATTGGCAGCATAGATCGAGACAGAGACCCGTCGAGCATACAGTTACGCTGTTCATTCTTGGCGCGCGGCAGCGACTACCAGTGCCTGCCCCGCTATTAACGTGTTCTGATGTCAATGCGCTACCATTCCCGGATCAAGAGACCGCAATGGAAACCGAACAAAGGGAAAGGCCAGTCAAGACAAAGAGGAAAAGAGGGCGACATTCGAGTAATGTGGGTAATTGGACCGAATTGGACAGCTTGTTTGAAGGGAGACACTGTCAAACGTCCAACCGACGCAGTTCAAGGGATGGTCGATGATCTACGGGCGAGCGGTGTTTGAGAACCAGAGATGTCATCATCAGAAGGAAAGGAGATGGACCCACCGACAAGCAGGGAAGAGAGACAAAAAGCTGGCAGTTCGGAGAGAGATAGAAAGAGGACTTTGAAACACGGCCCGGCCAGCCGCCAGCTGACATGATTGCGTGCCCACGTACAGCTCGCGCTCTCCTTACATCAACTGCAAGAGCAAAAGCATTATGAAGAAGCCACGTCAGGTCTGAGAGAATACTGTATGACTGTGCGTTCGCGACTGAGGACGGAGCCCGCCGTCACGCGTCAACCTAGACCGCGTCACAGTCGTCGTCGTGCGCTCCGACCGGAGTCCGGCTATGTAGAGAAGCCTGTTATGTGGGGCCGCAGCAGGTTAACTCAAAAAGAACGAAATTCGATCTTTATGCACAGCGTCGTTAAAAAGATCTATCATAGCCTTTGATAAAAAGACAGTAAGATAGATACCTGTACAACAATTGCTGTAGTAGTCGTCATTACTGTATTGAGGTTAGCCCCAGGCTACTGTAAGACGGTTACGGTTATGTCGCACGCACAGTGTTGAAAATGGTCATTAATGACAACACTTTATCTTACAGTAATACAATGCAAAAGATATGGCAAGGACGACCGGACAATGAACTTGGATTTGTATTCATAGATCAATTCTAACCGCCACACCGTTCCACGCACGCACGGAACCGCGCTTGGCTCCGCGCTATGTTAATCATAGCAAAGCGAGCAATGTAGTCGATAAGGTGCCAAGTATTAGCGCAAGCGGTGTCGATAGCGACAACGCAATCGCGCCGTTCGAACCAGGCACAGGCAAAAAGTGCTTCGCGTCTTGTTCTTGCTGAGCCGTCGATTCCTACCAAACACATACCGCCGAAATGAGCAAGACCCCAAAGCCAAAATTGCAAGGTATAAAGTGTATCTATCTACTTGTGAAGGTAAGCGTACCTTGAACGCAATGATGCCAACCAAACCGCCCAGTATGAAGAACATGAACGCGATGATGAGCCAGATGACACCCCATACTTTTCATTTTGTGAAACAGTGAAATGGGAATACAAGCGCTCAGCGCTCAGCACGTGCTCGATCAAATAAAGTGATAATAGGCCTACCTTGGGAAGGGAAACAGCCGTAGATCTTCGCGAAGGCTGTTGCATCAGAAGCATTTACTTTCCGAGCGATAGTATCGTCTGCAGGGGGGCGCAACGCCACCAATGATAGTAAGGCTCGCCACCCTCTATTGTTTTGTTTTTAAAAGCCGCACCAATTACGTCCCAAAGGACATAGAGACACGACATGACCCCGATGAATAGCACCTAAGAACACGCGCGAATGAGCCTCCTACGACAAAACACTTTTTTAAATAAAACTTACGAGGAATCGCAGTACTTCGCCTTCATTAAGGAACCAAAAAAGCGCGATCAAACCAGACACTCCCAACAAAAGGACCCACGTCCTAGTGAACGCCACAACAACCAACACCGCCACCTTGATCATCAGTTCCGCAGCTTCTGCTGATACGCGCGCGCCGCGGAAAAAAAAACGCACAAGAGATTCCGCCTAGCCCACCAGAGCGTACAGACGAAAAAGACGGCGAGGACAAGACAGGCAACTTTGCTTGCATTGGTGTCGAACCCGCAGGCGATGAGCGCTGCGCCGATGAGGCTCGAACCGAGGTATCCCGCTGGGAGGGTGAGCCAGGTTACACCGCCTGATAATCTCGTCGCGCCTCCTTCGTCCGCTACGCGCGAGAGCATTTGGGCATCGTTATCAACGCGAGGAAAATATGAGCGATAGTGGAAGATGCTCACGATCCAGTTCGATGGAATGGATATGTGCGCATGTGAGGACGCCTACGAACGCGTGGCCCATCTATTTAAGAGAAAAATTCGCGTGAGAACACAAGCAAAATCGGAGACGGGCCAATGCAGTTGTCGCAGCCTGCATAACAATACACACCTCATGAAACCCGACCGTGAGCAACCTGTCAATACCAATCCCCAAAAAGTAAATAAGATTCCTCAACTTCAGCACCTCAGGGGGCTTAATGCAGCAGCACTTACTTGAACGGGTAAACTGGGCACCCGGCATACTCAATATTCCCGCGGGAAGCGACAGAATGGAGGCAACGACGCACTGATAAGCTTCAGATGAGGCACATGCCTGTAAACGTTCATTATACATTCATGTCAGTAATATACAAAAAGGGAGAGAGAGAAAGGCCATACCACAGGATACCAATGATAAGGATATAACAACCAGCGACGATGAGTGTCGTGCGCTGTGTCGCGTTAGGAGTGATGCTGGAGGTAAAGCTGCGAGCGGATAGTTGTTGGACATCGTTGTAGTCATGAGGGTATAACACCGGCATTCTGTGAGAAAGGGAGGGGTGGGGACCGGGGTGGATAGAGAACAAGGGTATATAAAGTTATGGTAGGATCTGCTGTGTTCTGCTGAGATATGCGACGCGTTGCTAGCGTCGATACGCCACAGCGTCTCTTCATGAGTGCAAGGATAGAGGCCTGTGTATGTGGCAACCAATGTGGGCAGAAGCGAGGAACTGACTTCAAAAATGCCGTAATCACGCTGTCCAATGTCCAACGGCCTGGTGTTCATCAAACGCTCACCGATCATCTTGCAGCGCATCCAAGAGCGCATCCTTGAGCGCATCTTTACGTTTTTCTTCTACGGCTATAAAAAGGGTGACAACCTTATTTGAGTCAGAGAATGGGGCATCGACAGTGACCGCAGAACTTGAAGCTTGAAGCTTGAAGTACTGTAGATGAGCCTGTTTTAGTACAGTAACAATTTTAGTACAGTAGCCGTTGCCAAGGCGCTGTTGCGGGCCGGCTGCGGGCCGGCTTGAGCGAGAAATGTGACAGAAATGTGACATAACTTCCATTTTTCCGTCTCCGGATTCAACGTATTCAACGTTCAGCCTTGAATCTGAAGCATCGCGCATGCATCCTGCCGTACAGTCGGCCGGATTTCTTATCAGATCCGCTGCGGAGCAGCTCATAACACTTGTGAGGCCCGCGCCGATCAGATATTACGATGCAGGTGCGCCCGAATGTTCCTCAGCGCTATGAGATTATTGCTGGGGATGTTGAAGTTCCATGTCTCTACTGCGCTGAGGACTGCAATAAACACGCATGTTGCTGAAATTTTTTGAGATGCCGGCCCAAGGTAATATTATGCCGAACAAAATTTGAAGCTGCTCATGACCTCTATTGCATAGGAAAATAGGTTTTGGAAATCGCTCAGCCCACCAAAGTTCACCCCGGAACTTTGGGTAGGTGTCCAAGAGTATTATATACTCATTGTTGAGTACGATTATATGCTCAGCTCGTGTTCTCCGCCTCCTCGCCACGAATCATATCTTCAAGGAGGTGTCCCCGGACGCATTTGCAAATAACCGTCTGTTGTCCGTTTTGGACACAGGAAAGTCAGTCGAGGAGCTATTGGCAAAGTTGGTCCTAAGTATATTGATCCATAACAATGAACTACAGCGAGATTCATAATAGATGGCCCCTGCCATCCGACCTGCACTAGACGGACTTTCAAACTGAGTCATAGTTAAGTAGACATAGAAATTTCAAAAATATTAGTTACCTGACAAATTTGGGGTTATTAACTAACCCCTCCCTACATGTTTAATTACGACAATACTTTTAGTGTGAGAAAAAGGATCGGCGTGAGCAGCCGAACCTCATTTAATCTCAGCCGATGTGTCATCTATTTTTTTCAGGGGCCATCTATTATGAATCTCGCTGTAAGGATTACCCTGAATCGAGACACATAGGAACCTTAGGGATTACGTCTTTCATGGGACATGTGTATGGGTCCCTCAGGCTTGTCGGACTGTCTTACAACGTTTAGGTCGTGACGTGCTTCTACAGCCTCGACGAGGGCTTCAAGAGCTCCAGCTATCTTACTGAGACTCTTCTTGACCTTGAACTTGGGCATGCGTACGAATCGAACAAGACCGCCTTTAACAATGTTAAGGAAGATATGTGGAGCTGGCTCGAGCTTCCGGACAAATTGCGTATTTCTCGATTCGGGGCGGCCATGAATGACTTGAAGAACGCATCTCCTGACAATGCCATCTTGGAAGGTTTGGTCACGCGGTACCGCCTTTATTACACGCCGTCATCTCACCCTTGAAATTTGAATTATGCAGGGTACAACTGGGAACGCCTTCCTGAGGGCTCGTTGGTTGTCGATACCGGAGGCAGTGTTGGAGCGCAGTCCTTGACGCTCGCTAAACATCACCCGCTGCTCCGCTTCATTATTCAGGATCGGGAGTCCGTCGTGGGCGATGCGATCGATGTTCGTGCAATGAATCGAATCGGTCCCTCCAAAATGCGGCGTATGCTGACAATACTATGTATTGGCCACAGTGCTGGAAGAAACACATGCCCGATGCACTCGAATCTGGCCGCGTGGAAATCCAAGGTTCAATCTTTTTTGTATTTTTATACTTCCACCGTACTAGGGCTGGCACGGGCTGACATATTTGGGTTTTCAAAAAAGGCTACAACTTCTTTGACCCGCAACCTGCGCGGCATAATGATGATAACTCGGAGGGAGTAACCGCCTTCCTCGTTAGCAGAGTGCTCCACGATCGGGCAGACGGGTGATGTCGTTCGCCTGCGACGAACCTGCGACGAGACCCCGGGAGCGGAACTTCCCGTTCCACCCCAACCGCTGCTCCGTGACATAGGTCGTGCAGCCTCAGTTGCATACGCTATCGACCTCCTGGTAAGAAGACATGGAACACAGACTACGATGAAGACATGACTGACCCGACTTTTCTTTTCTTTTTCTGCGCGCCCGCTCGTCAAAAGATGGCGGGAGTCTTTACTGAACGCACTATCACCCATCTCCGTGACCTGCTCAATCAGGCGGGATGGAAGCTCACTGCTGTCCATTATGACAAGCCGTCTGAGAAGCAAATATCAATCGCCGTTCCGATTTAGGAGTTATCATATACTGACTCAGAGTCTCGGACGGTCGGACTCCTTGTACGTTATGTGTAGTAAAGCCGATGACACACTATTTCGTGTTGAGCACACTGTCAATCGTCTCTGAATTACAGATCTCGGGACCAATCAATTTCCACAGCACTCGGAGTCTGTTCAGTAACCAGCTGACCGAAGCTGACAGAGAGTGGTGGTGCTGCAAGGGAGGCTGAAGCTTCACGTGCTCATACATACCCGGCTGCTAGCAAACGTGGACACCGCTCCGGCAAGAATGAAAATGAAAAAGAAGATCTTATTTCCGAGCCGAAGGGATGCGTTTCATTTCCTTCCTGGTAAGGAAGAGAGCCCGTGAGCCAAACTTACGTCATAGACTCATAGGGGCCCTGGCCGGCCGGGCCCAATCATGTGTTGGCACGCGGCCCGGTCGGACCTCGCCGCGTCTGCGGGGCGACCCTAGAGTAAAGGGAGCGCTATTCCCAGAATTCACCCGGAAATTTTGAGCAGTGATTCCCCCATGGTAAGCTGTACGCCCAATGCGTTTAGAAGGGTGTGTTGCAGTTACTGACCGATAGTCAGAAGCATGAAATGATGACTGGTGACCGAGGGGTATGCCAGTGCCAGTGGATAAGAGTGATTCGACTGTACATAAGGTTATCCACTCAAGGCGCACTGAAGTGGGTTCAGGAATAAAAAGGAAAAATCATTGACCTGGCACTTCTCTAGTTACGACGATGTCCCTCTTTGTCCCTCCTCCTTTGTCTTCTCAGTCAGCGACGCCCGCCCAGTATGCCGCAGGGTATGTCATGCATTTACCGTCGATGTCAAGTGTTTGACCCTCCTCGGAAGGGTGCCGCAGGATGCCATTGCCGAGTTGAAAGCCCTTGTCAATATCATACAGTCTTCGATTGAACAGATCGAAGAGGTCACAACTGCCAACTCTTTCACCTTCCCGTCTCCGGATTCAACGTTCAGCCCTGAGTCAGAGGCACCCCGCATGCATCCTGCCATTCAGTCGGCCGGTTCACTTATAGCGTCCGCCGCGGGGCAGCTCATAACACTTGTGAGGCCTGTGCCGCTCACCCTTCTTGATATTACGGTTCAGGTAAGCCTGGAGGTTCTTCTGCGCTGCTGTGTGTTATTGTTGACAACGTGGGAATACTGGAGTTCCACGTTTCTACTGCAATGAGGACTGCAATAAGCGCGCATGTTGCTGAGATCCTTCGAGATGCTGGCCCGAAGGTAATATTATGCTAAATCATTACTTTAAAAAAGGCCGTACATGATCCATGTTGCGTAGGGAAAACAGGTGTTGGAAATCGCTCAGCCTACCAAGGTTCACCCCGGAAAACTGGGTAGGTACTGAGTAACTGGGAGTATTATATACTCTTTGTTGATTATGTGATCAGCTCGTGTTCTCCGCGTCCTCGCCACGACTCATATCTTCAAGGAGGTGTCCCCGGACGTATTTGCTAATAACCGTCTGTCGTCTGCTTTGGACACGGGAAAGTCTGTCGAGGAGCTATTGGCAAAGTTGGTCCTAAGTCTATCGGTCTATCGGAATGAACTAAGAATTATTAGCCCCGAATCGAAGCACATAGGAACCTCCGGGATTACATCTTTTATCGAAACTGTGTACGAGTTGCTCACCGGACTCTAACAGATTTCAGATCCTGATGCGCTTCTACAGCCTTGACATAGGCTTCAAGAACTCCAGTTATCTTACTGAGACTCTTCTTGACCCTGAGTTTGCGCATGCCTATGAACCAAACAAGGCCGCCTTTAACAAAGCATATAACGTCAAGGAAGATCTGTGGAGCTGGTTCGAGCGTCCAGAAAACAGATTGTATCTCGTTCAATTCGAGGCCGCCATGAATGGGTTGAAGAACGCATCCCCTGCCAATGCCATCCTGGAAGGTCCAGTCATGATGTGTTGCATTCATTGTACGCCACGATCTCACCTTCGAAACATCGAATTTTACAGGGTACGACTGGGAACGCCTTCCTGAGGGCTCGCTTGTTGTCGATGTCGGAGGGGGTGTTGGCGCGCAGTCCTTGACGCTCGCTAAACATCACCCGCAGCTCCGCTTCGTTATTCAGGATCGGGAGTCCGTCTTGGACGATGCGACCGATGTATGTGCAATGAATCGAATCAGACCTCCATAATATGGTGCATGCTTACAGTATGTACTTGCCACAGTACTGGACGATGAACATGCCCGATGCACTGGAATCTGGTCGCGTGAAAATCCAAGGCCAAAACTTCTTTGACCCGCAACCTGCGCGGCATGATGATGATAACTCGGAGGACGTCTCTGTCTTCCTTCTTAGCAGAGTACTCCACGACTGGGCAGACGAGTATTGCGTCACCATACTGAAACATCTTCGCGCGGCCGCAGGGCCAAAGACCCAGCTGTTGAGCGTTGAGCAGGTGATGCCATCCGCCTGCGACGACCCTGCCGCACAGAAGATCCCGGGCGCGGAGCTTCCCGTTCCCCCCCAACCGCTGCTCCGTAACATGGGTCATGCAGCCTTGAATGTGTACACTGAAGACATCATGGTAAGAAGACAAATGGAACTCTCAGACTACGATGATATGACTGACCCGACTTTCTTTTTCTTTTTCTGCGCGCGCCCGTCAAAAGATGATGGAATTCTTTAATGGCCAAGAACGCACGATCACCCATCTTCGTGACCTGCTCGACCAGGCGGGCTGGAAGCTCACTGCTGTGCACTATGATGAGCCGTCGGTGAAAAGGTACCAGAAGGCCATTGCAGTTCCGATTTAGGAGTTCACATATATTGAGGTATTTCCGACTCCCGAGAAATATCTGTCACGATTCGGGCTCTGTTAGTAGCTGTGACCCTTGTCATTCCTGTTTCATCACCATATTTTCTTGACCGTGCTTGTCTTAGATATGTCAGTGAGTCTTCAACACGATCACTCCTGTGCAATGAGGTTTCCTAGTCTTCTACCTCATCGCCCAGAATAAAGCCTGAGGTTCCTTGTACGTAAAGCATTGATTAGCAGTGATTCGCTATTCTGTGTTGAACGGGAAAATCAGATATGTTGGGGCGACCCCGCAATCCCATCGATCAGTCTTGAGTCATACGCATTTTCTCGCATTTTCTGTCTGTCTGCTATTTATCCGGTCGTAGCTATCTGGGTCGCACTTTCGCCTCGTGCCAGTGATCGCTCGTGTCTGTTGCTGCCACTACGGAAGATTCCCGTTTGCTAAGTCCTCTGTATATGCCGGGTTTTTAGCTGCGGCAGAGACAGTCCTTGCCATCGTGAAAGAGCACAACATGTACCTCTCCGAGCCATTCTGCGCTTAGTGAGGTGTTGACCTCTTCAAGCTAGAGAGCACGCCAAGTCATCCGCGTGTATCGCTTACGAAGCATACATTATGGACGTCGGGATGCAGGGTACGTTTCGGGACCTCCCTTTTCCCGACTCTGGCCCAGTGCACGCGCATCTTTCTTCGGTCGACCTACATGAACTTGAAGACGAAGACGAAGACATCGGGTACTGATGAAAATGCCGCTGCTAAGGTGTATACTACTATAACCCTATATACCTTGGCAAACAAAAGTATCACCTTCAGCCAAATTCCCTGGACACCGATACCTGCAGGGGCATGGCCGATGCCGAGATATGACTTTGGGTCCGTCCCGCGAGTATACAACCTAGATATCATCTGGCTCAGGAGTAAGACTCGATGCGCTCGAAAAGGGCGACGCCGGTTCTTTTAAGAGTTTTAGCGTAGATGCCTCCTCGATGGCGATCTCGATTTTTGGACCAGATTCCTCTTCTTTTACGGTGATCGCCTTCTTGGACCTGGATTTTACGACTGTCTGAGCACTCGGACAGATCTTCTGCGTACCCAGAGTGCAGAGGTCGCATCGAGGTCCCAAAGGAAGACAAAAGACCTAATAATTCAAATTAAAACGCATTTGAACAATCACCAAACGGAGCGGGCGACAGACACACCTGGCCGAAACCGACCAGAAGGTGGTTTATCTCTTTGTGAAACTCTGTGGGAAGCCACGACTCTAGGTTGATCCTATAATACGAATCTTAGTTAGAGTGGGGAGCCAGAATTCCGCAGATAATCTGGCCCGTTCGTCCATCCTCTCACCTCGTCTCCTCGGGGGTCTTCGTAGGCGGTTTGTGCCATTTAAGCCTGTTGGTAATGCGATGCACATGAACGTCTACGCCAATGCCCACATTTCTGTCCGAGACCAAGCAACAACAATTATTAGTGATCAAGGCAGCTCAAACGGCGCAAAGGACCTAAACCATGGAATACGGACATATCCCAAGCGGCATGCAAGCATAAAAAAGCCATCTTTGGGCCCACGCCAGGAAGCGAGACAAGTTCATCAACCGTCTTCGGTACATCCGAATCAAAGTCGTCCTTCAAACGCTGCGCAGCCTGCCTTATATACCTGGTTTCTGTTAGTCCCAGAACTGGAAAGGAAGGGAGGTGAGGTGACTAACTGTGTCTTCCGGCGCCAGAACCCTACTTTGTTGATAGCGTCGGCGATGACATGCTCCTCTGCGGCCAGAAGGGCATCAAGGCTGAGCGTGCCGCCGAAAGCCACGCGCAACTTATCCACGGCCGCGTCGGTCACTTCATCCTTCGTCTGTGACGAGAGCATGAGCGAGACAAGCGTCGCGAATCGCTTATTCTATCCTCATCACAATAAGAAAAAGAATCAAAAGGACAAGAAAGTTAGAAAGGGCGCGTAACACGCACCCGTGGATCCATCTCCTTCCACTTGGCCGTGTCACAGCCCATCGTGTCCACAGGGGCAGGGAACCGCGAGCGCATTTCCTTGATCGAATCGTACGTCTCGCGCCAGTGCTCAGGGGCAGGGTGCGGCTTCTCCAGGGCCTGTTTGACAGCTTTCGGCTTCTGAGGCGATTTCGACGGTGTTCGACCCGACCCTGCTTTCTTCCCTTTGTCCGCTGCCGGCGCCGTCTTGGTAGCTGAGACGGAAAAGTCCCCGTTATCTCTATCCCCTTGGACTACTTCCTCAACAACCTTGACACGCTTCAAGCGGCGTGGCGATGCAGATGGTCTCGGCTCCAAGTCGCCGTTGGGGTTCTCGAGCTTGAATAGGGTTACGGTAGGATCTGCTGAGCTCTGCTGAGAAATGAGACGCGTTTTTGGCGTCGATGCGCCGCTGAGTCTCTTCATGAGTGCAAAGGATAGGCCCGGTGACGCGCGTGGCCTGAGTTGTGGTGACCAGCCCGTAAACCGGGGAACTAATGCCGTAATCACTCCGGTTCATGGTCAACCGCTCGACGATGATTTACTGTAGGTTCGAATTTTATTGGCCTCTGTTCTACACAACAATATCATATAAATGAGTCTGATGATGAGTCACTCTGATCGTTGTGATGTTGAAAGAATACTATGAATGGTGTCTCAGGAGCCAAGCAATATGTGTTAAGAATAATGGAGGCTGTAAGTAGACGACGCCTACATAAATGGGATAGAAAGTAGAGAACACTCAATCATTCAAAACAGGTTTCTATCCCAGCTAGAAACGGAAATGGGGTGACCAGCAAGCTGTCGTGCGGCAACGAACTCCCCGATAGCTTCCTGGACGGGCCCCGATGGCTCTGCAAAGAAAAGAGTCTCTACTACCAGGATAAGTCCTTCAGAGACCCCCTCGAATGACGATATCCTGAATGGGGTGTGTTGTTGAGTTTACCAATCCATCAGGGAAACTACACGTGCTTCAACTTTGGGGTTAGGGACTTTGACTTGGGGTTTAGGTACTTTCTGCACTTTTTAGTACTTCTTCTTTCAATTGCAAGGACTTTGGCTTTTTTAAATCTGACTTTGGCTTATGTGTGAGGACTTTAAATGATCACAGGTGTCTTCGGAGAGTTATTGTACCTTTGAGACTAACAGTGCTTTCTTATCATTGATGACAACATGTAATAATTGTAACACCCCAGGGACACGGCAAGAGTCCGACCGGATCAAGTAATAAGACCTACAAGGTTTTGTAACGATTCACGAGTACATGGTTTTGTGACAATATACGACCAGAATTTACTTAATGATGCGAGATTTTAAATCGGAACGGATTCCCGCTTTTAAGAACACCTTACGATTTGTTCATGGCACCGGCGGGTTCGATCCAGAGCGTTAGGGGTCTGCCTCGCGCTTGCCCTTCGAGCGCGTGGACGGGGTCGCCGCAATGACGATGGCCTAGTCGGAGTCGGGGAGTGTCGCTCAGGAGGCGGGCGATGTTGCATGCGCCAATTGTATCATGAGCGGTCCATTTTCATCGAGGATGCTGAGGGCCGCTAAGGCCATCGAACCCGAGGCAGGTTGCGACCTGTGGGAGGCAAAGGTTAGTGTTCGCGTGCATAAGAAAAGGAAAAGACTCACAACGGGTCCGCGACATTTTCTTCAATCTCGGTCCCCTGACTGGTGGTGTTGGGGCTGCGAATGCGGTCGTTTCGATGCTGAAAACGCGCGCCGAATTTCGCCGTTTGGTAGGCGTGGGTTGTGCAGCGTCTGCCGGAGCCGCCGGCGTTGAAGTTTGCGGAGGCTGCAGGTAACACACGGGGGAGCAAGACTCCAATCGACGCAAAGGAGGCCGGCAGGAATGACGTCGGCGAACCTGCCCTCAACATGGAGGGGGTTTCCCGGAGCCGGGTTGAGAAATTTCTCCGACGGCCGGTCCGTCTGTCCAGACGACAGCTGGAAAGAGGAAGTGAGGGCTGCGAACGTGGGCCATTTGAGGCAGGCAGCGCTCGCCGAATCTCCGCCAGAGTCGTCCAGCGGTGGTGCGAGGCCGGCCGTCTCGAAGCAAGGAACGCCGGTGTAAAATGTGTCGTTTGGGGAATGCAATTGATGTTTGTCACGCCACGAAAGGACGGGGCAGGAATGCATGCATGTCGTCGGCAATGTCACGACGCGATCGAGGGGTGTGGATCGCCTCTTGCTGGTGAAGAGGCAAGAGTGGTCGGGGCTCAGCGGGTGACGACGAGTCCGACGTCCGTAGTGGTTTGTTCGAGAGGAGGGGGTGGTGGTCGGCACGATCGACAGACGGCGCCTTGACAATGGCAGCCAAGTTCCTGGAAGCCGAGGCAGGTTGCGATCTGAGAGAGGGGCAGGTGGGCAAGCGTGAGCACAACAAATGGGGAGCACATACGACGGTCCCGCGATGTTCAGGCAGCGCAAAAGCCGCGGGCGATGAAGCTTGTGGTGGCACCTGGTTCCACGCGGGGGGGACTTAAATCTTTAATAACTACGCACAGCAGCCCGACACGGCTGCTCATTCAAGAGAGAGGTGTGTGTGCGCGTGGAGGGCGTGTGGTCAGAAGAGAGTGGTGGGCGGAAGTGCGAGAGGATGACAGGAAAGCATCCTGTGGCCGGGCCGGAAAATCTGGGGCAAATTGGACGATAGAACCGACGGGAGGCCGAAGGCTGAAGCGCTGATGGAATTAGAATGCTATTTCATGGGCATGGTGATCTGCGTACTTATTTACATAGAATAACTGAAACGCGTCAAGAGTATTATGGTATGTAAAGTATTTGGGAAGCAATTGGGAACCGGCCACACCAATGAGGTGTGCTGAACGAAGAATTGTGTCGATGTGTATCACAGAAGACATACGTTGACCCCTTACGTCGTAGTCAGGCTCCACCCTCCACATCCCTGTGTCTTCACAAGGTGAGTCTTCATAGGTAGAGAACCACTCCACCATGGCACACGAGTATGTGCTCTGTTGAAACCCAAATGAAAAGAAAAGTTTCACACGTGCGACATGCAAGCCACAAAACCCATCAGCCTCTCCATCCTTTTCAACATAGACACAGTCATACCGGCCTGGTCCACCCTTCCAACAAGGTACAGCACGAATCCTTTCCCGATGCATGCCCCCAATGCCAGCAATGTCACTGGGAGCATAATACGTGCTTGTAGCTGAATGAAATGTCTTGACACCAAGTAGCGTCGAGATCTCCGGGCACAAGTTGAGCTGGACATCCATCCCACATATCTCCGCAGTGGGGTGGAACTGGTCATACAGAAATCGGCGGATGTATTCGATAAGTCGTGGTTGTCCAAGAAAGGCAGCTAGTCGCTCAATCGTGCCTGGATAATGCCGAGCTTGCAAAGTCTCAGCGTTGCAGACAACTCACGTTGATGCACGGAAAGTGGAAACTGACGCACCATGATACCGAGCTAATTTTACATCTCCCAGAGATGTGATTCCGTCAACCGCTTCGGCATCTCCTATACCTGTACCATCATCGCCTGGAACCAAGGGTTGACGATCAGGGGCTGGAGCAATGGGCATCAACAACGGCCCCTGTAACATTCTGCGTGTAACAAAATCCACACGCGACGCTGCTAGTTTGTCCAGGCGTTGGTTCGTCAGTAACATCTGGCCCAGGGCATCATTGCGGTTCGATCGACGCCAGGGCTCTTTAACAGCCGCGATATGTTTTGACTCCGTGATTGAAGAGCAAAGTCCATTTGGTGCTCCAAATTGTTGAATGAGATGGCGGTAATGAGAGAGCGAGTGCTGTCTAGGCAGTGCAAAGTTGGTTCGGACTTCTGTTTCGAGAAAGACTCTACGTTCCTGATGGAAGCGAGCAACTGCAGCCTCAATTTGATCTAGGGTTGTGCTGTCAATCTGTGACCGTCGAACTAAATAGCAGAATTCCATAAACGCGCTGATGGCACGAACCATCCCAGGAGGGACATGTCCTGCAATGGCAGGTAGATAAACCTACGTAGCACACTTAGCTCCCTGTGATTCAGATACTATATATAGGGACGAACCTTCATCAACGCCTTGGAGTCGTCGCCTGTCCACTGTTTGAAACCACGTCCTTCAGGAAAACGGCGCAGACCAGGGAACAATGGCACCGCAGCGATACTAATGGAATGTAAGTATGTTAACACTAGGAAGATGACAAAACAACGTACCGCTGGTCGATGTCTGCAAGTATTACCTTAGAATGTTTCTTTCCGTGGGCGATCTCAAGGTACTCTCCCACCCACTCCACGAGATGATCTTTGAAAGTTCCTTTGATCACTTGATGGAGAAGATCCGGAGACAGGAGCTCGTGGATGTTAGCGCGTGGAAAATGTGTTGTGAATGGCTGGTAGACGATATGAAGGGTTGGTCAACGACAGGCAGAGGTCGGTGTGATGTAGACATACAATAACATCCCCAACGATGCCATATCCATCCCACATTGTCGCTGGTTGATCTTTGAAAGCGTCTTGTAATATATTTGTATGCACATGCGATCGTAATATCGACGTTGGGTCATCATCGAAGTTGTTGGGACGAGCGGTACACCTAGGCCATGAACGTACTATTAATATCATGATAAGTCAAACCTACTTTGTTACTCACTTGGGGCACCACCCTGAGACTACGCACGCAAGGAGGGCCTGCTCCGGATAATCAGCAATGTAGGGACCTAGCCCATAGATAACGCGTCGGAGGTATCCATCGCCACATCGTGTAATTCGTGGCTTTCTCATCCATGGCTTGAGAGACCGTAAAATATGAGCAAGAGATGAGTGGAAAAGCTGTCGGCGAAATCGGAGGAACTCCAGGGTATTTTCGTGTCGTTTATCAGCTGTTGGGTCTCAATCAGATTGGGTAGCATCATAAAATGTAAACTCACTCTTTGGAATCGCGAGGAAAGCCACGACACTGACAGCGTTCCGATGAGCACGCCGGACATGGTTTTGTACGTTCCCGATTGACGCATAAAGAGGATAATATTCGTTGTGGCCTGTTGCCACTGAAACAGTTGTTTTGTCGCTACCGAGTATGAGAGGGACGAACATTGAACCGTGTGTTTCTGTATCTTCAGCAATTAAATCCTGTAGTTGTGGCCTGAACTTAAATTGGCGACTCGAAGATAGAGGCGATGTAACTTACGGCTTGCTGCCATGCCCAGTTCCCAGACATAAAATCAGAAAATTGACGTTTTCCTGCCCGACTGAATGCCCGCTTTGGACTATAATCCATCTCGTGGCCAAAGTCTTTGTTGCCGATCTGACCTTCGGCAATCTTGAGGGGGTCACGAAACCACGCTTCATATGACTGGGTCTTCCATCGAGGACCATCAGATCCTTCTGTGATGCCGCCATCAAACTGTACTGAAAATGCCTGCCAATATACACCACATGAGTCAGTCCTATCGTTTTGTAGTCTTGTAGATGTCCATAACAGTGCGAACACTCACCTGCCACGGTACATCGCCTATCTCAGTGCTATCGATCTTGTTGTAAAGGTCCTGAGCGCATGCAAAAGGTGGATCCTGCTCCGGTTCAGCTTCTGTCAATTGTTGGAACGCAGCCCAGATATCCATCAATTCAGATATTTTCTTTCCAGCCATCTGCTCCTTGCGAAACAAAAAGTCGGCCAGTTCAAATTCAGGACGTGACGAATAGGGAAAGAAGTCGTTATCGCTTCGCTGCTCCTCTGGGGGTGGGGAAGAGTCTTCAGGAAGGTCGTAACCAGCGTCGTCACAAGGCTGCCCTGCATGGGATCCTGCATTAGTAAGTTCATTACAGTAATTGATGATGGACACACCATCGAGGAGTGGGTGGAATCTCGTCCTCATACCTCCTCCATTTGCTGTCCATTGATACCAACGCGGTGATATAGATATTGGGGTGTGGGGTTGAGAGTTGGGGCCATGGCGATTCTGAGGTGTATGAAAAAGACAGCCTGGGCTCGGAAATACCAAAGGACTTGTATTCGGTGGCGGGGTATTTAGACGAAGGATAGGTGTTGATGCACGACGGTTTGATGGGTTGAGTGAACATGCATAGCGGTGCTGAGTTAGTCCGCTTGCAGACCTGCAGAATAAGCCACACTTGAAAGGACAAGGCAAGACGCGAGCATTGTACTTTTTCCCCAAACCCCTCTGCATTGAGAGACGCGTCATATCCAACAAAATCTAAATATAGCGTGTATCATATATTATCAACTGTATAGTTGGTTGAGCCACAAATCACGCAATTGTTTTTCACGGAGATCAACACGTACCTTCTCTCAAAAATTTCCAGCTTCAACACAGCATACTCTGTACTACCCTCTCCCAATGGCAGACCGCATCACTCGAGCATCCAATGCCAATGCCCATCCAGGTATTGTGGACCGCAACCCCACACGTCGCACCAGAGAAGAAGTTCTGGTTAAAAAGGAAGCCAAAGCCACAGCGAAGGCCCGGACTGCGATGGAAAGAAATGCGGCAATTAAGAGGATTGCTGCATTTGAAAAGGCCAAAAAAAGGAAGGCAATGGACGTGGACCAAGATGCCAATGACCCTGGTGATCTATTTGTGCAGGCCAGAGTCAGGAAGACTCGAAAACGACCTGACACCGTGGATGAAGGTACTCAGCAAACTAATTGTCTGTGATTTACTCATGCCTCATGGCTAGATCCTGCCAATACGCCAGCCAATAAAATGAAAGGGGATGGGGCCAGGGCCGCCATCACAGCTGTCGAACATAACGGTCAGAGCAGCTTTTCTTTAGCAAAATGTAGACTCACCACGCAAAGAAGAGGCCCTTCTGGATGCCGATGTGATGTTGACAGAGGGCCTCAATGAGTCTGGGTCAACTGCAAGCATGGACGAAGGTGAGAATCGGGAGATGGATGAAGAAACTCAAAGCGAGAGAGAACTTGAGGACGAAGAGCCAGACACAAGCATCAGGGTTAAGAAAGCGGAGAAGAAGCAAAAACAGGGGTTCCTTGTTCGCGAACAAATCAGTGCAGCTGTAGCTGCAATACCAGATGATCCATTTGGGACAGCAAAGACAAAGGGCAGAGTGGGTTTGAACGTAACCTCAAGGTAAGACTTCCCAATTCAGCACAGTGTCTAGTGTAACGATACAGTGTGGCTGGCAGGGTGGGAACAATCCAAACTCCTGGGTAAGTCTTCCCTGTTCGGTACCGAGTCATTCATTTACGATAATAGGCCTCAATCTAAACGTTCCCTGGCTTCTCGCACACCATTTGGTCTGAAACCCAATTGGCAGAGCACACGCTCCATCCAGTCTCCTGCCAATGTACTTCAGGGAAGTCAAGGCCAAGCTGCTACCTTGGATCCAGAAAGCGACTCGGACTCAAACACTCCGACTCCGAGTCGGCCAAGTACATTCAGTCATATGCACTCTCGTGCAGCGATGACTGAACCAGACGACACTCCTGCTTATTCGTATGGTGGCTTCATGCCTGAGAGCACGGAGCTAGAGCGCTTTGAGCTTGAGGGGGGAAAGAACGTGTCGGAATCCCTGAAATACAAGGTAAGACCCACCACCGCTCACAAACCACATCTGAATCCAGCTTCTTTACGCTTTAGTCTATCACGAAGATTCAGGAAATCCATGCTGCCCCATCCCCACACATCACCAATTGGAGCATGCCGATGCCGAAGAAAAGACTCGTATCATATGATCACCTCCCTACCGCTATGAAGGATTGTTTCAAGAAGAAAGTCATCCCTCTTTCACTAGAAACTACCGGTGCATTGAAGCCATGGGCTATTCTGGACGACAATGCGATTGTTGACATCTGGAACCTCATATATGATCCAGATCAACAGATTGAAGGTGGCGATCTGGAATGTCAACGATTCCAAGTTGTGAAGACACTTGTACGTGGCCTGAACATCACATAGCATATACTAATGCTCCAACACTATTCAGGTCAAGCGTGCGATATCAGCGTGGCTTCACAGGTTTGCAGAAACCGCTGAAAAGGCCCTGGTTGCTGAATTCACTCGACGTGGGCTAAACACCAAAGGAGAACGAGCTCAGTTAGTTTGGTTTCTTCTTGGAAACATTGAAGACCTGTCAGACAAGAAGCGGCCATTCCTATGGGAGACAGTATACGACAATCCTTCAGCACGGCAAGAGGTACAGTAATATTTATCATGTTATCATTAAACCCCTCACAATGCTACCTTACAGGGAATTTTCCAGGGCAGGCTGGTCGGGAGAACGTTCATGGAACATCTCCATATCATCGATGCCATCGAACCCGATGAACGTGTGAAAGAGCCACCTGTTGGTGCACTCATACTTGCAATTCAGGCAGTAAGTGAACTGCTTCTGTTCGCACGTTGCAAATACTTAACATTCCTGTAGGTACACCGAGCACTTTTATACTCAATTTCAGGTGAATTTGAGTTGCCGTCCGACAGAAAAAGTTCCGAATTCTCCAAAAACAACTGGGGCGATTACACTCTCATCACACCGCGTGGTGACAGGATTGTCAAGCGTTCATCAGTATTCCTCAAGGCTATCAAGAACCTCAAGGACCAACAATGGGTGGATATATTCAAGGTTGCAATGTCATTTCGGGCCACTGCCAAGCAACCCAGTAAAGCGGAGAAGGATGAAGAAGAGCCGCTATCAGAGATAGACTCTGATGAATATGATGAGTTGGTAGATCCAAGGTATATTGATAAACCTGTAGAAGTATCTCAGTAGTACAGCAATGTTTGTTATCATGCTGGGCCTAGGGCGGTAGGGCCCCAACAATTGAATTCTATGAATGCAACCTGAGCATGATTGCTGCATGAAAGTTGACGGTGAAACACTCTTTATATTACCGCTTTAAGCACCTTTTCTCAGAACTTTAAGGACTTGATGAACAACCCTAGTGACTTTCTAAAGTATGCTCAGGACTTGATAAAGTACAATTACACTTTACAAAGCCCCAAAGGACTTTTTTATGCAACCCGACCCGGCATAAAAAAGTCCCAGGTACTTTTTGACTTATAAGCCTTATTTTCACTAATAAACCTTTTTTTGCTTTTTAAAGTCCGATAAGTGCCTGAAAAAGCACATGTATTTTTCCTGATGTCGCTATTGGCCGAATGCACCTTGCGACTGCACAATGCCGTGCTCAACACCAAATTTCGGGAGTAGTGGCATAAACAACGCACTCTGCAGATAATCGACTGATAGCCGTCATCAATCAATGTAACTTCATCGAGCTTCATCACCCGTATGCATCCATGATCTTCCATTCTCATCTTTGCGCATGACCATGTCTGTCTGGTCTTTGTCAATACCTACCCCTTTCTCCCCTGGCGTGTTAATGCTGACGAATCCCCCCCCCACTGTTTCGACACGCTGAGTTATGGAATCCATTGGTGTTGTTTGAAAAGATACCAGACTACTGAGACTAGTCTCCAGTATGTAATCTACTACGCGAACCAAGACGCGAACGTGATCGTGTGACTCGGATAACCTGACCAAATTTAGACTAGTTTTATTTGCACCCCTCCACAACTAAACAAAGTGGCTGAGGCCGAATATCGATATGCAATTAGCTGGAACTTGAGCTGGAACCTCGGTCGGAATGATTCACACTCTCGTTGCAGGGACAGTCGTGCTCAGTTCATGGTTATCATGCTCCATGCGCTCAATTCACACAATTGGGGGATTTATTCATGGTCAGATTCACACTTCTCAGGCCCGCGAGAGGGACATCCCTCGACTTCGGTTCTCGTGCTAGACTTCAGTTGCCCCTCCTGCTATCCTCCGCATCAGCGCATCCCCATTCCCTCGGAGAATCCCTCCACACAATGTTACATCTCAGCCACCAATGCTAATCAGAAAATCAATATGTCCGAGAGCTGTTCTTACCAGGAATGGTCCTCCCATGCCCAAGTGTGAGTGTGGATATGTGACATACTAGTAGCTGTTTTAGACGGCGTGTGTGGGGGGGTACTATAGAGCAGTTCATAAGGGCAACCAAAGTCTTTGTCGCCTGGAGCTCGGCTGCTCGAGGAAGGCTTGGGTTGCCGCTGAGACTGTTCCGAGTGCTGCCCCTCCCCTCCCTTCCTAATTATGTGCGTATCAATTTCCTCGACATGTTACCGGGCCGCGGTGGCGAGAATCGCGAGATCTTACTAGTAGATTTAAACTTACGCGCAGACTCGGATTGCTCGGAGAGACATGATAGGCTGCAACTCGGAAGAAGTGTGAGTTTCTGCGGCGCGGCGCGGCCTAGGACATTAAAGTAATTATCAGACCCCAATCAGCACAAGGATCCAAGCTCCAAGGCCCGATCACGCGTCGGCAGCGTTGGCATCCGGCCCGGCCGGCGGACGTCCGCGGGGTGACCTACCAATGAGGTCGATCATGCGGCTTCAATTTATACCGCCAGCACGGTTTACCATTCATCCTGCCGCACGAGTCTTCATCAAGCTTCGGGTTCTCTTCTGTTGTGCTGAAGGGACTCCCGCTAGTTCATTGCCAGAGTCGACGAGCATGTACTTAATCTGCTGTGGAATTTTCTGTCGTTTCCGCTCATGAGTCTTGCCTAGGGTGAGCAACTGAAGTCCTCGAGAACACGTCGCACACCTGGTCCTATCGAAGCCCGCTACTGAGATCAGGCATCCATACTTATCTCGCTGTTTCGGATCACACCGTCTCTCGTTGAATCACACAATTAACAACCAAGAGTCTCTGGCTCTCGCTGACTCTGCAAATCCAACCAAAGGGGAACGCGTCGCGGCGTCGGGTACCACGCTTTTTCCAAAAATAAAAACACCCTGAAACATTGGAACAATGTTACATGGGTAAAATTAGAGAAGAGAGTGCCACAATCCCACAGGCTACAGAATTCATTCGTTTCGCCAAAATCTCCACAAAAGAGAACACAGCGCTGGCAAGCAAGCTGGGAGTCTGTGGAACAATATCAAAAAAATGCCATGACGTGCACATCAATGCCTACCATGTGACCGAAAGCTGTATCAGAGAAGGGGCTGGCCCACATCTCCGAATGCCCGCTTCCACCAGACCCCGCCGCCGCCGCCACCACCTTGGGCATCAGTTTCATCAACGCTAGCGACACGCTAGATGGAAAACTTTGTTAGGAACTGACCAAATTCACTGCTTTAACGGCCACCACCAGCAACTCACCGACTTTAGATTGCTTGCGGGCTCAGCCTGTAGATCACAGCAAGGGTTTAGTACAATGTTGGGCACGGAAGGATGGCGTTAGAAGAGCGTACTGGTGCGGCCAAGACGAGCGTGCCGAACAAGAAGAAGAAAGGGATATACGAGGAAAGACGCATTGTTGTATTTCTGGGTGGGTAATGTGGGTTGGATTTGATAAGAGAATGCGGGTGAGCCAGAGCTTTTATACACGAATCGGTGGTTCTCCGGGAACTACATATTCACAGGCAGTATTGCCAATTGCCGAGTAGCTTATGACTGCCTGATTATCCCTGATACGAAGGCACTGCCGACAGTGCCCGACACGCTGCCACAGCCTGCCAGACGGAGCCAGTCCGTTATTACTACTATTATTGACCACATCTCTATTCTGTTTTTCGTGATGCCTTTCCTCTCATTGAAGCATTGATGCTATCCCTGTCTCCATCTTACAGTGATTCTTACTATGATTGAGAGAGTCACGGCAAAGTTGGCACCCTTCAATCCATTACTGGAATCCAGCCAGAAACGCATATATTCGGATTGAATCGGATCAAGCATTTGATAGGATTATAAAATGGAATCTTCGTTAGATCGGAATCTAATCCCATCGAATCCGCCTCGCTTCGCTCCGGCAGAGGGATTTGCTGTTCCAGCCATTGGCTGCTCTCAATGTCGTCTTGCGGCCTCTTGCCAATGCGGTGGCCGACATCCACCATGGGTGTAGAGGTGCTCCACTGCGTGAATGAGAGTATCAGGGAAAGACGAGCTGAGATCTGCGCCAGAGACCGTGAGAGACGAAAGCTGCCAATCTGACTGTCTGCATGAAATTTGCAAGCTGAGCGTTCCGCCACCCATCTGTGAAGGTGTGACCCGAACCTCCCGATCGTTAAGACAACATGTGCTTCATCATGATACGCCTTGAACTTCGGTGTGTGACTGATGAGCTGGGTGAGTTGTGAAGTGTCAAATATCAGTTGATGGTAGATGGTTATCACCAAGCTGTCGAGTAGAGGGGCATCGATTCGGGCCACGGGATTCTCCAATATTCACTGACCCCTTTGAACCACAACTTAGTGAGAATGGGGAAGAGAGTGCGTGTCCGCGGAGGCGGACGTCGACTTTTCCGGTCAGGGCAACTTCGAGGTGATTTGAATTCAACGCGGAGACCTTTGGGCCCTGTCAACGTGGATCAGCATGACGATCGTCTCAGGGGAATAGGCTAATAGCCCCAATAAGGACGTGTAAGCGGCGGCAAAATTCTGGAGGCACGCTCCTGGTGGCGACGCTGCTAATCTGCCTTAAATTTACTAAGTTGGACGTTAGCTACCAGATTGTCTATTGCCGAATGGATTAACATAGAAGCCGCTATTTTACTCAAGTAGGATGTTCCCAAGGAGGATCGAGAATATCTCAAGTGCGCTGGATCCGGACAGTCTCCATGCACGCATGTCCGCCCAAATTGGCCCCAAAATACCCTGTGAGTTGATGCTCAAGCACGACATGGGTTCCCCTCCAACTTGAATCTCGATCTTGGGCATCAAGTTGCCGTCATGACCGTAGCGATTGACCTTACGATAGAGAGAGATTGCCATAGGGGAGACAGCACAATCAGATAACTGAATCGCATGGGAGGACTGTTCCTGGTAAGAACAGCTCTCGGACATATTGATGTTCTGATTAGCGTTGGTGGCTGAGATGTAACATTGTGTGGAGGGGAATGCGGATGCGGAGGATAGAAGGAGGGGCGAGTCGGCGACGGAAGTCTACCACGAGAACCAAAATCGAGGGACATCCCTCTCATGAGGAAAGTGTGAACCTAACTCCTCCGATTGTGTGAATTGAGCGCATGATACTGTAACCATGAATCGAGCATGACTGTCCCTGCAACGAGAGTTCCGACCCGACCCGAAGGTTCATGCGGATTGCCCGCGAGCGGAGTGCGAAAATTTCACATGGCGATTAACACCCGTGAATGTTGACTTGTTCGGCTATTTTACAGTAAGCACAAGCACTGCGACAAATACCAAACCAATTTATTTTTTAAATTTCCGTCACAGTACAACGTGCTCTGGCAAAACGACGCTCGCAAAGCATCTGCACAACATCTTTCCGGACAGCTTCACCCACCAAGATGTACCGAATCCCCAATTTTTTTCTTTAAAAATATAATCTCTCCCCGAAAACCTGTCCTGCTGACCCCGCGCACACAACACACACTTGCAGGACTTTGCTCCAGTATGCAGCTTCGCGTTCTCACGCTCACCGCACCTGCGTTGGTACTGTTGCGATGTCACGGTAGCCCTAAGCTACCACCCCGCCGGTCCACCCGACGCTCGGAGGACTGGGACAGCGCGGCGATGGCCATCGACTGGCCGCGTCTACGCGCCTTCCTGTGCACCACCCAAGCGCATCCCGCGCATCCCGGATGACCACTCGTCGCACGACCACCTGAACAAGCCACTCGGCGATTCACTCGCCGCGCGGTACAAGGCCAAGATCGCAGTGGTGCAGAAGGTGGTTGAGGTGGCTTCTGACGCCCACGTCATTTGGGGTGTCGTGGATGGTTTCTTGTTGTATTGGGATCAGGTATGCTATCTTCTCCGATTCAGAGAGCCGATGACGAGCGTTTTTCTTTTTTCGTTTGGTTTTTCCACACGTGAGTAATCAGCGAGTCAGTTACACACACAGTCGACGACGACCTAGACCGAAATTTATTGGCTAACAACGTTATCATACAAATGACTCTGACCACTGGTATCGTGATGTTAAGAATACTGTACGGTGTCCGAGTCTCAGATGAGTCAGATCCCGGGAGCCAAGCAATGAGTGTTAAGAAGAATGGTGGCTGGTAAGTAAATGACACCCAAACATAGATGGAATAGAGTTAGAAACAGAGAGCACTTATAAATCCTCAAACCAGAATGAATTCCAGTGGAATTTCCCAGGGAGAAACGACAATCGGGTGACTGGAAAGCTGTCGTGCAGCAACAAACTGCTCAATGGCATTCCAGACAGGTCCAAAAGGGAGTGGCTCCTCCAAGAAAAGGGTTTGCAGGGCGGGTAACACTTCTGTCACTCTTTCTCCGACGATCTCCTGCAGGGCAGGCATGGTATGCGGCGTGAATTTCCGGGATATGTAGAGGCTCTTCACGGAGGTAAATGGACGTAAAGGTTCCAGCCACTGGCTACTCTCGATTTCGTCGTGCCATCGCAGACGTAGTCTATTCCGGATGTAGAGGCTCTCCACCGCGTGAATGAGAGGCAGAGGGAAGAGCGAGCTGCAGACCTGTGACAGGGACGAAAGCTGAAAATTTGGCTGACTGCATAAGATGTTCAAATCGATCCTTCTGTCAGGTGTCTGCAGAAGAGTGACCAAAATGTCCCACTCGGAAAAGATTGCGTGTGCTTCATCAAGTGCCTTGAAATTTGGTGTGCGACTGATGAACTGCGTGAGTTGATGAGTGTCGAATATCCGTTGATGGAAGGTTATCGCCAAGTTGTCCAGTAGAGGGGTATCGATCCGGGCCACGAGGTCGTCCAAATCTTCGCCAGCCCCTTTGAACCGCAACTTGGTGAGAACGGGGAGAATACATGCCGGTGATGGCAGACGTCGGATATTATGGTCAGGGCGACTTCGAGGGGATTCGAATTCAACGTCGAGAATCTCGAGATTTTCAAGCCTGGTCAACACGGAGAGGCAAGTCACCATAGCCTCGGGTGAAATGTACCTAGAATGAGGGATTCCCACAAGTTCAAGACGAACAAGGTGAGTGGCAGACAAAAGTAGTTTCGTTAATCCCGGAATTGAAAGGCCGGACAGGTTGAGCGATTGCAGACTTTGTGCGGATCCACCTAAGAACGAAGCGGGAACGACCACTGGTTTCAGTGGCGAATCGCAATGAAGATATAGACTCGTCAGTGCCGGGAATGGCTGCTGCATTGCTGGCAAAACTCTTTTCAATAGCGAACTTGAAAAGCGCCGTTGGTAGAGAAAGATTGAACATATGCGATCGTTGTGTTCGAGTGCCGCGACAATGTTATCCTCGGACGATCGTGACAGTTCCCATCCATAGACCATTATGGCAATAGGCAACGGTGGCCAGACATCCAGCATCTCCCTCACCGGTGTTCTGGCTTTGCAGAGAAGTCGCAGGTCCAGGCGACGTGGTGACCCAAAAACAACATTTCGCCATTCTTGACACACGTGGACCAGCGCAGACCACGTTTCCACCGTCTCCACATCAAACCACCTGCGTCCTATCCGTGCTTCATCCACATATAAATCAAATATTCGTAGGAGGGCAACATCGGGAAGCATGTCGATTGTCACCCGGGCTATAGTACATTGCACCAATCAACGGTCGGTGCAGGCTATTGTGCAAAGCATGTACGTACATCGGCCTCCTTTGGTAGATTCCTCATCAGTCCCATGTGCTTGCGTTTCGGTCAATGAACCTTCAGAATGCCCATCTATCATAATCGATGACGCAGGGTGGCAAGGAAATGGTGACAGGGCGATGACGGGGTGTGCTGGGGAAACTGGACGTTTGAGATGCTCTTGATCAAAGCTATTTGAGGTTTATTGGTTACCTCAGTAATCCGGTGAGTGAAGTCCCCTTGACATACCACTGTGAGCTCATCGATGTGGGGCGAAGAGACTGCCTTGAATTTACCCACCGCTGACGGACTCAGCCGGAGCACAAACCCTATTCCACTCACATCGCTCGTGACCTAGTATAAATTTCTCATGCAATCACTGCCATGGCACTGGCACCTCTGCCATTCCTCTCGGGTGTTGTCGACGCCAACTTGCCATGCGCCTCTCTCTTCTCCCATGAATACTTCAAACGGACCATCGCGCCTGTGCGCTTCAATCTTGGGATACGTCGACTACATGTCCGCTTGCCGCTTGCTAGTTGTATGATTAGTATATGTTTCTTGTCTCGCGTTTTGTTATGGATGCATTTTTGACATCTACGTTTCCGTGTTGTTTCCTCGCGACTTATGAGTGCTTTCACGCCTCATAGGCCTCATCGCTTACCGAACACCGATTCGAACTCGACGTGCCCCGGATACACTTACCGTCTTGCTTTCATTGCTTACCGTAGTAAAATGACTGGAAATGTGTCAGCCTCGTGCTTGCGTACTTATGACAGCAAAAGGCGCCTCGGCCCACAATCAATCAGCCTGTCATCGATGTCATCCTTTCAGTTGTGCTCGCATGTGCGTTCGAATTCAAGAGTCGACTATATTACATTAACTTCGCTCACGTTGCAACGTCGCATCAAACCGCATATAAGTACATTCATCTTATCCCACAATCGCTTAAGCCACATCTGAAGCGATTTTCACTTCTGCCGTGTTCTGAACATCACATTCGCTTTCCCAGGTAAACGCAATCTGCCGAAGCAAACCTCGCGCGGAATCCCTTTCCCTTCCTCGAATTTGACATCATAAGTCGCCACAATATGGGCAAACAGCGTCTTGAGTTCATTGACCGCAAAGAATCGTCCGGGGACTGATACCAAATAGTGATGGGTTAGATCAAGCATCATAAACCACCGGCAGGAGCTCTTACCAGGCGTGTTGCCCGAATCCAAAAAACAAATGTTCGCCGGACGTGGATACCGCTTGATGCTTGCTTGTCATGCTACCGCTTTCAGTCTCACGAAGCTTCGAAAAGCGAAATCCGTCAAATTCATTGGCGTTTGGATAGATTCTTTCATCTGTATGAGCGGCACTGGCCGGGATTGCGACAAATGTGCCCGCGGGAACAGCCACACCATTGGAAAATGTGAATGGGCGCAACGCTAGACGGATGAATGGAACTAGAAAGAAGCGGGAAGCAAATCAGTATCTCGTACTTAGGACGCTGGGGAAGGAATTCAACGAACGGATGGTGAAACCATCAACCCGCAGGGTCTCCCGGATGAAACTGTCTATCTTGTACATTTTGTCCATCCCAGCTTTCGTCCAACCTTCTTCTTTAATCACCGCATCGACCTCTTGACGGAGGGGTTCGATATATTTAGGATTCGCAAGAAGACGGTACAATGCTTGCGTGAGCGTCTGTTGACGTGAATCGATTAGGACAGCATCATAGAAAGTGACGGGATGTCATCACTTACCAAAGACGTTAGACTGGTAGCCGCAATATTGATTGTGAGCAATCTGCGTGCCAGGCCTTCGACTGACCTCTCCACTCCCTTGGCCTCGTTCCTCGTTCATCAGCCACATGAGCATATCGTTCTGAGGACCAGCCGTCTAATGAGGCGCCGATACAATGGTGTGACAAACCGGCTTATCATCCCAGTCCCCCCCGTACTGCTCCATCTTCGCAAATCGCTCCTCAACCATAGGTCGGATAAATTCAATTTCTTGTTGAATCTGGGAGGGAACATTCGATATCATGCGAAAAACAATGCTAAAAGTGTGTTCAGTGACAGGAAACAAGGGTATAACCGTAGAGGAGACTGCGCACGGCTTCAGAGGCTTCGGAAACAAGTTGAGAATCATGGCAGATTTGAAGACACTTTCCCCGAAGGTCAAATTCAAAGTCAGATAGTCATAGTCCCGGCCTTACAAAAAATCAGCACAGGCCACTGCAGGGATCGTAGAACGGGAAAATGATCACGAACATAGAGGAACGCCGACAAAAATACGATTCGTGGTACGGCAAATCACGCGTTCAACGGTCTTTTGAATAGGGACCGTGACCCACTCTGCTTCACCTGTGAACCATGGCATTTTCGCCTAGGACCTTTCCACGTACCATCACCACGCATCGAGATGACATCATCCATAGTCATGATAAGTTCTTCGCGGTTCTCCTTGAAAGCAACTGCAATATTCCGCGTTAATTTGGAACGGATCACGTCAGTGTGGAATAGGTCGTTCAGGTCCAATATGTCTAGCGTGTATTCTCCTTGAAAAACCTAGATAATCCTTATGAGAATGAGAACTCGTTTTTTCACGTGAACGTACCTCGAGCTCTGCTTCGATTCCAGATAGAACATCATCTGGGGCTCTCTTGACATCTTCAATTAGCTCAGGTCCAGAGACCAACACCATCCATCTCCGAAAGTTGGCGATTTTGAATAGGCCTGGTCTTGTCTAAACGAAGGAGAGTCATTGGATTGATACGAGGAAGGGCATATAACAAAGGGGCAAATTACCTTTTCATATCCATCTTTGAGCATGCGAACGCCATCGAAGTTAAATTGGACAGCCGAGAGGTATGAGAGAATCGGGTCAGAGAACCCTACGGTTGGGATAGCATCGAGCTAGGAACGTGTAACGTTGTTCAGGGATAGCGTAAATAGGACGGCAAGGCCTGACCATGGTATCACGCCTGAAATACCAGCTGATGAAGAGAGAGAGTACAACAAAAAAACCCATGAGGGTTGACAGCTTCAGAGTGAACTCGTCGGCGGGCATGTTGCAACAATGATGTGGGGGATGGGACGGCAGCGCTCATGTTGTTCCCGTGCGTTTACGGCTTTTATGTGAAGGAAATAAAGCTTTGAAAGCTGAATGATTTACTGTCACCGACCACAGGACCACAGACACCTTTTGGCAGTTTTTGTAATCTTGCACTATCTGCCTACTCCTACCCATTCCTTGTCCTATCCTTTCGGAACTATAGGGACCTCGTATCAGTGAGATTGAGCAAAGACCTCACCTATGTCTGTATTTTTATTTGGAGGAATTCTGTCAGTCATAGCTACCAAAGTTTTTGGGGAAGCCACCTTCTCGCAATATTTATCTGTTTGTAGCAATGCGTGTATGCCAGGGACTGCGCACTGATTGCGCCACTATTGCGCCCAGTGCCATTGGTAAGAGAGGATACAGTAGTACGTATTATCGTGTGAGTCTCGGGCCTCTCGGTTGTCACTTTTGCAATGGAACCCTTGATGGACCTCCGACTCGGAGTCTTGCTCGAACGGCACTCGCCGCACTCCGTACCAATCACATAGAGCATGCCACCGAGCACATCAAGGTCCGTAGAGTCAAGGTGGCATTGGAGCGGATAACTGTGATGAAGGGCAGCAGCTGAGTATCGCTTACGCTTGGCGGCGCGCTAAAAGGACGAGGGACAGCAAACAAATTAGTAAGCAGGATATACCTACGCGGAAAATCGCGGGCCGGAATCCGTCCCGGACTTTTGTGTGCACCACACGTAGGGTACACACCTTTCTCTTTAGTCGAGTACTTGCCAGTGCTTCAGTCCGTCGCAACTCATGGCTTCAACAGTTCCCACAAACTCCACTCCGTACCTCACTCCAACTCCAAAACCTTTCCCCCTCCAACACCGGCTTAGTTAACACTCTCCTTGGTCTCGTCTGCTGGCATTTGGATAAAATCTGTGCATCCAGTGATGACGATGAGAAAGCCCGGGCCCTACACATCATAGCACTAACGTATCTTTTTTAAGGTCCATTGTTATGATAACGGCCGTGAAAAAATCTTCCGAGGTCTGGGGCGGGGCGGACAATGCCTGGCTGGCTATCTGGGCCACCTCTTCTGATGACTAAGTACATCGCGTGACATCAATAGGCCTCAGGGACGAGTCCACGTTACTGAAGGACACGAGTCCGAATGGCACAATATGATCACTCACCCAATTATCCAAGTTTCTTCTACCTATCACAGCTTTCGACGCTCGCATCATCCATATCCATCCCGGATATCCTCCCCCTCAAAACGGGCCGCTAATTAACTATTCTCCCTTGAGGCTTCTATTTTCTTATGTAGTATCAGAAATTGAGTCCATGACAGACCTTCCTGCTGTGTCCAAATTCTCGTCTTTACCACACGTTTATCGGCAACTCATGGCGTTCCGCACGATATTACCCCCTGCGACTCGCGCGACGCAGGCGTCGTGCTGGAGTCCTCTGGCATCAAATTCTGCGATCGTTCCCGCCGGTGTAGTTAAAAAGGTTTCCGCATTACACGGCGAATCCGCGATTGAGTCTTCCCTTACCGCGTTATAACGTCCTGCGCCTCACTGAGGACGAAGCTACCCTTCGCGTTGGAATCTCCGATCGAAGCCGTGAGCCTCTGCAGCGCCCTGCTTGACGGTTACCCCGTACACATCTAATGCCTTTGAACTGATAGGACATGGCGCGCGTTTAGTGGTCCGCTCTTTACTGCAACTTATCCTTTCGAGAATTGGGTTATTCTCAATCTTTGCTCCGCGAGTCTGTGGCTACCGCATGCTTTTCTCTGCTGAAAACCCTTAAGCTAAGGCGCTATCTCTGATTCTCTTTGCTTGCTGCGCACCTGATCTATCAAGAACTAGAGTGGTATACTCGGATTTACCACTATGGACCAAGATACCTATAGATGTATAACGACTGTATAGTTTCGTCACCTCAACATAAAAAAACCGTAGTGATTTCAGGTTTTCAGTTTCCTCTAGGCCTGCTGTTTTCCATGGATTCTCCCATTTTCCCCCTCTTAAACGTTAAACCTCGTGCCTCATGAGCCTCCAACTTGCCTTACACCTTGAAGCTCGGATCTACCGCACATTTTGGGGCGCCTACTGCGCACGGCCCTTTGCAGAACAGTTCGCGTTCTCAAATTGAACGGACCACTTTTGGCTCTCTTCAGCATCCGCCGCACTCACGGTCACGATACGGGGCTCCGAGCGTTCTCGCTTCTTAATACGCGCATTCTCCACCGTATTACTAGACAACACCTATTACAGCGAGCCTACCTCTGATATACAGTGTCTTTCTGTCCAGTCCTAACTTCGTTTTGGGGACGCGGAGTCTCCATCTGGTCCGTCTCAAGGCGTGCGCCAACTGTGGCGAGTGTGCGGGCATGAGTGGCAGGGATGCGCTCCCCCGGGATGGTTGGGATAATTGCGGGAAGTGCAGGAAGGAAGATATGGGGGTTAGAGGCAGAGTCTGTCTGCTCTTGGTGAAAAACAGTAGCCGTCGGTCATAAGAAGGGTGATAGGCTTTCTCTCGTGCAATCCCCTTGGTGTACAAGAAATATGGGCAGGCGGCGTAGGCCTAAGAACCTTGGGCCGCTGATTAGAAAAAAAGAGAAACTCTGTCTTGAATTCTGTCTCCATGACAAACTCACAGTGTCGTTACAAAACTCTGTCAGTGCCTTTGATACTCAGTCGGAGATACTCGTACATCGAGTGCAGTAGTGGTCGTATTTACCACTGTATTAGTCCCAGGTTAAGACGGTATGTCGCACGCAGTATTCAATATGGTCTATGAATGACAACACATATTATAACACAATTACAGAAGAGATGACAAGGGCGACACTAGGTAAAAGTACGGACAATGGGTTTGCATAGATCGATCCTAACAGCCACACCCTACCGCGTACGCGCGCACGGAACCCCGCCTGGCTCCAGGTTATCTATGCCATGCTGTAATCATAGCAAAGCGAGCAATGTAGACGTCAACGTGCTGAGTAATAGTGCAAGCGGTGTCGATAGTGACGAAGCAATCGCGCCGTTCGAACCGGGTACAGGTAAAAAGTGCTTCGCGTCTTGTTCTTGCTGAGCCGTCGATTCCTACAAAATACAGCCACCGCCAAAATGAGCAAGACCCCCAACTCAAAGTAGTAAAAAGTATATATATCTATCCGCTTGTGAGGGTAGCGTACCTTGAACGCGACGATTCCGACCAAGATGCCCGCGATGAAGAAGAGAAACGCGACGACGAGCCAAATGACACCCCAAACTTTTTCGGGGAAGTAGTAAAGAGAGCACTATGGTCAGCACCTGCTCGCTCAAATAAAGAGATGGTAGGCTTACCTTGGGAAGGGAAACAGCCACAGATCTTCGCGAAGGCCGATGCATCAGAGGCATTTACTTTCCGGGCGATAGTATCATCTGCGGGACACAACGAGTAAGGCTCGCCATCAGCCTATTGCTGTTTTAAAAGAGAAGCCGCACCGATTACGTCCCAAAGGACATAGAGACACGACATGACGCCGATGAACAGCACCTAAGAACGCGCGCGAATGAGACTACAACAAAACCACCTTCTGTTTTCAAAAAAGACTTACGAGGAATCGCAGTACTTCGCCTCCTTTAAGGAACCAAAAAAGCACGATCAAACCAGACATGCCCAACAAGAGAACCCACGTCCTAATGAATGCACAATCAATCACCATCACCACCTCGACCATCAGCTCTGCTGATAGGCGCCTGAGAGAACGATAAACGCACAAGAGATTCCGCCTGGCCCACCAGAGCGTAAAGACAAAAAGACGGCAAGGGCGAGACTGGCGACTTTGCTCGCATTGGTGTCGAACCCGCAAGTGATAAGCGCTGCACCGATGAGGCTCGAACCGAGGTATCCAGCAGGGAGGGTGAGCCAGGGTATACCGCCAGACATGCTCGTCGCGCCGCCCTCGTCCGCTGTACGCATGTGGATTTGAGGATCGGGAACATCACAAGGAAAAAAATGAGGGGAAGATACTCACGATCAAGCTCGATGGAGTGAATGTGTGCGCACGTGAGGACGCCTACGAACGCGTGGCTCATCTATTTATTTTTTTAGAAAAAATCCCTGCGTGAGTACACACACAAATTGGGCACTGGGCCGATGCAACGCCGCAGCCTGAACAAACATACACACCTCATGAAACCCGACCGTGAGCAACCTGCCAATGCAGGTCGCCAAAAGGTTTAATAAGCATGCCGCGGGGGGAGGGCGGGGCTTAACGCAGCACTTACTTGAACGGATAAACTGGTATACGGCACACGCAATATTACCACAAGAAGCGAAATGAGAAGGGGAGGCAACAACGCACTTATAAAGTTCAAATACGGCACATGCCTGTAAACGTTCATTATACATTCATGAGGAGCTCAGTAATGTACAAATAGGGAGAGACAGAAAGGCCATACCACAGGATACCAATGATGAGGATATAACAACCAGCGATGATGAGTGTCGTGCGCTGTGTCGCATTAGGTGTGATGCTGGAGGAAACGCTGCGAGCGGATAGTTGGTGGACATCGTTGTAGTCATAAGGGTGTAGCACCGCCATTGTAAGAAAGGGAGTAGAGGTAATTGGGGTGGGTGGCGGACAAGGGTATTGAATAATATACAGGAAAACGAAGGCAGTGCGAGCGACAAGCAGTGCGGCCCAGTCGCCCCTACCACGTGTTGTTACCGGTCCTCGGATGTCTGCGCAGCAAACCGCAGCTCCGGCATTTCAGTAAGCGGGCCTAATATGGTCGAATAATGATGAAAACAAATAATAGTCATTGTAGTATACTGTATCGAGTCCGGCGTGCATCCGCATACACACACACTATACGAGGAAAATCCATTATGGTAGACCGGCACGCAACACAAGAAACGAGGCAAACTAGACACACGCGGCACGGTTGGACAATACAAGCCAAAAGGAGAAAAGACCATCTGAAGGAATAAGTAACGCAATCACAAGTCATCGTCATCAACGTCTTCGCCGCGTTTCTTCCGTGCCATGCGATCTTTCTTTAGTTTACGTGCCTCACTCGACGTGATCTTCTTCGCCTTCTTCGCGTCAATCTTGTTCCCCATCGCGTCGAACTGGTCTTCCTCCGCCCCGTCTTTCTTGTCAATCCGTGCGCCTGAACCCTGGCCTTCAACCCAGTTGTGGCCTGATGCCTCGAGCCTGCCATCCCGCATTGCCCACACCTCTTGGCAGAGGGACTCGGAGAAGTCGCGGTTATGAGTGATGACGAGGACACCACCCTCGAACACCTTGAGAGCCGAAATGAGTGCAGCGAGCGATTCACGGTCCAAGTAATCTACGCAAGAATGTCAGCAAGACTAGAAAGAAATGGCGTCACTAAGACGTACTCGTCGGCTCATCCAAGCAGATAACGTGAGGCCGGCGCCACGTCGCCGCACCAAGCACAATCTTCACCTTCTGACCACCAGAGAGACCACGCATGCTGTTATGTGAGACAAACTCAGGCTCGAGCCCAAAGTCAGCAAAATGCTTTTCTATCTCTCGGCGCACGAGCGGGCGGAGTAGACCAAGTCGCTGAGCTTCACGGGTATCCACCTCCAGCACCTTCTTCTCAAACCCACGCTTGACCAAGTCATCGCGCGGCAGCCAAATGTTCTCGGACGAACTGAGGTTCTTGAATGATACCTCATATTCGTATGACTGCTTGAGTTTCTTCCGTGACACAATCTCCTCGATGAATCGCTTCTGGCCCTCAACGACTACGAGCGCACCGTCCTTCATCTTTTTCTCCTCCTCAGCAGTGATCTGGCGGCTCGCCTTGCTCATCTCCTCCAGGTCCTCACCAGTCTGGTAACGCCAGAGCATATACTCCAGGGGAGTCTTGTCGAGGTGATGGTCAATATGATGGAACGCATGTTGGGCAACGTAACCAATGACCAAGTTGGGATGCTTCCATACTTCGCCACCCTTGTTTGGCTCCATCTCGCCAGTGAGCAACTTGACGAGGGTTGACTTGCCGGAACCATTGGGGCCAAGGACAGCAACCCGCGAGGACAGGGAAACTTGGAGCGTGATGTCGTACAACTGCTGCACAGGTTGACTTGGGTACTGGAAGCCAACCTTGCGCATCTTGAGGAGCGACTTCTCCTTGGTTTTAACGCCCTCGAGAAGAGGTGGCTCGGGAAGCTTGAACTTGTAGTCCTCAGCCGCCTCAAGCGTGTAATACGATTTGGCCTCCGGGACGGCCTTGACAAACGCCTCGAGGTTACCACGGTAGCGGCGGAGCTTGAATCGGTTAAGGTGAAGGACATCAGTGATCGTGTTGTTTAGGAAGCCAGAGTCGTGAGAGACAATGATGGACGTGCAGTGAGTGAGTCCAGTAAGGTAGTTCTCAAGCCAGGCAACGTTAACAACATCCAAGTGATTAGTTGGCTCATCAAGTAGGAGGATGTCAGCCTTGAATAACATCGCACGGGCGAGTGCGAGCTTCATCTTCCAACCACCCGATAGTGAGCCGATAGCAGACTTCTGGCGCTCTCCATTGAAGCCGACAGATGCGAGGACCTCAATCACCTCCTGCTCACCGGCAAGGATACGTTTGTCAGTCAGGATAAATTGAAGAACCGATGTATCCTCCTCGGAGCCGTCAATGTCGTGCTCGACGTAGAATGTGCGAACCTCATCGGGAGATGGGAAGCCCTCGACCTGGCCGTTGGTAATGGCGCGCATCAGGGTAGACTTTCCGGTACCGTTTTTGCCACAGAGACCGTAGCGGTGGCCACGCTTAAGACGGAGAGTGGCAGTGTTGAGTAAGATCTTGGCACCATAGGCGAGAGAAAATTGGCAATTGCAGAGGTCCTCACCCTCTTCTTCATCGTCGAGGACCTCGGCATCACCGGAATCCTCGGACGCAGAGCGGACCACCCAGTCACGAGCGATTGAAACAGGTTCAGGAATCTGGGTAAGGAAACCGAGGTAGGGCGCAAGAGACTCCCACTCGGGAACCTCAAAGTTCTTGGCATTAACGAGGTTAGCGGCGAGGCGCGATGCGTAAATGACGGAGGCGTCCTCAACAGATGGGACAGAGTTAGCGCCGGCCTTTTGGTATATAGATGCGAGCAACTGAGCAAGCTGAGCAGCCTCGGCCGACTTGAGAGGAGGAAGATCCGAGGCATCGCCGGTAGGGACCTCGCCAACCTGACGGAGAGTGGCAATGGCACGTCCGACAACACTGCGCGCTTCCGGATCACCGATGGTGGTCTCAACCTTGATAAGGCCTGGGAGGAGCTTGGGGAGGAACGGACGGACTGTGATGGGTGAGTCGACAAGCTTGGACATGTTATCGACAATGCTATAGACGAGAGGGGTTAGAAAATTGCAGCTAACGCAAGGTAGAGATACTTACACAGCAACCTTGCGCTTGGTGGCGGTCAACTTTTCAGAGAGACCACGAGACAGAAGGGGAACCATTAGAGAAAGAGTAGGTGAATCAACTTCCGAAACGAATGTAGTGGCTGAGAGAAGCTGAATAGTCTTGGGAACCTCTTCAACCGGATTAATTAATGATTGAATAAGGGCAGGAATAAATCGTTCGATATCCTTGTTGGAAACCAAAGCGGTGGCCTTTGTGAGCGACTCGCGGGCCTGCTTCTTGACATCGGCCTTCGTGTCCCAAATGGCGTCAGAGAGAACAGGGACAATTTCGGGCATGAGTTTAGCGGTCTGCTGAGGTGCGCTGACAACGAGTTGATCGAGGATGGTAAGAGCACCTGTCTTGACATGCCACTTGCCGGCATTCTTGATCTGATGGAGAAGCGCCGGGAGTAAAAGTGCTGTAGCCCACGGGTTGGCATTCGCCACGAAGTTGCGGACTGCCTCAACGGCGGCATGGCGCACGGTGGGCATCTTATCGGCGAATGTTTCGACGAGGGCGGCATATAGACCCGAATCGATAAAGAAGGGCTCGAGGGCACTTGCCGCAGCTTTCGACACAGCAGTGACAGCCTCAGCGGCACCCTCACGGGCACCGGGTGATTTCTTATCATTAAGCGCCTTGACGACCGCATCAATGAAACTGGTGGACTTGATGGCGGAAAGCCCGTCCTTTTGAGCGAGAGATGCGATGCTCTCAGAGGCCGACTGGCGAGCAGCCTTGTCACTGACAAAGAGGCTGTCTACAGCGGGGGCGTTGACGGAGGCAGCCTTTAATGCAGCCGGGGAAGGAATAGTAGTGGAGGGACCAGAGGCGGTTACCGCGGGCATATTTCTAAAATCCTGCACGGAATTGTGAGAATCTACATGACAAAAAACGGCAGGAGAGTGGACACGGACCTCGTAGGGCTTTATATGAATTGGTAAAATTTGTCTATGGTCTATAGAGACAAGGAACACAGGACAAAGAACTCTCTAAAAGTCTAATGGCCGTAGCCTGTAGAACGAGATTGAGTCGTTAGATAAGAGAGGAGGGTGAAAAGGGCGATACTGTACCTCTATGTCAGAGAAAGGGGACAAAAGGTGGAAGATGGAAGATGGACAGGTCGGGCGGTGGTTTGACCCTTTATAGGAAACAAGGCAACCCGCCGGCTGGGTTCGAAAAAAAAAACTAGTTGCCGTTATCGGAAGCGACCTGATTGTTCCGGATCATGATTGCACTGCTTGACTCAGCCATGCTGTCAGATACCGTGTCTGTCGCTCACGGCTACCCCAAGATCCCGGCCGCACGGATTACTGTATTATTTCAATCTACGCGTGTACGCAACATGGCTGTAACCTGCCATCACACCGATGTAATCGTATCAATCAATCCTTCTCATCCAGCGCTGCGAAGCTCAGAGGTTTGAATTGCTACAAAACGTGTCGCAGTCAGCAGACACTCAACAATAGACAACAAAAGAAACGGTTTATACTGACATAGCCGCCTGCTCCGTAAAACTTGCTGTTCGCTTCTACCCAATGCAGCCGAAGCGCGTGCAGGAAAGCCGAGAGGACCCTGTGACATTGTCGGGTTCCCCCGGTCAATAAACACACGTTCCCCAAACACGTGGGTATGAGAAATACCCACCTCCATAAGGCACAGGATGCCCACCGTGCCGGAGAACCACATTATGAATACGAAAGCCAACGCGGCCTTGCCAAACAGGCCCTCCAGCCCCAGCACGCGCGCAAGCGTCATGTCCCAGAGCACCTCGGATAGTTGCGCGTGTGCAAGCGACAGCGCCCAAAGACGCAGGTAGGACGCCGTGTGCGAGATGCAGCCGAGGCAGAATTCGATCGTGTGGATCACCTGGTGGATCACCACCTCACTAAAGTCGTGCTGCTCCTATACCCCGCGATGAACAACGAAATCGAAACTGTACAACTCGCAGGTTTGGTTGAAAGCGAACTTACGTGTTCGTCATCCACGTCAGCCGCAATCGCTCGGCCTTCCTCTTCGCCTTCGAGGCCCTCCTCTCGTGGGCTATAGTCATCATCGTTGCCGGCGAGTCCCCTATAGCCGGCGCTTTGCACGCCCTTCATCTCCTTCCAGAGCAGATATGGCTTGACACAAAGCATCCACGGCACGCACACTGCTGCGATCAGTAGCAGAACCGTCTGCACGAATCCTTGCCCACGATACAGACGGCTGCCTTCCTCGATTGTACCCGGGGAGAGGAACATGCCGATGAGCATGTTTAAGAGCGAGGGTGGTGGTGTCGGTGACTTCGACCAGTCGACGACCCACTTGTAAATGATACACACAACAAGATAACCGAAAATCGATTGTAGGAACAACATTTGAGGAATAAAGCCGTGATAGAGGTCCCAGAGGCGATGGAAACGTAGATGGTTCGGCACTTGCAGGCACATCGCGAACGTCATCTGGGCGAGAAATTAGAACATCCTGTACGCCAAGGGGAAAATGAAGAACTTCCGTACGTGAGTCACACCAAGAACGATAGACATTTTCATCTTGTAGGAGTTGGTAAAGATAAGCGCGTTGTCCGCGCCATGCCAACCTGGATCCAGACCAAACGGATAGACGCGGCCATTCGGCTCACCATGCACGACTCCGCTCTCTGCGTCGGGGAACGTCCACCCCGAACGGAACAGGTGGAGCGTCTTGGAGAATATGTCGTTGTAAACGAAACCCGTGTAGATGGAAAACAAGCCCATGAGAAGAATAATGTACCGTCCGCTACCACGCTCTTGTCAGTCGAACCATTAAAATAGAAGAAAAAGAAGACGACAGACTAAAAGAAAGTCCCAACGATCTCGCCCAGATCTGCACGTGCCCACTTGCGCTCATTGAAAATCATCCATAGCGCGGAAAAGAGAATGATCGTGCCATGTCCAATGTCACCAAACATGACCGCAAAGAGGAATGGGAAGGTGATGACGGCGAAAAGGCCGGGGTTAACCTCTTCGTACGTCGCGATGCCATAAGAGTCCATGATCGTCTGGAATCCTTCTGTGAATTTATTGGTCCGCTGGAACGTCGGCGGAGTCTTGTTTGTGCGCAGCTCATGCAGAATTGGTGGGACGGACGTGCCCGATTCCTCCTTCCAACAGGGTATTACATAATCAAAAACAAGACGATGACAATCAATGGAGATGGGTATGTGTGCTCACCGTGGCATGCCTCAGAGCAAGCTGGATCATTTCAATGTCACGTGTGGGGCACCACCCCTCCGCAATGAGCGTCTTGCGCCCAGCATCGTAATTGAATAAATTAAGCGTCTCATAAACGGCCTTCTCCTTGCGCACGAGATCCTCCCAGCCGAGCAAACTCTCACCAATGGTGACGAGCTCTGCGCGACGGGTGCTACCGGTGTTGTACAGGGCCGACTCGAGGTCCTCTATCCGCGTAGTCACCTCGCGGAGTGACTCCACACGCTTAGCCGCGTTTGGATCGATTGGGTAGATGGTCGCACCGAGGGACTCGGAGACCTTGCGGATTTTCGCGAGCAAGGCCTCACCGTGAGCGAAGATGATGAAGACGTTTTTGTATGTCGTGTTTCCGGTTGCGGCATCGACGAAAGGATCGGTGATGTCTGTATGGTTCATGTAAAGGTTGCCACGAAGTACGCGCCAGAGGACGCGCTCAAAGGTAGGCAAGCGTGTGCGATCGATTACACCAGCGATAAACCTAACAGGAGTCAATGAGACTGGATAGCTGGATGATAGGGCGCCACATACTCGAGGTCGAGCTGGACATTTGACGGAGTCGAGTACTGGTTTTCACGATCGTCATGCTGGAGTAAGGGAACAGAACTGTCATCGAAAGACGAGCGGATCTCGCTCTGACTCGACTCGACCTAAACGGGGAATATGACTGTTGTGTTTGAGTGTATAGCAACTGCAAAGAACACGTACGCGGCGGAAGAAAACAGCGGTTTCGAGGAGCACATGCCGGGCCTCGATGAGTTCGGCGAGGCGCTCACTGAGCACCTCGTATGCAGAATTCATGTCGAGCAATCGTGACTCGTGCTCGCCAAGCGTGACATCGAGGTCATCCATCGTCTGCGCAGCACGGGGACCAACGGCGATGAGGGGTGCGGAATCGTACAATGGTCGGATTGGAACGGGATCGCGCTCGCGCTCGATCTGGGTTGCGAAGAAGCGCACGCGGCGTGCCATCTCTTCTATGCGACGGATTTCGCCGACAAATGAGCGTTGGAAGGGATTCACATTGGGGTTGAGCTGCGGAATCGGGGACCTGAGTAAGAGGGGGCGGGAAACGAAACACAAGGAGAACTCACGTCCTTAAACTCGACATTGCCAAGTTCACCAAGTTCGGCCACAGTATCGTGAGCAACCTCGGTGGGGACAAAGAGCTGGACGAGGCTCATAGCCTCAGAGCCTAAAAGAAAATCACGGGGGTAAGCGACGGCATTCAAAAGAGACTACAAAAGGAATCACGAAATAGGGTTGGATATTCATCGGCCATGAATGTGCCCATCGTTCAAGACCTCAGGCCTCAAGAGGGACGACGGACAAGTGGTTAGTCGGGCAACTCACGGGGTTACCCGACGGAGTTTGAAGAAGAACGGCTGGCTCCGGGCGGAAAGAGCGCATGACCCAGCATGACCACGAACGTGTGAGTGGAGTATCCGGGCCGAGTTATCCGGAGGGGGCCTTGTTTATCCGGTAGAGTTCAGCACTTTTGTGAGATAAACCAGCCATGTCTCCCCGTCATAGCCCCTCCTCCTTCTTCTCCTTGTCTTGACCCTCTCTTTTCTTTCAAGTACCCTCTCTTTCTTTCAGATCTCTGTCCCCTACCTAGAACGCTTCCCATCCTCGATCCCAGCCAGCAAAATCACTCATCCTCTCACAAGTCCTTTGCCAGCACCACCAGTTGTCCTACGTACGCACACCCCCCCTTTGCTCTTAGCTCCTCACTTCATTCATTATCATCACCCATTTAGCGCCCTTGCTTTATTGTCGGGCTCTCACTTGTTTGTTTATTGCCTAACGGATCTGATCCGATCATTGCCATTGTATTGTAGAGGTTTTCCCAAGGTGCGGTCGGTCCCATGTCCACTCTTGCCCCGCCAGTTTATCGGCCGCTTAATCACCAGACTCTTAGCCCTTGGAGCCCATCAAGGCCTCGACCGTCTTGATCGACCCCCAACCCCCAAATTTGTTTCTCGGTACTTCCCTTCTCTTCCCATTTCCCCGAGCTAATAGAATGACTTGCACTCATCAGTAGCGTCCACCTGCCTGTTTATCTATATCGCTGTATAATGCTGCTTTCGCCTCCCTCTCCACCTACCGCGTATCTCTTTTCTTCTCAACCATCTGAATCTCCGGCATCACAGTCTTCCCATTCTCCTCTCAGCGTCATCACCGTTCCGTCCAATTCGTACCCCTCCATAGAAGACTATCCGTATTCACCCACCTCGGTCTCCTCCATTCCACTCTGCGATCTCTCTCCCAATTCTAAAACAAGTGAATTCTTTGGCTCGCCCTTTGCATCACCTTCACAATTGTCCAGTTCATCCCAGTCGGTCACATATCTGTCCAAGACCGCAGCCTTCTTCTCTAGTCCTTTCTCTGATTCCTCGACTTCTCCCCCAGGTCAAGAAAGCACACCACGTGAACTCCCCTCTTCTTCTCGTTCTCTGACCGCGGACTTTTTCGGTGCCGCGGCTTTGTCTTCCTGCCCAACCTCACCCCCAAGCCTGCGATCTAGCACCTCAAATGCGTCTCTACGGACGTCAGCCTCGCATACATCGTCCTTATGCGATTACCATCCGACGCTTCCCCTCGAACAGAGTCAAGAAGCAGAGACTACACCGGTCCCAAAGTCTCAGGTCCCTTTACTGTCGCGTCTCTTCCCTTCGCGACATTCCTCCGGTGCTAGGCGTACAGATGACAATTACCTGTCCTCACGGCGCGGGTTTGTCACCATAGAACCCCCTGATGATGTCCTCGTCTCGTCACCCTCCACCATTGGGGGTCCGCATATACTCGATGTACCTGTGGCAGCGGCAGAAGCAGCCCCATCCTGCAGTGTATGTACCGCAGGAGCGCTGGTGCACCCTGACAATGAAAGCGAGCCCTCGTATGAGCTTGTGCGGCGGATAGGCCACGGTGCGTTTAGCCACGTGTGGCTTGCTCGCGTGATGAAACGTGTTGGAGCGCTTGTCGCGGTGAAAATGATTGCACGTGTTGGTGAGCATCATGACCCTGCGACGCGGAGAGCTGCGCGTGGCGAACGCGCGAGCTTCCTGCGCGAAGTCGAAGTCTTACACGTGCGTACACTATAAGTTGCTTGCGTCCACGCACTGACTCCATTGCTCAGTATCTGAGGCCTGCACACGTGTCGCTGCCGCTATTGTATGCGTCATTTAGTGTACGTACGCATCATGTGCTCGTCCTTGAGTACATCGCTGGGGGTGAGCTGCTTGACGTGGTCAACTCGGACGAGCAACACGCGCAGCTAAATGAGAAGCTTCTTCAACGGATATGGCGTGAACTTGTGAGCGCCGTTGAGTGGATTCATGCACGCCTCGTCGTCCATCGTGATATCAAGCTTGAAAGTGCGTCTTTCCCTAGCAATACCTACTATTTCTGAACTTACTAACACCTACCCTCTTGGAACAGACATTCTTTTGACGACCGATCCTTTTACAGCTGTGCCTGTCGAAGACAAGCCGCTTGTCAAACTGACCGATTTTGGACTTGCGCGCAAAATTGACCCGGATGAACCGTGGTTAAGCACTCGATGCGGTTCCGAGTCCTACGCTGCGCCAGAGCTGCTAGTAGCTGCACACACAGACGAGCAAGCTCTCCCGGCACTTTCTCGCGCACCGTCCGATGCCCATGGATCGGCTACTACTGCTGGCTCGCAACCAAAATCGCGCACGGGCGCGCGAATGCCTGGCACCTATGACGGGCGTGAGACAGACGCATGGGCTCTCGGCGTGGTTCTCTTTGCTCTCGTTACTCGCTCTCTACCGTTCGACTCGTCCCCTCCGCCGGCAGACGTGGAGGCGGAGCGTGCACGCAGGAAGTGGGTACTGCGCGTCGTCCGTGGGGAGTGGTCGTGGCCTGAAATGAGTGCGGACGGTGCTTCTGCGGCGGAAAACCATGGCGAGCCTCAGCTGGAGCTTCGCGGTACGGCCCTTGTGCATATCGCTGCCGTGCGGAATTTGGTGGCAAGGCTGCTTGTGAGTGATCCGAACCGCCGGGCACGCGTCAGCACTCTCTGGGACGAACCGTGGATGCGCTATATGCAGGCACCGTAATTTCAAACGACAAATATTCGCCCACAAGCGCCAGAGTTCCCCCCCTCCTCCCATCAATGCGTTTACCAATTCCTCAAATTTCGTTCATCAAAATGTGCTACCTACGAATAAATGTTATACCGAAAACACCTAATGCGAAGAAAAGAAAAGAAAAACGAAATTAGGCTCTCAAAAGCGACCCTTACAATACGAAGTAAAAAATTTTGGGGGGAGAGAAATATAGGGATATCTCTAGAAACCCCCTTCTCTCAAGCGTTTTACAGTAACACATGCACCAGTGTCTCACGTAGAGTACAACAATAGTCCTTTTTCTTTGTTTGTGTAGATTGTTGTATGCGACTGATTTATCTCAATCACATCCGGGCCGCCACATTGCATACCCAGCAACGCCACAACTGATGGTTGTCTACTTGTAATGTAAGTCACTAGTCATCGTCTGACAGTTGAGTGTAGGGGGTTTCACTCTTCTTTCCCTCGCTTGTCGAGTTTAAGAGCACCACAGACTGGGGCCGCGTAGCTCATATGCGAGTGGCGTGGGGTATGGGCATCAGGTTGTTATGATGGCACCACCAGCGGCAAAACACCACTCGCTTTCTCGCCCTGACCCCTCTCTTTGCAAGGAACCAATGATGCACTCGAACCGGCGTTCATCGGCCAGGGCCGAGAACAGTCGTCTTTCTCACGGATTCGCTTGCAATCGAGCACTGCCAAGATCGATTTCACTTTTTTCGACGACCGGAGGCAAAAAGCCCCCGCGTCAACCCGCCGGTCCGCCAGTATGTCCGTTACACCTTCGCAATAACAAATGGCAATTTCTCATTCTCAAGGTTACTGTCAGTGATGAAGGAACCTTAAAGTGCCACGCTCAGCAAGGCGCTCAGCGAAAAGGGGTCAGGCATCTTCGGCGTCGTCGGTCCTATCCCGCTCACCGACATGTGTGTCTCGACTTTTCCCCACCGGCATCATTATTTCCGTCAAACCCTCCGCGTTGGCACATCTCCAAGTTTGATGCATTGCGGCGTGTATTGGTGGTATGTCACTTATGTCCAGCCAGCCTGATGGAAGTCCTTACGTACTAACGTTTGCACCGAGGGTTGGAAACTGCATAGAAACGGCGGACGTCCGTACGCCCATAGATCAACTGACAATTATTTTTTCTCGTCCACGGTGTATCACCCCGCTATCCCACACAACACTGCGGTCCCCACCGCTCTAGGACGCATCCGCATGTCATATCCCTTGTACCGGAATCAGGGTATCGGTACAGAGCAAGGGCAAATCTGGGCGATCCGCCGCTGTTCATTTGATTCACATTAAAGCCCGGTTGTGCTAGTAGTTCCATCGGCCTCTCGATTCGTTGCACAAACGGCTGAAGATCATTTCATATACCACGGCAAACGTTACTCGGTTTCAAACGTCGTTTCGGAATCTCGCGCTCTCTGTGCCAGTCTAACAACTGGGCGTTCCATGCTGCGGGGTGGCTTATGTCATCCCATGGCACAGTAATCGCCTCGCGTGGGATCAGGGATCAGACGCAATACCGCCAAGGGGTTTCTCTTTTCGCTGGTGACTGGAAATAATCTGTTGGTCCTCCCGTGATGTCCTTTAAATGCCGCACAAATCTGGTTGTACCCGCATTCAAGTCCTTCCTGGATCCTCCGTTAACCTTGCGCCGGTCATAGCTCTTGTGCGTTTGCGTTCACTCATCCCCACTCACATGAACGACGAAATCTGGGCGTATCTCGGTCTCTCGGCGGAGAGCATGTGTGGTCACTCAACCATCACTGTCCCTAACCCAACACCATTTCCTCTTCAAGGCCCTCCCGTCCTAGAGGATGAATGGACAAACGCTTGGACAATGGATATCCCTGCTCCCATTCACTATCCTCAGGTCAGTGTAAAGGCTCGTTACCTAATTGAATTGACTGCGGCGTAGTTCTCGTGTATCAACTAACACGGATTTTCAGGCACCACCCACTGGCGTCCATTCATCATCACTGTCGACTATTCGGGCAATAGACGAAGCAGCTGGAAGACTCCGCCCTGAAAGCCTCATCACCAGTACCCATGACGAGGACTTACCTGTCACTCGCCGTTCGGACTCGGAGTCCATGAGTCAGACAACATTCATCCCGGTACGGGGTCTCTCTCATTTTTCCCGAGCGCCGATCTAACGTCATGAATTGGCTTGTTCCGAATACATCACTGAAGTCGATCCTGCGAGGATCCGAAGGTTCTTTGCTCACCTCAATTACTTCAAACCAGGGCCCGAGAGACAACATCTTTCGTGGGGGGGACACAAATTATAACTGGCACCAGGAGGGCGTGTCAACAAATGCTCTGGACTACGGCAATCGGTACACACACACTCACACGACATCTGACTTCTCGGTACCGTCAACCCTGCAAAGCGTCTCCCGCGCGTCAACAATTGTGCCATATCAAGAACAAAGAGCATCACGGGGCCAGCTCGAGCAACTCTATAAAACGAGAAAGGTCCCTGTCGCAGCCTCATCGCGGTCGTCTCGCCGGCCAGGTGGGAATCGTGGAGCCCTCCAAGGCAAATACGTTTGCAGCACTTGCGGACGACGTTATGCACAGCAGAGCGGCGTCACGCGACATCACCGGGATGTGCACGAAGTCAGCTTCTGCATGCATTGCCGTAATTTCAAATGGCATCGTCACCACCAGTTAAAGGAGCATCTCGCGAGGCAGCATCCGGATGTTGACCTCTTGGTTGCACTAGGCGAGGCCACGAGGTCCCGTCGCAAGGCCACCATGACCAGCAACCGCATACGACGACACCGGGCTCATCTTCACGCCACTGAACACGCCCGGTGGGGTTCTATCGAATCTCGGCCGGGTCGATCGATGCCGCCGCCTGCAAGGGCGAAAATTACATCCGTCTCAAACCTCGAAGATGCCCGCAAATTAGAACTGCAGAATGCTGTTTATGCTCATACAGCGTTTCCGTCCATAAAAGAGCATGCCCCACTGGCAACGGATCTGGGTATGTCTGCTCGGGGTGTAGAAATCTGGTCGGTGCATGCCTTTGTCTACAACGTACTCCTGTTTTCTGATCCATCAGTCATTTTCTCAGCTCTCAGAATAAAAGGCAGTCAGCGGCGGGACCGAGAGGATGCACTACCGCCCCCCCCATCCGGCCAAGAGCATGCACCTCACTTTGCGCCAGCACCTCCGGATATCATGGCGGCCAGACACTTGTGGGTTCAATCACTCCGCCCCCGTCCTCTGCAGCAGATCACGTGCTGACGTATACCGCAGGGACTTGGACCGGCCCCAGTGGGGGATCTTGAAACATGTCACACACGACAGCGCTCCGGGACTGGCATCTCGTCAAGGTAACCTCCTCTCGGATTGTATGGTGGCCACATTCCGCGCGCCCGGAACGGAACGCGTCGGAGCGCCCGTCGAGGCGCCCATAATTCTCGTACACAATCTCAATCGTCCGAGGGATCCTAATCCCTTTTGGAATACCTCACCTCCTTCGACTCTTCGGCCCCCGGTTAGCCCCATCTAGTTTCCCTTAGTTTTGGGACAGTTGGTTCGAGTCTTTTGAGAATTCACCAGTCCCTACTACCGCATGTCACGCGGCATGTGTTTCTGATGTACTGTATGGAGACGCCCTAGCATCATATAGAGTCACTGACCCCTTGACTTTCCCGGTGCGGAATCGGTACTACTAGACACTTTTTGCTTCGCACTACGTCTCTTCAAGGCAGCCCTGCTAATTATATTTCTGGGGCAATTACTGTGTAAAATTAATTTAACCGTAACCTACTAAATTACCTACATCACCATACAATATGACAGTACAATATGCATATCATAACTCGCACAGAGTTGAACATAAAATGTTGATTGCTGGCCGACTCCTATTGCAATGCCCATACTGTATGGGGCATGTGCACCGTCGCCCACTAGCATGCCATTGCAGTGTGCACCCTGTGGGCCCCGTTCCTCTCGAGATTGTCTATCGTCTCAGATTTCATTCAGAGGATGTCGACGAAGACTGAAACAGTCTGAAAGAGAGGAGACCCTCCTGCGCAGTAAGTCCTTGTGCCCCTGGCCCCCTGAGCTCTGGGTCCTAGATGACCACGGGCCTAGAGCCATTGCGGCCATCAGGACTATACTCGAAACAACAACGAAGTTGCTTGATGGAGAAACCTCACTGGATGCCTTGCTGGATGCCGCATGGGCTTCACATGTCGGGTGACAATACGCATGGTATCTCCTTGCAGGAGGGCGTAAAAGGCCCCACTTCCGCATCGAGCAGGGCGCCAGGGACTGACAGTTGGGAAGGAGTCTTTGGTCACTGGCACGAGGGATGGGGTATATGCGGCGGCAAGGACCCCGGAAAGTTCTGACACAGTTCTGTTCCTGACAAATCCCCTCGGCCAAATCGCCGTGGCCAGCGGGATCCAGGGTGTTACCCTCCAGTGGCATACTTTCTATGAGATTGCCCGAATAACTGGATGTTCAGGAGGTGTTTGCAGTGCTTGGTTTAATCTTCAGGATGATACACGGTCATACAACTTACTATCACGCCGATCCACTAGTCGCCCTTCCTCGGTGTCATCACCCGGCGGCGGCCCATTCCATCCAATTCCTCCCACAAACCACGAATCCCCACACGCCGCCCCCCTCCTGTTCTTAGACCGCAGATTTTTCGCTATCGCTGCATTCTCTTCTTATCCGAAATACCAGCGAGCCTGCCAGTGCGCTGAGTACACTTCCCTCTGGAGTAGGGAAAGCCAAGATCCAGACCACATGGTCCAAAATCCTCAGGTCCGCTTCCTTTCAGTTCTTTTCCTCATCGATATTGGCCTACAGTGATCTTAAACGTGCGGGTTTGTTACCAAAGAGCCCCCGATGACGTCATTGTCTCGTCTCCCTCTAGGCTCTACGAATGACTACCATTGAGGGTTCGCAAATATCAGGTGTACCTACAGCCGCGGCCCCATCCCCCAGTGTATGTACCCAGAGCACTGGTGCATGAAAATGAGGCGAACTATCGTACAAACTAGGATGGTCGTGATGCGTGTGACTTGCTCGCATGCCAGTGGCGAGGGGGCGTTACGGCCGCGTTAGGGCAGTAGGCGTCGCGGTGAAAATGATTTCATGTGCTGGCAAGCTTATGACGCTGAGAGGTGAGCGTGCAAACTCTCTGCACTTTCGAAGTCTTATGCGTGTGTGCATTACAGACTGCTTCACTGACTCTATTTCTGCGCCTGCTGCCGCTACTGTACCATTGCCTCATACATGAATGGATCACACCGGCACGTGCTCGTTCCCTAGTATGTCACGGGTGATGTGAGAGCTCTCAATGTGATCAACAAGCTCGACTACAGTAAGTGAGAAGCTTCTACAACGGATATGGCGTGAACTTGTTAGCGCCGTTGTGTAGACCCGTCCACCCCTCGTCGCACATAATGACGTCAGGAAAGCGCCTGCCGTCTCTTTCCGGAAATACAAACACCAGGCTCGATTGGGCCCGACATTTGCTGGATGGACTAACCCTTTTACAGCCCCGCTCGTCAAACTGATTTTGAACTGGTCTGTAAAATAGATCCAGATAACCCAGACTAGTCACTCAATGGTGCTCGGAGTCCTACGCCAGAGCTGGTGGTAGCTGCACACAGAGACGAGCGAGCTCTCCCGGCCCTTCCTCGCGCGTCATTTCACGGCCACGGAGGGTCGACTGCTTCGACTTTGTAGAGGCGGGCTCGCAACCGAAGTCGCGCTGCGCCTCACGGATTCCTGCCATTCATGCCGGGGATGGGATAGACGCGTCAGCATCTGAAGTCGTTCCGCTCTCACACGTTGGTCGCTCTTTGTCATTCGATCCCCCCCTCTCCCCGACCGAAAACGCAGAGGCGGAGCGTGCGTAGGATGTGCGTGCTGCGTGTCCTTCGTGGGGAACAGCGCTGGCCTTGGTAGAAACAGTGCTCCTCCTTCGGCTGTGGAGAACCGGGTTAGAATGGAGTTGAAGTTGCGTGGTGGGGCCCTTGTGCGTATCAATGCGGAGTTTGGTGGCGAGGCTGCCTGTAAGTGACCCCAGTTGCTGACACCCATCGGTACTTGGATGCGCCGAGCGTCGTGCCGTAATTTCAACCCCAAATGGCGCTGGCGACTGTCCTCTCTTCCCCTGATGAATCTCATCAGTTCTTTCTTGTTCATCGAAGCGTGCTGCGTTTACGAATAAGTGTTATACGAACACCTAATGCGGCGAAAAAAGGATTTTCCAACGATGTCTCAACGCGCACTTGCGCCTGATTCATCCGTTGCGCACTTCAAGTCGAATCTCATCGATCTCAATCAGTGATAGTGGAGTGACGCACCTGACGCCACAACCACTTGATGGCAATGATCCGACTGATGGTTGTGTGTTTCTATCAAGGCTTCTATGCTCACATTCACCTTACTACATGCAGGAATACATAATTATACATCACAGTAAGGACCTTGATTCTTCTCATTTAACGGCTTCATAAACCGCAGTGGTGCCAGAATCATAGGTCTACTGTATTTATGTATATAGTATATATCGTATTGTAAATGCTTTGTGGCCAGATGATGGGCGCCCTCTTTGCAACTTACGTTTGAGTTCTTTCTTTTGTCGACGGCGATAGACCCACACGGAAGGTTTCCTTCAATTGCTTGCCCTTGTTTATCTCATACAACCCCTTGAGCAGGTCCTGGCTACCGTCAGGTGTGGGCGCCCCTTCTTTACCCTTGCTTCAGTTTATCCTTTCAAAAGTTATTCTGCACGGGCCAGCACGGCATTCTTTCGGTGCTGATAGTCTTTGATTGTTCGGATGTCGGTCAGCAGCTTGGTTAGCAGCAGCGAACGGTCAACGCCCGTCGTAAAAAACTACTGTAGTTTCCGGAAGTGGAGAACAAACGTGGAGATACAGTTGGCTACAATTCAGATCTGGGTCACGGTTACGGCGACTTGCGTAACTGAAATGATGGCAGAGCCAAGTTTTTTTTTTTGGATTTACCTCACCCAGAGTCCGGGATATTGAGCGCTCATGCGCTCACGGGACAAGCTGCCGCCCCATACTTGGCTAGAAGTACACTTTGAGCGGCTTGTATTATCGGTACACTTACAGTTTTGATGGAATATGGCACAACACACACGTGGCGGACTTCCGCGAGTTGTGCCATTGATCGTGCCATCGCGAGAATTGTTCCTTTGCTCAAACTGTAACTCGATCTCCACTTGGCCATTTACAATAATGCCAATCTCCTGCCTCCTAACTGACTGTTACGGAAGCAAATGTACTTCACTACCGTAGATTCTTTCAGACATCCCACTGGCACAAAATATACACCCTCTGTCTGCGCCTCGGAGTATCAAAAAACGTGCGAGAACAAACCGGGATCCACTTCTGGTGCCTTGATATCTGGACCGACGGCGTGCCACACCATTAACAATAAAATAGTGGCACAAGCCCAGGCTTGATGGTCGATGTACATCATGTAATGTTACGCGGGGTTTCTAAGTAGGTCATTTGATGCTAACGTGGAGTCAGTCTCTGCAACAGATTGGTTGTCTCCTATTGGCAACGCATTACCAGTTGGGGTCGGAGTGATTGACGGCGGCCGACTCGGACCCCGCTCTGGTACTGGAATTTGTCTGCCAAATCATCATAGGCGTTTAAATACCTTCGTGCCCTGCACAAGACGGGAAGACGTCAGCTAATCGCCCCCTCATCTGTCTCAAATCCCTCGCTCACCTCATGCCTCTTGTGTGCTCCGTTATTCCCTCTGTCATAGACGACGTTACCCACGCTCACATGTATCTCGGTCACCAGACGGAGAGAATGTATGGCCACGTAGCCGACATTGGCCCCAATCCAGCGTCAAATGAGGCACTTCTTCCTCAAGGCCCGCCCATCGATGGATGGGAAAACGCTTTGCCACTGGATATCTCTGCACCCATTAATTATCTTGAAGTCAATATAGAGGCTCGTTACCTATTTGTCTGTGGCGCAATCACCGTTAACTAACACGGACGTTCAGGAACCACCTGGTGAATATCCGTCATCGCTGTCCACTATTCGGGCCACACCGCACCTTGAAAGCCCCATCATTAGTACCCATGGCGAGGACTCACCTGTCGCCCATCATTGGAACACGGCGTTCATGAGCCAGACAACATTCATCCCGGTATGAGGTCTCTCAATCTGTTCAAGCATCCTGATCTAGGGTCTTGAATTGGCATGTTCTCAATACGTCATTGAAGTCGATCTTGCGAGGATCTGAAGGCTCTTTGCCCGCCTCAGTTACTTCAAACGAAGACCCGAGAGACCACATCTTTGCCGGGGTGGACACAAATTGTAACTGGAATCAGGAAGACGTGTCAATGGATGCTCCTTTGGACCACCGCCCTCAGTACACAGGCACTCACACGACTCTTGACTTGTTGGCACCGTCAACCTTCCCAGGATTGCACCACCCGCAGGCTATTGCGCAGTGTCAAGAACAAACGGCATCAAGAGAGATGACACAGCAGTCCCAGATATCTGGAAAGGGACCCACCGCAGAGTCACCGAAATCGCCCCCGCGACCGGATAAGAAACATAGGGCTCCCGACCGCCGATACTGGTGTAGTTGCGGAAAAGGATTTACACAGGAACAGGGCCGAACGCGACACCAGCTCGAAATTAGCTTGTGCACGTATTGCGGCGATTTCAAATGGCGTCGCCGCTACCAGTGGAAGAAGCACCTCCAGGAGCAGCATCCTGATGTCGACCTCTCTGTACTAGACGAGATTACAAGGTCCCGTCGCAAAGCCACTAAGATCAAAAAACGACCTACGACGACAAGGGGCTTCTCTTCTTGAACATGCCCGTTGGGATTGTGCTGAAACGGGGCCTGGCGGCGCTGTAGACCACCGCCGGGAATGGCGCGGTCCCGGTCGGAAATACTAAACCATATCACACAGGAAAGTAGTCTTGACTAGTATCCTGTGAGTGTAACTATATGTCAGATTGTCTTGAGAATCACTCGCGTTACTTGGTTTCAGTGTCGTACCTATGCTCCCCTCTTATACGATTACCCTTGTACTACTAAAGTCCCATAAAGGTCTTGCGCAGTCGAAATGTCTTGTAATTGAGTACATCTGATAAAATTGCCTCGTTCATTCTTGTTGAAGCCTACCACTGCATGACCTTGAATTTGGTCTTCAAGTTGTAGATGGCTGCTATTAGGATGGGTGAAACGTGTGAACGTCGAACGATGACCCGTACAGTAGCTGTATTAGTGTTACCTAATCCTGTGTCGCGATGCTCCCACAGTCATGGTGCCCACTACGCGCATCGACCTTGACGCAGAGCCTATGCCTCCCTAGACCACCTGGGTGCACTCTGCACAGTCCACCACTCACCACACCACCTACCTTTGTAATCCAAGGAACTGCTTTTATGGGTCCACCAAATATTTGTCTTATCACCCTTCAAGTTCAAGTTTATGAGATAGCTACTTTCAACTTCTCAAGTGACGTCATTTGGGCGTTGAAATGCTCGAACCCTCCCACCCCACCTCGTGCATGCCTCTTGCGTCCTCAGACACGGTGTCGGACTTTCGTGCTTCTCACTAAACATCGGAAACAGCTCGCTTATCCTCGCGTCGACTCTATTGAGTGCAGAGGATGCAATATCTCAAGCCCACGTATCTAGCAATTGGGCTTTCATATTCACCCCTGTCTCGTCCTTGAGAAGTATGAATAGGTATAGAACATTTGTTTCTCAGGATCCGCGTTACAGCACGGCCGTGGAAAACGTGAAGGAAGCTAATCTGTCTTTGCAACTAGCATGGGTAATCATTTGTTTGGCCATCCTCGAAGCGAAACGAACTCAATCATTCATTACTTTCAAACTCTACAATAGGAGATGATCAGTGATCACGTAGATTATCCGAGGACTCCGCGAATACTGAGATCTGAGATCTTGAGAAATAAAGGCCGAGTCGAGAGGATAGCAACAGCAAAAGGATGCGAAAGGACGCGATCAGCGCCCAACGGCCGCCGGTTTGCTTTTCATTCTACTCGGGGCCCACACATGGCCGCAATCTGGTAACTCCAGATCTGCCTGCGGCCACGCCGTTGGTAGCGTGCACATGACCCAATTGAAAGGGATGAGACCAAATCCAAATGTCTGTGCCCGGGACAAAAGAAGTGATCATATGTTCCTCGTATTATTACCATCCTGCCAGTGGTTATGCTCGTCACCCTAATTTGTGAAGTTCAGAAGAATTGACTCTTTTTTGTTAGGTTGAAGCGTCCTAATCTTAAGTCGAGGAATGTTGCAACATCGGATCCCTTGCATTTCTGGATCCAGCACCCGTTTGTATGATGGCGAAGTTATGACCGGCCAATTTGATCCTAGCACAGAATCGGGTAGAATCTAGAATCAATATTGCGGTTCGCAGTGGCGCATTGCATCAACGAGCAAGGCACCACCCGCTAGCATCTATCCATCGTCACCGTTTGCTATTCGGGCCATAGACGAAGCAGCTGGAGCCTCCACCCTGAAAGCCTCATCACTCATACACAGGACGAGGACTTTCCTGTCACCCGTCCCTTGGACCCGGAGTCCATGAGCCAAACACCGTTCTCTTGGTACTCCCCGGTATGGAGGGCTCTCTCAGTCTGCCTGAACACTCTAATCTGACTTAATGGGCTGGCTTATACCCAACGCGTATCACTTAAGTCGACCTTGCGACAGTGTAAAGGTTCTTCCCCGCCTCAGTTACTCCAAACAAGGACCAGAGACAACACCCTGGACACAAATTGTAACTGACACCAGAAAGGCGTGTCAATGAATTCTCTTTTGGACGACGGCGAATGGTATACATGCGTTCATACGATAGCTGACTTATCAGTACCGCCAGCGCTCCCAGATTTTTCCGTACGCCAACTGTTCTGCAGTGTCAAGAACAAAAGGGATCAAGAGAGGTGCGCCAGTGGTCCCAGAAATCAGGAAAAGGTCCCACCTTGCCTGCGACCAGATGAGAAACGTGGGGCTCCTGAAGGCCGATCTTGTGGAGTATTTGCGAATGACAGCAGCGGAGCTTTATGCGACACTACCGAATGTGCACGAAGTCAGCCTCTGTCTGTATTGCTATGGTTTCAAATAACATCGACGCAATCATCGCTGCAATCAGTTAAAGGAGAACCCCGAGGAGCAGCATCCTGATATCGACCTCTCCGCCGCATTAGGCGAGGCTACAAGGTCCCGCCTCAAGGCCACGATTATCAAAAATCACGGGCAACGACAGCGGACTTCTTCTCCCGTCATTGAACACGCCGATGGGGTTGTGCCGCGACTGAGAGTGGGTAACCATCGTTGCTCCTCCCTGATGCAGTAGTGGAAGCTGCACCAGTTTCTCCGCCCGCTGTGTCATCTGTCGATTACGATCCGCAGCCGGAGCCCGTAGAGTCAACAACAACGAAGAAGCGCAAGCGTGATCGTTTTGCCGCGCGCCCTCCGGCGAACCCCGAAATTAGTGTTGAACGACCCAATGCCATCCATGCTCATATCGCGTTTCCGCACTCAAAAGTGCATGCCCAAATAGATGCGCGGATACTGACGAGTCTGCTCGACGTGTGCAAACTTGGTGGGTACATGTCTTTGATTCTTTGTCGTGCTTTCTGAACCATCGACCATCTTTTTAGCGTTCAGAACAAGGGATGCATCCACCCACCTCACTTAACCCACGACCTTTACCAATGCCTACGTTCACACTGATTGTTGATGGACATGATGGCAGCCAGCCCCTTGTTCATCCAAAGCCATTGCCTTGGTCCTCTAGGAACAGACCCGGCTCTAAAATTGACCACCGTCGGGAATGGCGTGTTATAAGTCAGGGATATTAAACACCAACTACGTTAGGTGCCGGTGTCATACCTGTGCTCCCTTTATACATGACTGCACTGCTTGTAATGACAGAAGCCTATACAGAAGGTCCTGTGCCGCAGCGCAGTTGAAATCAAGGTTGAAATGTGTCTGTTTAATGGAGTACATACTGATAAACTTAGAACTGACCTGAGGCCTACCACGATCTCGAATATTGGTCCTGTAAATGCATACAGTAAGCGTGTTGCGCAGCATGTGAACGTTGTCAACACGGTCCTCGTCAAGGTCCTCGTTCCGCACTGCGGGCCGAGCCGAAACGCGTCGCGGGAGTACACAGCCTGCCCTCACGTGCTCGTCGTGGCGAGCGGCACGTGCAACTCAATTGAGGAGCTTTAGCGACGGAAACTGTCAGCGCCGTCGAGTGGATCCATGCACCCCACCCACGTCGTCCGTCATGCCATCAAGCTTGAGAGTGACACACTCCCCCTTCCTCCAGTTATTACTGGAATACTAACATCTGTCCCATGCGACAGATTTTCTATTTACTTGTACCCCATTGTAACCCCAAGTTGCACCCCTTCCCAATGCCCCTTCCGCTTGTCGAAGACAAGCCGCTCATCGAACTGACACTTGGGCGTAAAATTGACCATGATCTCAGGTTGTGGCTGAGCGCTAGATGCTGCTCCAACTTCTACGCTGTGCCAGAGTTTCTTGTATTTGTACCCCAAGACTTGGACGAGCACACTAAGTTATAGTAGTATTCCTCACTTTTTTGCGCGTTGACGGGGGATCTGCTACCGCTGGCTTGGGACGTGTACTGCCCAGATTATCTGGCACTTATGACGAGCGTGATAGCGGTGATACAGGCACGTGGGAACTAGGCGTAGCTCTCTTTGTCATCGTGTTTTTTTTTACTTGCAGCCAGACCCTGCAGACGCCGACGCCGACAGTGTGCACAGGAAGTGGTTATTGGGGCACTCACGGGTGTGGTTCTGTCCTGTTGTTGCTCCCTGACGCCATTATCCCGATGGGCGGCGACGGCAGTGGAGGAGAACCACGGGGAGCCGCGGCTGTGTTATGCGACTCTCAGGCTTATGCCCAACATGGCGTCGGTACGTGCGAAAATTGGTGGTGATGTTTGTGAGTGATCCGAGCAGCCGGCAACGTGTCAGGGCCCTTTGGGAACGAAATGGGTGCGCCTTGTGCCGCATTGTACCCACAAGCGCCAGAGAAGATCTCCCCTCGCTCCAATACTTTTGTTATACCAAAGCATGTATTGAAAATAAAATAAAATAAAATAGAAAACCAAATAGCTCAAAAGAGAACCTACAATGCAACACCAAAAGAAAACAAAGGTCTTTGGAGGAACGACGTGCGGGCTAGATATCTGTAGAACACACGGTTACACACCCCTATTCCCTCAGTGACCCTCACCGTCATCAACGGATCAGTCTCCACGTAGAGTATAACGATAGCTCTTTTTCTTGTTTGTCATTGACCACACGCGCCCAAGCCTCTTGATGTCGTTCAAGTTGTCCCGGGCCTGCGTGATGATTTCAAGTCATTCTCTCGCTTCAGAACATTTATGCATGATGACTAAGTGTCCTCCTTTTAGCATGATTAGTCAGTCGGTCATCGCCGGCATCACCGGTCTTCCGGATTACCGTAGTCATTCCCGCATGGTTCCCTGCCCCGACATTGGCGACATTGTTCTATATCGGCAGGATGCTCTGCGTTGACGCGTCTCCGAAATTGCGGCACGAGCTTGTTAACCCCGCGGCATCGCGGTGTGATAGTTACGTTATGTGCCCTAGCCAAGGCCCTAGCAAGTGAAATCCTTGCATCCTGTCCGTTTTACCGCTTAAGTCTCACTCAGATTGGTGACTGTACAGGAATGGACCTCCACCCTCCTTCTAGTTAGCCTGAACTAACGCGGAAACCGATTTATTTTGCCGTTCATAAGGCTATGATCCCACACAGCACTGCCTGTCCCAGGCTGTCCGTCTGCGCGTTGCTGGTGGCATGCAGAAGTCATGCCGGCCGTACTTGAATCACGGCTTTTTTTAGAGCGACGCAAACAGTTCATTTGATTCAGACTAAAGCGCGATCGTGCTTGTAGTCCAGTTGGGCTTTCCAGTGCGTTTCGTTACATAAATGGCCTGAGACGCCTTCCGCAATTTTGCAAGCCTGGACCTTAATGATCGACGCAACGGTATCGAAGGAAGAACTTAGAGGGAAAACGAGACTTTGGTCACGAATCAACTTAGTTCCGGAATGAATGGCACAGTGATGCCTCGTGCCAGACCCATTGCCACTAGTAGTTCCGGATTTTCTCCACTCCTGGTTAATGGAAATTATAGTATCCTTCGGCCCATTTCGATGTCCTTGGAAATCCTATACAAAGCTAACCGTCACACATCAGTCCAGGATCCCTATTAAATTTTGCGTCTATCACACCCCTCGTGTGTTCGACCGTTCCCTCTTACTACATGGACAGCGAAACCTACGCTTGGGAGCATCCCAGTCTCTCCATGGATGTCGTCTCCTGTCTCTCTGCAATCTCTACCGGCATTGCCTCCAATCCCATATCATACCCGGGGACGTTTCTTCAAGTTTCTCACGGGCCGCCCGTCTTAGAGGAAGTACCCACAAACTCTTTGCCGCTTGATATTATTGAATACCCTGCTCAAGTTAATGCAAAGGTAGGTTATGTAGTTCTCTGCGGCGCATCCTCCGTGTATCAACTAAACGGATATTCGGACATGTATCGCCGGTCTCTGCCCATTGATACAGCCTGTTCTCATCCGGGATAGCGATGAAGGACTTGGAACGCTGGGCCCTGAAGGCGTCATCGCAAGTATTTATGATGAGGGTTCCCCTGTTGCCCCCCCTTCGGAATCCACACGTCGAACAAGGTCCCCTTCACTCATCCTGGTATGAAGGCTCTCTCAATCTATCCGAGTTGTCTGACCCGACGTGATAGTTAAACTCGATCTTTCCAGGGTCCGAAGCTTGGTGGCCAGCGTCGCGTATTTCAAATGAGGACGTCAACCCCGCCGATCGCAAATGGCTCCAGGAATGCATGACAACGAATGATCCTTCGGACCAGAGCCACCAATACGCACCTGTTTATAAGACATTTAGCTTCTCGGCACCAGCAGCCCTCCCTGGGACTTCCAACGCGCCAACTGTTGTGCAGAATCAAGCACGAAACGCTTTTCGAGACCGACCCCCCCATTTTGAGAAAAGGGGGAAGGACAACACCGGAGCTTCATCGCGGCCGTTTCGATTGCCGGCTAGAATACGCGGGGCCCCTAAAGGGCCATACTCGTGCAATATTTGCAGAAAAGTATATGCCCAGCCGCAGGGCGTTACGCGACATCTCCGCGAGACCCATAGAGCCAGCATATGTACGTATTGCGGTGATTTCGAATGGGGTCGTCCGTATCGATTCAAGGAGCATCTCAAGAGGCGACACCCTGACGTCGATCCAGACGCAGCACTGGATGAAGCTACGAGGATTTATCGCAGGCCCACAACCATCAGAAGATATTTACAACAACAACAAGGGGCTTTGACACTCACCCCTGAATACGACCAACGGAGTCGGCATGCAGAATCCAAGATGCGTCCACTAACCCCGGGCCCATCTGCAGCGGTGAAAGTTACACCCGTCTCCCCGTCCATTACGTCTTTTGCATCGCACGATCCTCAGCCCAACTTCGCGGTCTCAAGACTCTCAACAATGAAAGGCAGGAGTGAACTCGAAGATGACCACGAATTACAGCTACTTGATGCTGCCAATTCTCGTGTTCCTTCATCCCAGGCTACGGAAGAGCATGGCGCAACAGCAATGGACCTGGATATTTCTGTTCAAAGTGAGCATATTTTGTCAACTATGACGGCTATGATTTTTGATGCATCCACCATCCTCTTAGGTTTCAGCACGAAATGTGGTTTTCCTAGGCAGTATGCTCTAGGAAGCCTGGGAGGGAGGCTTTTCCGATGAATGTATGCTTAGTCGTAAAATTGTTTATCAATTTGTGTTTTTTGAGATTGAGTTATCACGTATTATAACCCCTTTTTAATTTAATTTATTATAAATACGGGTTACTAAGCGATTCTATTTTTTTTATTAGCGCCCACGATCTCCCGCCTCATCCCGACTCACCCACCTCGTGCGTTCTTCTTGCGTCGAACGCGTCCTTGGCGCGCCTCGGCGTCACGGTACTGCCTCTTCCCTCTCGTCATTGAAAACAGCTGTTAGTACAGCTCGCTCATCCTCGCGTCGACTCCATTGAGTGCACGGGGTACAATGCCACAGGCCCACGTATCTAGCATTTAGGCTTTCATGACCACCCAGTCCTGTGACTCCTGTCCCGAATAGTTAATAGAACAGGATCCGCAGGTAGAAAACGCCAAATGGAGGCCAAACGCCGTTCGTTTGTAATCACTTTTTTGAAGGTTTTTCCCCCTCAAGCACCACAATAGGAGGTGACCAGTGAGCGATCACGTAGATTATCCGGGGACTCCGCGAATACTGAGATCTGAGATACCGAGAGAATAACAACAACAAAAGGACGCGATCAGCGATCATCGATCAACGGCCGCCGGTCTCCTCGTTTCGACTGGAGGCATCGCCATACAAATGATGCAATCTGGAACCCCAGATCTGCCTCCTGCCGCGCTGTTGTGGCATGCACATGAACCAGGAAATGGGCCAAATCCAATGTCTTTGCCTGGGAGAAGTAGTGGTCATCATAAGTTCCTCATACACTACCATTGCTTATGCTCGTCACCCGAATTCGTCAAGAACTCACTCTCTTTTGCTAGGTTGAAACGTCATAACATTAAGATCGGGAACGCCGCAACACCGCATATCCTCCTGAATTTCTGGATCCGGGAATGCGTTTGTAACCAAGCTAGGACCAGTAGTCATACTTACTAGTCAATGTGATCCCAGCACAGAGTCGGCCAGAATCAACTTTGCAGTTCGCAATGGCGCATGGGACATAACAAGTGAGAATCACGGAGAATTTCACCTGATAACACAGCGTCAAGGTGAGCGTAGGCATGCCCATACATTATACAGTAAAGTAACAGAGCAGGTACCCGAGGTAGAATGATAGTACATATCGCGGCGTGAGAACCCAGAGAGTGCAATACAATGCTAAGTTATGCGAGACCAAATAGCGTGACCTAAACGGAAGGAAATACCCAAAGCATCTGAGGGAGAATGAACAAAAATGACATAACGACGGAGATGACCGAAGAAGGGGTACTATATAACTATATAACAAACTCCCGCAAGCGTAGACGATACTCGGCTACACTCAGGGAGCGCCAGCGCCATCGTGTATATTATAGTTTAATATCCCCGATTGGGCACAGTCCCACGGGGGAAATATGTCGGCCCAACTGCACCCAATCGGGAATGAGGGCGAAGGTGCTTGTCCAGATCTTAGCATAAAAGCAGGCGGAGAGTGACAGGAACACGTGTGTCCAGATGGTTCAACCACAGGACCCACAATGACCGGGCTGCTACCATATCCACTAACAGGTAGTGTGAGCGAGGGGACAAGTGCAGGTGTCAGGGTCGATGGGCTGTCGGCGTCAGCCGCGCTAACCACCTTCCCCTTGTCCTGAAGTCTAAGAGAGTGGTCGGTGAATCAGAAACTATAGATGGCGCGGCCAGAGGCAAGCACAGGACCAACCGAATTTGCACGATTCGACCAGACATGTCCAGGTTTGTCGCTGGTTGTGCACGCTCTTCCGTAGAAGGAGATGTGGCGTGATCACAATTAGCATTTGCCGGCTCGAATGGGCGAGGATCTTCATGCTCTCGCGTCTCCTTAATTGCTGTTTCTGTGGACTCGGCTGCGGATTGTAGGTTATAGATGACATATCTAGAGGGAAGACAGGTGTAAGTTTCGCTACCGCAGACGGGAATAACGTGAGCTGACTCGGGCGCGGCGCTAGAGATTCGGCACAAGTCGCACTACCCCAGCTATCGTTTTCAGCGGTGGGAATCGAGGCTTGTGGTGGTGGTAGATATTTTCTCCTGCGATAGGCCCTTGTAGCCTCGTTTATTGCCGCATTGTGATCTATACCAGGATGCCGCATCACGAGGTGCTTCTTAAACAGGTACAGACGACCCCATGTGAAGTCACGGCAATATAAGCACAATCTGGCATTGTGCCTCTCCAACTGATGTCTTGTGAGTCCCTGCGGCTGTGCATAATCCAGGTTGCAAATACTGCACGAGTACCGCTTTCTCGTCTTATGGAAGTTCTGGACCCGGTGGGACCTCTCTCTTCTAGATGCACTTTGTTCTTTATCTTGAACAGCGGTTTGCCTGAGGGAGATAACGGGGAGGGCTGACGGTACCGAAATGCTAGATGATGTCGTGTGAATGCGCATGTAACGGTGACTGTGGTCCAAAGAAACATTCATTGATGCGTGTTCCTGAGAGTGGTCATGAATTCGGTCGTCCACAGCGGCAGGGTTGATTTCCTCGCTTGGTATGAGCGAAACAGACCAAACACCCTCGCACCCTTGCACACTCGACTGGGACTCATTACGTCAGATTATAATAGTCTCAGGGTTGATAGAGAAAGCTCTCATACGTCGGTGAAGCCAATGAGCGTCGTCTGGCATAACGACTCCGAAGGACTAACACGTACGACAGGAGACGTGAAATTCTCCATATGGATACCAGCGAAGGGTTTTTCGGGGTGAAGAGTCCCAGATCCTTCAAGGATGCCCCAAAGGAGAGCGGACTGTGTCGATGAGTGGAGACCAAGAGCAAAAGTCTGGCAGTGAATTCTAGGTTAGTTCCAGTTTATGCAAGGGAATGTGCCTCAGCCAACTAAGAAACGCGCCTTTGCATGAATTGCATCTACTTGAGCATTAAAAGGGTATGCAGGGACATCCGGTGACGAAGAGTTTGTTCGTACTTCGTCTAAAATGGACGGCGGGCCTTGAGGCACTTGACGAAATGTCCCCGGATCCAATGATGGGTCGGAGACAATGTCGGTTAAATGTTCAGACATGTTTGTCGTCGAGGTACCGAGAGACGCGAAACCGTCCATGGTAGAGGGAATAAATGGGAACGGGAGGGGCATGCTTTACACGGGGATAGCGGCGTACCCGGGGAAACTTGAAGAGGAATTAGCTTTATACTTGGTTTTGTGTAATAGGCTATGGGATATTGAGGCAGTTTGTGCCCGAAAAAATGGCACACAAACTTCCCTGACGTCACAGGGGTGGACGCTGTGCCACACCACCGTTACCACGCTCCACTCCTAATCGTTACAATGTCATGCGCGCGCCGGCGCGCCGAGCTGTTCGTAAAAGTGTAGATATCCGCGTCACCGCGTGGCTGCTGGTAATGAGCAAGATAAGTTTCCCAACCCGAGTCCTAGTACACATGGCACTGATGAAGTTAGCGACTCGCTGCCGCATAATCTTGTGGCCCAAGCGATGTCATGGAGGAGAATGTTAAGCTACCAAACTTTCTTCTACTGCGATTAGTCGGTTACTTGAAAAGCCTGTGGCGTGATAGCGGCGTGTGCGCGGGCGGTTGGCACGGGCTATCTTGCGGTTCGTTTTCCAGAACAACAAAGGGAATCCTTCGTTGATTGGGGGGGGCTGAGACCGGCGACCCTCGTGCCAAATTTTGTCACTATGCCGTTCCCAAATTTGAAGGCGACCCCCAAATAAAGTATCAAAATGACGTGCCACTGGTTGGCACGATATTCACGACAACCCTCGCTTCTTTGACTCTCCGCCAGGGCTTCCAACACGATAACTTGCGGACTGCGCACAACACACGTGTCCAACACGAGAGTCGAGAACGCGTCTGCGCCACAGGTACGCCATGTTCTTGTCTGCCACCTTCCAAGTTCCAGCTGGGCGGCCCACGCGGCCGGAACATAATAACATGTCCGCCCCCGCCCCGCGTGGACCCGGAAAATGTCATGAATGGCATTCTCGATTCCGAGTCTGACCCTAGGTCACATATCGGATTCAAATAGGTGTACCTGGACTTAACTTTGGCGCTGTGGGGGGTCACCCCTAATGATTCTGGTGGTACGGGACTAGAACATTGCAAAGTGAGATGTTAGAAATCCGTATACCGTGGAGCAGCCCGACGTGGTGCAGTGCGGTGGACACGAAACTTGTGCCAACGTTCCAGACTTAACCGCAGACGTGAACGCCTCAGGTCTCCTGACCCCCTTTTTATCGGGCAATCCATGCGCGCATCATTATCATTGCGACCCATTGGGGCAGTTGGTGAGATGGAGAGATAAACCCAGGCCCCATACTAACGGCTGAAAAAACTGTGAATGCAAAACGCGTGATTGCAAATACCGGGAGCCAAGGGCCGCCGGGGACAACGGCATGTGGCTGATTTTAAAACTCAATATTGTTCCCTGTCAAGCTATATCATACACGTATGCAATACAGTACGCCCATAGGACTCTCACCGAGTCACACACGCCGCAACCGCACACAATGACGTTGCACAGCGCCATACCCGTAAAGGTGAATGCCCTGGGGGCCTCCGGCACCCTGTTTAATGTTTTTCCCCACGGAGCATGCCATTGCTCGCCCCCATTCCGTTCCACGTTCCACATTGGGCATTGAACGCCGAGGAAGGTCCAGGTTAGGTCACGTCTAGCTCTGAGATAACAGGTGCCACCTGCATTACGCAGCCCGCAGGGTCAAAATTAGAAGGTGTGAGCCACCTGACAGGGACATCAACGTACAAGACAAGAACAATACTGTCTCCTACTTCCACGCCAACTAAATTAGGAGTCACTATGTCGTCATCCACCCGCCCTCCATTTGAAACATAGCTTGCCTGCGGGACATGTGTGGGGTCTGGCCTTGCGGCACGAATCAGGTGGGCTTACAATCTCGTCATGCTACTGTAGCGAGTTAGTATCCTTTACAGCTCCACGGCCCAGACCAGTGATGATTCGAGGTCTAATGGCATCATGTCACAATAACCAACACCGTGCACACAGTGATAGAGTTCCGAAGTTTTTCCTACACTACGGCGTAAGACATCTACCATAAATTAAGCTATACAACCCCCCGCCCCCCGTTATACGCCAGCCACGCGCACTTACCTCTCCGTGTATAGTTGCTATTGTACGACATGCCCAACCCAGCAGCACGCGGTCTTAGCACTTGCTCCTGAGAAAAATTATCTATCATGCGCGGCAACGTTCCAGAGCGCCTCTTCCGCAGGGGAAACATCTGTACGGTTCCGGAAACCTGGAAAGGTATGACGCGCCCTGGTGCGGCCCAGGAGTGTCAGAACGTGTGCTACGATGCGTGGGGGGGAGGGCTCGTGTAGCTTCGAAAGTTTGGCGTAGAACGTATTGAGTATATGGTGTGGGAGGGTGGGTGGGTTGCACGGTAGTCCACTTGATGTCATTTTTTTTGTTAGATGCTCAACGTAATGCGGCCCCAAACAGGATGTCAGTTATTTCGTGGAATGGTGGGGTAGGTGTCGGAGGTGTATCATGTATGCCTAAGGGATGTCTCCCGCCACTGTTTTCCGTTTTGGTGACCGCTTCCTTGGCGACCGCTTCCGGAAGGGCTAGGTGCAAGAGCCAGCAGAGGGGGGATAAGGGCCGAGCGGGGAAACAAATCTCCCGGGTGCGAGACATCAAGGAGCGATGGAGAGTATCGCGGCGTAATGCGTTCTATGCAAGGGCAAGGTAGGGTGGATCAACATACAATGTACCCATTCCGATGGGAAAACAATCAGAGGAGACGCACCCTTTCTCCATCGCCGTATTATTGAAGTCGCGGTCAAGGTCCTCGTATGACTTTGTGGTAGTATGGAACCAATTAGTTCGTCTGAAACATCCAGGGGAAGGGGGATTGGAGGGGGGAAGGGGGAATGCTTGGGTGAATGAAGGCTAAGTACTGTTGGTGAAGCACAGGGCAACACGTCCACCTGCACCAATCAATGCCATCATTCACGTTCCGTGTACAAGTCCAGCATAAAGGGGCCCATGGCCACGACAAATGCGACAGCGGTAAACTCGGCGTGCATAATCTAGGCGTCCCCGCAACTGCGGGACGGCGCTGAAGGGGGACGAAGGGCGGTGGGCGGTGGCGGGAGGGAGGATGCTAATGGCCCTAGTGGTAGTGCGCGTGGGAACTATTTGTGTGACTAGCAGCTGCTGCTGCCGTCGCTGGCAATAGTGGTGGTGGCGCATCAAGAAGATCCTTCGGATTCCTTCCGTGTCCGTGAAAAATGGGGAGATGCACAATCCAAGGATATACGGGACGGTAGCATGAGGCGGTGGGGCAGCGTAAATTCCTGGGTCGACACTTTGGGCAATGATGTACCTGGCGTCCGCTAGTCACCCTTCCACCGGCAAGTTGCCCCACGATCGCTTGCACGTCAATGCACGTTCGGTTTCTTTTCGTCATGACAATAGCTCTTTTTCTGAGTGCCTTTTACAACAACCCCAAGGTTATTCCGATAGCGGTGCACATGGCACGGTCCTCATGTGAGAAATCAGCACCCAACACCTAAAGACAAGCCTGAGAGACATTGGTTCCTGGCGCACCTGGATCCGGAACCAGCCGTTCTAATTCATACTCCGATTAAGGTCCGCAATGGCTGTCACAACAGACGCACAAACTCCGACGAAACCCTGCCATGATGAAGTCCGACTTTCCTGACATCCATCACTCCGTGTTACGCTCACCAACGACTCGATGAGGAGATGCCGAGAGCGGAATTCTTTGCCATGCGTAGATGTCAAGTGACTAGGTCAGTAAGGTTCCCATACCTGTTGTAGATGGCAAACGGGCCTCCGCAAACCACATTACGGAGGACAAGTTATGTTTGTATGTATCAAGCACATCGCCATCCTCTTGTAAATGTTATTCTTTCCGAGGAGCGTTAACGTGGTCCACCTGCGATTACCATGTACACTGGTACCCCAGACCCGCCTCCAGTTGCATCCTTATAGGCTATAGCACCGCTTTCATTGTATGTTGAGCGCTCTCGTCGCCTAAATCCGACCTCAGGCTGGACTGATATGGCTGGGATGGCATGTTTCCACTGGCTGTTTTCAGGTGCGATGCGATTCAAGAGCTTACCAGATTTAACGTTGTCAAACCGCAAGCCCTATCCTTGCGTGGTAGAGGTGCGTATGTGTGCAGCCGAACATTTCAGGACCTGCTGAGTAGACCACTGGTAGTGTCCCATCTTGTTCCATGGCTACCCTACTAACACGGAGTAACACCGAATATGGCATCTCCGCTGGTGCTTCAATTTCGGTTCGTCGTGGGAGTCTATATGCAGTGCAGTAATATGAAAGCATAGTTTAATTTAGAGACGACGCTCGGTATCAAGGTTGGCTTAAATTAAGGATACTCATACAATAAAGTTTTGCAGTCCGGCTTCACTGGCAGCCTGAGATTAGATTGAATGACAATACATACTACTTTTTACGCTACGTAAACTTATGAAGTGCCACGTGTGTCAAACAGGTGTGTCTTTACGGAATTCAAACGTGAATGACCAAAACCGAGATACATTGAGGGATGAGGAAGGGGCGGGTAGTACAACAACAACAAAACTGCACGATCCGAAGCAGGCTACACTCGGGGTGTGCCAGCCCTTGAGCGTTGTCATGTATGATATACTGTAATATCCCGACTGGGCTCGGCCCAATGCCTGCGGGTGTCAATGTCGGCCTGGCAACCTACCCCTAGGGAAAGCCCTAGGGACAGAGATGCCAGATCTCATCGTGCTCTGCGCTGGAGAATGTATGGGTCTAGACGGTTCAACCGTAAGACCCAAGGGGTATGGACTGTCACGATATTCGCTGACGAGCGGTATAGGTGTGAAGTGTGGTAATGGTTGGACTGGCAATTTGCGGCATTGCTCCCGCCCTGGCAGGTGGATGCCCTTGGTTCTGAAACCTGACAGAATGGGCGATGGATAAGAAATCACATATGTGGTGAATAAAAAAGCATATGCCAACCTAATTTGCCCACTCTGAGAAGCAACTTCCAAGTCGTTCGTTCATTGGGCATGCTCTTCCGTGGACGAAACCGCCGGCATCAAGCAATTCTAACTCGCGGAAACCTCCATGCATCCGCGTCGTATTCGTTGGCTCGGCAGGCTCGGGTTGCGGATCGTAGTCCAAAGATAACACGACTGGAGGCAGTGGAGGGGAGAGGGGCGTAACTTCTGCCACCGCAGAAGGCGGTGGCGCCAGTGGATACAAGCCGGGTTCAACACGACCTCGTCGGTCATTTTCAGAGGTAGGAGGTGAAACCCGTTGTTGCGGTGGGTGCTTGGGGATTATGGTAACCTTGCGGCAGGAAACCGTAGGCCTTCTGCTTCCCAACATGGTGTCAGGGTCGACATTAGGATGCTGCTCCTTGAGGTGCTTCCTGAACTGGTAGGGTCGACCCCATTTGAAATCACCACAGTACACACATATGCGGACTTGATGTGTCTCTCTTTGGTGCCGCGTAACGCCCTGCGGCTGTGCATACACTTTACCGCAAATATTGCACGAGTACGCGCGTTTAGGGGCTTCACGTATTCTAGGTCTTCGTCGATACGACCGCGATGATGGTGCAGCGGGACGCTTTCCCGATTTCTGGAATCTCTGGGGCCGATATTGAGATGCACTTGGTTCTTGATATCGCACAACAGTTGGCGTGCAAGAGATCCCGGGGGAGGTTGATGACACCGAGAGGTTAGGCGTCTTCTCAACGGGTCCGTATCGATGGCAAAGGTCCGAAAAGGCCTTCATTGACATGCGACCCTCGCGCGAGTTATGAGTTGCGTCGACATCCGCAAATGTTGGGTCCTCGTCTGAGACAGACCGAAAACCTTCGGATCCCAAGTCGGATCCCGGCAAGGACAACTTTGAGTCATTACATCAGATCACTGCAAATTCCCCGGCATATGGGCAGTGGGAAGAGTTCTCATACCGGAGTGAACCACGGGAACGTTGTCTGGTATACGGAGTCCGAAGGAAGGGTAAAAGGAAAGCCCTGATAGGTCTGCATATTGTGTCAGTTAATACAGAGATGTACCGCAGCTGACAGCCTAGTGACAGGGGACTGGCCTCTCCATAAACTTGAGGATTTTGAGTGTATGGAAGGAATGTGTGAGGGAGTATGTGAAGGTAGATTCCTCCTTTCATGGCGACAAAAAATGGTCAATGCTAAATTGGTGGGCGGGGCAGGGAGGAGGCAGGGAGGAGGCAGGGAGGAGGCAGGGAGGCAGGGAAGAGGGGGCGGGAAGGAGGGGGGCGGGTGGGGCGGCATGCATTCCGACCTTGTATAAGGGTGCCATACTGCATAAATGACACGCAGTCGGGAGAGAGCGATATTGTAGCCTCGTGTAAATCTGGAAACGGTGCCATTCATTTCACCACCCAGATACATCATACACGTTTCGATTGTCAAATCGACCATATGATGGCCGATAATGACGAACGTAAGGAGGGGCGTCGTACTGGACTGGAATTATGTTATGAAGACGTCGCACGTGTCCCTGGCCACAGATGCCATCAACAATGCAATATGGGCGGGATTACTGAACTTGGTCCCCGGAGCTTCGGCAGGTTACAAAGCCGGAAGACTGTCGCAGCGCCAGAACTTCCACATCTTCCATGGACTGTCAAATGCTTCACAAACCTCATTCCCAACTCAGCGCCAACCTCCACCCTTCAGATCCGGGCGTCAAACGCCCCTGTATTCTTGTTGCCTTCCAGTTTCTCACACAAAGTGATTCGGAATTTTCTGGAGGGACATTAGACAGTCTTGGCGACAATGGCGAGTCGATGGCGTCAGTGCCGCGTCAGTGCCCGAATATCTCTTTCGAAAGGCCGGTACAGTTTTCTCTGATATACCCACCGAAATATCATGAGGTGACAAGGGATAAGATCTGGGTGCCACTGCTGATGCCCATTTTACGTCGCGTGGATGAGGTGTGTATTATTCGTGCCTTGGGGACGTGCCAAGCCAAATACGGCATCGGAAACCTGTTCCGACGTCAAACCAAAACAATACACACACACATACACACATGTACACATACATACAAGTGGCGGTCACGGTAACTAGCGTTAGCAAGAGCGCTAGCGCACATTCCCGCGCAATGCGTCGCCAAACGCAATTCACCCCAAAGGTGAGGTCACAGACTCCAAGTGTCGCGAGTCTATGGAGGAAGCTCCATGGCTCGCCAGTTATCCATTATCCAGTTCATCGCAGTCGGTCACCTATCTGCCCGTGACTATACCCTATCTTCTCCTTTCTCCAATCCCCCAACTTTCTCCCCAAATCAACTCTGAACAGCCGAAATGTGGTGACCGTACCTGTTCAAAACCCTCAGGCACCCTTATTATTGCATCTCTTCCCCATATTCCTCCAATGCACAGCGTACAGGTGTGGTTGTAGGGCCTGCTGCGGCGTGCTGCCCATCCTCCACGAGTCCAACTGTCCAACGTATACGCCATGGAAGTGCTGGTCCATCCTGACAACGAGAGCGAGGCACACTCCGAGCTCGTATGCTGGGTTGGCCAAGACCAAGATTCCATTAGCCCAGTTTGCCCAGCTCTGAGTCGCCGATTGCGACGGGTTTCGGCATTCTCTTGGCAGGAAATTCTTTCACGGCCATGCTTGTTGAAGACAAAACGGTTCGTCCAACTAGCCAATTGGGGCTTGCGCGCGATGTTGACCCGGATGATTACTGACTGAGTGCTCCATTGTGCTGTAGCGGTTGCGGAAAGCCATGGCGAACAGCAGCTGCGTGGTGTAGCCCTTGTGTAAATCACTGCCGTGCAGAATCTGGTGGGTGATGAGGCTGCTTGCGGATGATCCTTGCTGCCGGACATGCATCAGTGTTCTTTACAATGGACGTACATGTGCCCCTCGCTCGCAGCGTAGTTCCGATGATAGATATTCGCCCACGAGCGCCAGCAACTCCCCCCCAATACTGTTAATCAAACGAGCTACTTACAAAGAGGTATACCAAAGACGCCTAATACCAAAAACGAAAAGAAATGTTCTTTCAAATGAGAACCTACAATATGACATGGGAAAACCATGATTCTTGAAAACGAAATGCGGGTGTCTCTCGAAAAATATATCTCTCCTCATCGCCAGAGTCTCTACATATGTTTGTGTTTGATTGATTGTATGCGACCGACTTTCACAATGTCCTTTCTTTCCCCTTTTCAAGTTACAGCATCTCATGATCGTAGATGAAACGCTGTCATTGCCCAGAAATCTAAAAACCGGGGTTGATCGGGCGCCTGTTTTGCAGAGCGACGCCGCCACTGACAACGGTAATTTGAATAGTGGCCATAGTGTTTGTGTGTCAGGGTGCACAGGTACAGTACAGTATTGTCAACACCCAATTGTACGCGCGACTGGCGTGCAGTAAGGTTTTTCTTCCATTCTTCCCCTTGCTTCTCTCATCTAAGAACACCATGTACTGTAGTGGTTACAGAAGTAACAGAACAACAGAAGGCAAGCGATTGTGCCCCTTATATCAAGTTATATGCAAACGGCGTTGGCACACCGATGTTGTTATGGCGTCCCTGCACGACGCCACCTCGTGTAAGGCACATGAAATCCATCCTCCATTCTTGCCCTGGCCTCGCTTCGACTCTGAGAACGCCCCACAAGGCGTCTGTTCGGTGGCCGACTGTTCGCCGGGCGTCGGCCCGCACTCAGTAGTCCTTGTAGAGGGCCATCATGCATTATGGCCCATGGGAAGCGGAGAACGGAAGCGGACTCGCCGGACTGGTTATGCCGATATTGGGAACACGCCCCCGCTTGCGCCCCCGGTTCGTCTTTGTGCCGAGTCTGACGAAGATTACGGTTGCTCTAACCTTTCAACTTACCTCTGAGCTAAGCTGCCGGCTGAATACGAGTTAACTTGGTATAGGTTATCATAGTAAAACGGGAATAGCCGCCACGGGGAACAGGGGGAAACTCGGTCTTTGTTTTCGACGTTTCAGAGCGCTGCACTTGGCGCTGCATAGCGGTCGCAATCGCCCGTGGTGGGAGAGAAACCACCACCACCACCACCACCACCACCACCACCGTATTTGGAATCGACGAAAAGGCACCATGCCCCTGTGCGAATCCGTCGATGATATCTGGGTGTACTGTACTAATTTAATCAGAAATCAAGGAACACAACTTCGTGATTCGCGGACAACAATTCGTAGTGCATGTTCGTAACGTTATCCGCCCTGAACCAGGCAATTCCCTAGATGTTTCGAGGCATAGTCTCTCAAATAGTACGACTCGATCAATCGCTGTGTGAGTCCAGTCTGTTCAGCTGTCGGCCGCATTCTTGGACTGAACGGTCCCGGATTACGGAGTTGAATCAAGAGTTGAATACGATTGAATACGATATCGTTCTAACTGTGTAGTAACTGACTTGCATCGAAATTGACTATTTTTTTCCTGCATGCCACTCAACTATGCACCCGACAACGCCCCTTTGACGAAAAGCGCTGGAGCCTGGCGGCGGCTGCGTCATCCGACTTGAACCTTCACGTGATACTGGCCTGAGAATCGACTTGAGTGCCTCATTCTTTCAAACTGTCGCTGTTCCTGGCATATTCTCGGCTTTAACCACAGCAAATGCGTAATCCTACTAGTAGAGCCATTGGCCCACGAAGGAACTGGTATCAGCCCAATAGAGCCTATCAGGGGTGCGACCTTTTTGACGACCAAACATGACTTCTCAGATCAGTTGTCATTCCTTGGCACAACATTACCATGTTGCATCCGACCGATTGGCGTCATGCCAATTCTGACGATAAACTCTACCTGGTACTACAACTCGGCTATGGCCTATCGAGCCATTCTGGATGTTCGTGTCTTTAAAATTCCGACACTACACAGGACTAGGGGGCATACATCTAGTCGCCCCCTCACCTTTCCAGAGCCCACTACCCCCCTTGCGTATTTTTGTGTGCCCAGTAGTTCCTTTTGCAATGGACAGTGGAGCCTACGCCAGCGCGTATCTTCGTCTCCAAATGGGGAGCACCTCTGATCAACCAGCCATCGACATTGCCGCCAACCCAACATCAGACGCAGGAACATTTCTTCCTCAAGTCCCGCTCTCCTTACATGAAGAACGGTCAAGTTCTCGGACACCAAATATCCCTCCGGACAATCTCAGTCCTGAAGTCAACGTGGAGGCAGGTTCCCAAGTTAGCTGCGGCGCACCTTTCTTGCATCTACTAACACAGATATTCAGGCATATTTTGCTGGTCTCCGTCCATCAGCTCTTATTCGGAGCTTTGATGGAGCGGGGACACTGCACCCTGAAAATCTCATCACCAGTATCCATGATGAAGGATTTCCTTTCGTCCGTCTTTCGGACTCAATGTGTAGGACAGATGTCCCTTGGTTTCCCCAGGTATGCAGACACTTTGAATCTGTGCGAGTATTCTGACCTGACGTAATGTTCCGGCTTATGTTCGATACCACTGAAGTCGACCTTACCTGAAACCGAAGGTTCTTCACCCGACTCAGCCATTTCAAGCGAGGTCCAAACAGACATCGACCTTACCGACGCGGACACAAGTCGTAACCAACTCCACGAAAGCGTGTCAATGAATTATCGTTTGGATTATGGCCATCTATACGCACACAGTCATGCGACATCTAACTTTTCGGTACCATCGATCTCCCAGGATGTCTCCTGCACGCAAACTGTTGTGCAATATCAACTTGAAGAAGAGAGTATATCAAGAGACAGGTCCCAGCAGTCCAAGAAAACGGGAATTGGTGCCGAGAAAGTGTCATTGCCGCAGCCGTCTCAACGACCCACTGGCATAAGTGGAGCTCCTAGAGGGCTATACCCATGCGAAATTTGCGGCAAAAGATATGCACAACTACAGGGAGTTAGGCGACATTACAGAGCGATGCACGATCCCAGTTCGTGCTCGTACTGCGACTTCAAATGGAGCCGCCCTTACCAGTATAGGGCTCACATAAAGAAAAGGCACCGTGATGTCATCTCCGACGTGGCGCTGGACGAGGCTATGTGGGCCCGTCACAGGGTCGCAAAGAAAGCAAGATGTATGCGACAACAGCCAGTTCTGGCTCTCACCCCTGAACATGGCCGACGGGACGGTACTGAAACCGGGTGGGGTCCACTAACACCGCCCCCATTGGACATGGCAACGCACGTCCATCTGCCCGATTTTTCACATGTGGGCCACGGTCCGCATCCCGAGTCCGCAAAGCCTACCATACGGATGGAGCGCAAACATGAAGATGCCTCCGAATTGGTATTGCTTACTTCGTTCCCGTCCACAGAAGAGCGTGCCCAACCAGCAATGGACCTGGACATGTCTACTCGAGGGGCGCAAATGTGGTTGGTGCAAGCCATTATCCGCACCACAATTGTGAATTCTGATACCTCTACCACTTTCCCAGGTTTCGAGATGAGAGGCAATCTCCCCACCAGAGCGGATGTACTGCTGCAGACAGCCCATTTGCCTCTGTACCCGTACCTCAGGCCGTCCCCTCACCCGCAACACTAGTTAGTAGATATGGTGGCGGCCAGGTTGTTGGAAGTCATAGGGTTCAGCCACGTGGACCCACATATTCCTATCCCGCCCCCCTGCTCGCTACGATGAGATCCAGAGAAACTTGTTCGCCCCTAAGTGCAAACCCCAGCTAACATAGACCCTGCAGGTACCAGCCCGAGCCCACTTGAGGATATTAGGCCCTGACACGACAGCGCTCGCTCGGGCACTGGCGCCCCGTGAATGTAGTCCTCTTTGGGATTGTGAGAACCAGTTGTGTTACCAAGTGTTACGACCCTGTTGCCAGGGTACACTCTTAGTTTACGGCATCGTACCATAGACCCCCAGGATAGCCCTGTGCCTCATTTACAGTAAATAATCTTGAATTGCGACGCTTGTTATTCCATAGCACTTGAAACATCTTGTATTTGATTATCTCTCGATAAACTTACCCTGGACGTTCCTGTTGAGAGTTGAGACCGACGTTGCTCTTCTGAGGGTGCATACCCTTACGATTCATCGTCCCTGCGGACCTGGTCACTTCAGTTATAGTACTTCACGTTCAAAGACGAGAATTTACCCTTATCTATCCTTACCACGACCTTGAAAACAGTCCAATCCACATACCAGTGCTGCTATCTGTGCGTCGATATCATCCGAGAGAAGGGGTACCGGGAGGGGGGAGGGGTAACTACTGTATAGGGTAACTACAGCGTGAATCGGAAGTATCCCGTCCAGCAAGGCACTCATTTGTCAAGTTGTCCTAATTAGCGTGCGAGAGGTATACGTCTTTCAGCACCAACACTGCACCAACGGACTGATACCCCCTTCTTCGCTCCCTTTCCCACCTCCCCCTGGCCTCCCCCTGGCCGACTCGGACGACGGTGGCGCTTGTTCAGTTCTCGAGTTTATTGATACCGGTCGGTTGCGGCAGAACTGGTGCTTAAGCGCTTGCCACTTGGGAATTCCCGAGCCCGATCAGCCCAGGTACAACGCAAAAAGGTTTTAGGCGGCCAAGTGGGAGTTCAACGTTCAACTTTCAAGTTTGGCTGTTAGCAAGATCTCCAAATCTTGTCAGGGCAGCATGACAGGACCACCAACGCACGCCATTGAGATTAAATAAAAACCTTCCCACATATGTACCTGTACTGGCCACCTTACTGGCCCTGTAGGCTGCAGTGCAGCTGTAGGGGTGTCATTCGGGAATTGAAATAAGATAAAAATTGGCGATCGTGTCTTTCTCTGCTGTATGGAGACGCCTAGGCATACACTGGCAGTATTCCGAACTCGTTGCCCGAAGACTTTTCTAGTGGTAAGAGTGAAGCACATTGTTAGGGGAAGGGTACAGTGGCGCCGGTCACTCACTGCACTTTCCTTGCATCACCTACCCTGGTAATGTTTCTGAGGCAGACATGAGTCGGGATAATAGGTGCCGTACCCAAGGCGCACAAAATGGTAGTCGCCGTTCCCGTGACCAGGACTTTGAGACTCCGACAAAAGAGCGGTCCACAGAGTTTACCTAAGCCTACTCGAGGGGACGCCCTTTCCCTCTTACAATCTTTCTCACTCGTACCGAAAGAGCTCTTTCATTATACCCGGGTCTCGTCCTGTTTCTGCATCGTAGTGTTGCCTGCCTTCCCGCGACAGCTGCAGGCAAGGCTGCAGGCTCAAAATGGCGTAATCGAGGCACGTGATTAATGTATGCCCGTCCCCGATTCTGCCCCGAATATATTACGTTTCACGTTTCCCAAAGCTTGCATTCAATGTCCGTTTCCCTTCAGCTGATCTGTCCATACGGTCGCTGAGGTTCGGTGTAATTAGCTTTTCACATTCTCGCAAATGGAATGACTCAAAGTCTGGCAGCACACAGGATTCATCTATGCGGAGAATCCATCGGCGTTTCAGCCTGATTGGAATCCAGACGTAATGCCATTGAAGCCTACCTGACCGCTGCCGTACAGCAAGGGGCTGAGCCAGCTGCAGCATATGTGCAAGCCTATCGCGGTCTCGATTGACATTCAGAATAGGAAAATTACATTGTTTCGTGTACTGCTCTACTTTCTTTGCCCTTGAAATTATCCTCCGAAAGCCCCATTGGATCGTTTTATTTGGAAGAGACTTTTGGTCCCATACCTTCTGTGCGCGTAAAATCCCGGATAATATTTGAAGGATATGCCATGGTGATGAAGCACCGATGTAATTTTAAGTATTTTGAATCCCACTGCACGTTGTGATAGTAATATCTACCAATAGGCGGGTTGCGTGTGGGGGCTGGCGGCAACCTAGAAACATGGGTTACAATAAGGATCAGAAATCATGTAGTGGTTACCAAAAAGGATGCGCAAACCTAAATTGCCTGCCCATATCGTCCACTGATTGGGCACGCTCTTCTGTGGACGAAAACGCAGAAGGAGCGTCAGGAGCATCAGAATATTCCAATACGCGGGAATATTCATGCATCCGTGACGGAAATGTCGCCACTGCGGACAGGGATAGCGTCAGTGGAGGCTGCAGGGGTTCATCCTGACTCAGTCGGTCGGGTTCAATGGCAGGAGGGGGGGAATGTTGTGGTAGATTACTTCCGACCATTGTGGGCTTGCGACGGGGCCGCGCAGGCTTGCCTAATACATTGTCAACGTTGTCATCAGAATGCCACTTCTTAAAGTGAGTCCTATACTGGCTGGGGCTAGTCCATTTGAATTCGCAACGCAAAAAAAAACATGAAAATGGATCGCTGGGCGTCGTTCCGCAGCTTGAATGTTGTGAATCACCCTGCGGTTGTGAATAGTCGCAGGTATCGCTGAAATCTCTCGAGGTCTCTGTGAGGGTTGACGAGACTGTGAAGTTTGGCGCCTTGTCTACAAGTGCGTATCGATGACTCCGGTCGGAAGGAACGTTTATTGACGCACCATCCCCATGTGAGTTGAAACCTGTTTCGAAATCCGCAAGTTCGGTGCATTGTGGGTCTTTGATTGATGCAGGCGGAACACCTCCGTGTCCTGGCAAGGTCGACTTTCGAATCATTATATCAGATAAAGGTACTCGATTGAAGCAGGTAGAGAGAGCAGTGATACCGAGGGGAGTAGGCATTCACTGGCAGGGTATGTTGTCCCACTTCCTTTATCGATTCCCTGAATAGGACCAGACTGTAACGAAGAACAGAGACCTGTGGGATACGCCTGAATATCCATGTTAGTTGATACAATGGCGGTGCTTCACAGAGAATTAGGTAACGTGCCTCAGAAAAGGCTTGATAGCGGTATGGAGGAGGGCTTGATAACGAAGAGCCTGTCCATCTTTCATCTAAGACCAGTAGTTGTTGAGGATGAGCCGGGTGCGAACAGCACGTTCCTCTTTCCATGGGGAATACAGCAATAGGTGGAGGTTGGATTGGATTTGGGATGGGATGGGAGCGAGCTGCAAATGTTATGGTCTGGTATTATGGTATAACGGTCTATGGGCTTTTAATACTACTCGACGGTAGTCAAAAGGGAGAGAGGTAGTGTGAGTGCCAGCACCGCCTCGTTGACCTTGTGTGATTCATCAACATTCCATCAGTGTGCCATCATGGTACCGCCACTCAGACGGATTTTGGTGGTGCCCGAACCGCAGAATTGTACATATATATGTGGTGTTGCCGCGACTTGCTAGGTTTCAAGGAGGGACTAGGGTTCTGAAAAGGCATTACTGTACTCGTTACGTTACGTTGCGTTACTTGCCGCGGATCTGTGCCGGTTCTCGCCACCGACCGCGTGTGTGCATGACTCATATGGGACATGGGATCATCATCAGGATGGTGTCTCTTCTCGTGCCAAAACTGACTATTATCGTCGTTTTAGAGCTTGCTCACTCCCAGCCTTTGCTTTCCCTTGCTTTATGTCGCACTCTCATTGAAATTTCAACGTCACCTTCAAAAATAGGGTGCGGTTTGTGAATGATAAGTGACGAGTCCGACGACAGCACTCACTAGTATCGATTTCATCACGCGTCTTATCTGATATCATACTCCCACAGAAATTGTATGTGCCCATGCCCATTACACGATAAGAGATTCAAGAGTGCCCTTGGCACAATACTCGTGTTTCCCATGTGCAGTACAACTCTCGTCCTCGCATCGCGTGATCCACGTATCAGCATACGCTACTAAGTTCTGACTCCTGGATCTAGGGGACCATGGATGAGGCCGATGAGGGACAAGAAGCGGGGTCTTTTGTCAATCGCCCCACAAGATCCGATATAATTCCATTTGTCAAGCGCGCTTCTTTGTGAGAGCTACAGCACATGCTATGTTTTGCGGAGTCCAAAAAGACCCGTTATCTGGGCACTGAAGGCCCTTGCGGCACATTTTGACATTGCAAATTCCTACCAACTCTATCTCTGGGCGGCCAGGCAGGGGCACTTATACCAGCGATGCTGGCGTCTCTTTGCTCTAGATTATGGGTCTATTAGAGGAAATGACGGGGACTTAAGTTCCCACTGGGCTACTGGCACCCAAGTTCATGATTTGCAAGCTTTTTTAAGTACCTTTGGACCTGTAGACGCCAAGGGCCAACACATCTTGTAGTTACGCGAACAAGGTTTTCGTAGTCTCGGGACTCTCAGTTCCATGCCGTAGAATACAAATGCTGATTCCTAAGCGAGGAGTGGTCAATGAGGCGAGCCGCCGCCGCCGCCGCCCGAGTGCCACGGAACTTTTGGTGGAATTTGTCGCGTCGCGGGTCTGTGCGCAAGCACCCCTCGATGCAACACCTCGCCCCGGGGCTCTGTCTGGAACAGACCCCAAAGCCAATTTTTGGACCCTGTTACGGGGCCTCGCGCCCATTACTGTACGCTCGGCCAATCCCCTTTGTTATCTCCCTTCCTTTGTCTTACTCTTCTGCCATGTCCCATTCCCCTATTCTTACTATACACTTGACTCAAGCATGCCCCACCCAAATGGACACGCGTCCCCATTATCCCTATCACGCGCCGCTTACTATAATAGCAAACGCGACTCACTTTGGTACCTTACTATAGGGCTTATTATTACCAGTACGAGACATGTAGCACAATAACATGTAATAGCTTATATAGCGCGATGTGCGCCTAGCTGAATGTTAATCCAATCCGTCTCGTTCGTTCTGTCCTCCCTGCGTGCCTCTAACTTTCTTGCGTACTACCCCTTCCCATAAACCTTCCCGCCCACTAACTTTAGATCTGGCTGTAGTTGTAACTCAGCCTTTGCGTGAAAGACAGATAACTGAAGTGTAACGACAACCGGTATCGTACTGTATCAGTGTCAGGTTTGACATCGAGATCCCAAGGAGATAAGAGTGCAGATAAGCCTATGACGCGCGGCCCCCACGCTGCGCCACGTATCTCTGAGGTGGCCAGTCCAGCAAGTTGCAGCGAGAGTGGCATCATTCCCGACACCGCCACACGTTAGAAGTAGTGTGTGCCCAGGCCAGGCAAGTTTGAGTCCCAGGATGAGACATCAGCGCGGGCAGGCCCGGGGTTTTGTAACTCAGACAGTGCGAACTTCATTGGTTCCGGTTTGGTCACCTGTACGGTACGGTCGCTGTCTTCTGACTGATCGGCACGCCGGAGCTGACATATCATTGATCCATGAGACCAGAGAAGCGCCAGTGCCAGCAGTGCCGGTACCTCAGTGACTGGATAACGCACGTGTATCTTACGTGTACTAAAACTCACCCACTGTACGCCCCAGTGTTCGCGCCAGCTGGTCGATCGATTTTCTTGAATTTCTTCTCCCCATGCCTTCGCGTGTAAGGCCATTGCAGTAACAGTCTCAACTGTTAAACATACCAGAGCAACGGTACAAGTTTAGGCCCAACAGTTGGTCATGCAAAACTGTCTTAGAGGTTATTTGACGCACAACGTCGGTGAGCGCAAGGTACCCAAACAATAAAGTAACAGCGGCTACAGACCCATGGGCCACCGGTTCTATATGTCATGGAATGATGACGTAAAATATGAGTCTTCGCTAATCTGAAGGACGACAAGCCGACATAAAGAGTCGGTGGTGAGGGAAGGACAGGCACGACAATAATCCTCAGAACGATCCGAAAGCAGATTACACTCACGGGATACCAGTCCCCGAGCGCTGTCATGTATATTATCCCCTATTGGGATGCTGGCAGGGGTTAATGTCCACGCGGCGTCTGTCTCTAGGGGGAAGACTTGGAGGGATTTGTCCCGATCTCATAAGAGTCCGCAACGGAGAGCGGATAAGAGTACATAAGTAAAGGTGGCTTAACCATAGAATCCACAAAGACTGGGCTGCAAGGAGGGCTGCGTGCAGAGATAAGTAGCGCTATTGGGTTGGACGGGCTGATGGCAACCTGAGAGTCTGATCTATGGATCAGAAATCACACACGTGGCATATAAATAAGCATGGGACCAACAAAATTTGGTCATCATAACGGAAACGTCCAAGTCGTTCACTGATTGGGCACGCCCTTCTGTGGGCGAAAACGCGGAAGGAGCTTCGGTAGTACCAAAAAGATCTAATCTCTGGTCATCTTCATGTTTGCGCGTTGTAATTGCCGGATCTGCATATTCGAGCTGCGAATTGTAGCCCACAGGTGACATGGGGGGCTTAGACACTGCGGTCAGAAGTGACGTAATTGGATGCTGCTGGGGTTCAGCCTGATTCCGCCGGTCGGGTTCAATGGCAGGAAGGGGGAAATGTTGTGGTAGATCTCTTCCGACAATCATGGACCTACGACGAGACCCTGCAGGCTTGCCTAGAACCTCGTCGGGATTGACATTAGGATGCCGATTCTCAAGGTGGGTCCTATACAGGTTAGGGCGAGTCCATTGAATTCGCAACGCAGAACCAAACACGAATGAGGATTGTTGTGCGCCTTACGGCGATGTCGTGAAACACCCTGCCGTTGTGAAAATCGCTTGCTGCAAATATCGCAGGAATATGGGCGTTCGGGGGATTTCCGCCAGCCAGCCGGTCCTGGGAAGGTCGACTTTCGAATCATTACATCGGATAAGGGTACACGAGCAGGTCGAGAGAGCCCTCATACCTGAAAAAAGAGGCCTTCAAAATGTGGTGTCGGGCCCCCGTCGATTCCATGAATAGAACTAGTTGGATAAGCCTAAACATCCACGTCAGTTGATACAATTAAGGTGCGCCACAGCTAAACTAGAGAGCCTACCTTTTCAGTGATTTGAGGATCGTGGGGATGTGCAAAGCCACCTTGTTTCCAAGGGTCTGTGTACCCTCCGTACAAGGTGGACAGGCTAGGATGCATGAAAGGATAGGTTCCACCTTCCATAAAAAAAAAAGGAATGGCGTTGGAGACGAGGGCGGTGGCGAGCTGTAAGCGTTTTGGTCTTGTATAATGACCCAGGGATCTTAAGAACTCAACGGTGCCAGCCGTGTGAATTCCTCGAGAAGCAAAATCTTGCGGATCTAATGTCGCGTGTGCCCATTGCTACCAGCTGCGTAGAATTTGTCTATGAAGATATCAAGATATCAAAGTTGAGAACGTACTTGGACAATTTGCAAATGATAGTTTCCTCCGCAGTAACAATGACTATTTCGTCCGGTACACGGATGGATCTAGACGGCCCTCGGTCGCGTTATAGTAACCGCCCTAGTTCCTGCCATCACGGTTTGCTGACCTCGTACTTCACCAGAGTCCTGTCGCGTTCTCGAAAATTATTGATGATGTGGTTCGCGCAATCTTACCCACAAATCCGTGGGTGACATGCCATCACAATGTCCGAGATCGGGAGTGTGCACTTGGCACTGTACAGTACTGTTGAGGATGGGTACAAGAGGTTGAATGTGCCAGTGACAGTGACAGCAAGGTTTTCACAAATTTCACACTCCGCTCATCGCTCATCATCTTTCCAAACATCTTTTTACTAGCACCATATCTTTTTGACATACAGTAGTCCCGAGAATGTCCGGATTTTGAAGGTAGAAAGCTGTTGCACCTTGGCGCTGCGCCGCTGCCTTGCACGACAGTGAGCTCTCACGGAACACTCGACGCATTGATATACTGTACAGTATGGTATGTTCTAAGCCGGTCGACAGTAAGACTTAAGTGACTTGCTGTAACCACCAAAGCCGACGTCTTTCTCGCCCAAGTTTATGGACTCTATTATAATGATAGAAGGAATGTATGCTTCAGGGTGCTTGCAAATGGCCAATGAGAATGCGGCGTGGGGTTTCTCCCCCACCTTATACATCTGCCTGTTTATTTCTCATAGTTACAGGACCGCATCGTTGTCTCAGGCACACATTGCGTACATGAATGATGGAAAAAAGATTCGAGGGTTATCTGATTCCATCGAGGAATGACGCATTTCGTAGCTCAGGGACAGGGTCATACAGTGGACCCGTACAAACGGCGGGGACCGCCGGCACTCGGGCCACAGAACCAATCAGCACGGTTTGTATCCGTCGCGACTTACCCACAAGTTGAGACTCTGGAGAAGTTGCGAAGAACACGGAAAACACATAACGAAGCATAATGGGGATATGCAGGTTACAGCAAAAAAAAGTGGTTCGAGTCGAAGTGCACGGTACATCCACACACACTGGCATATGCACACATACACTTACAATGTTATGCCCCAAAGTCTGCGTAGATACGCCACGCCCAAGGTGTTAGGACTGTAGTTCGGACAACTGGAGACCGCACTATATTCGCAACTTCGGAAGAAACTATGTATTGCCGGCGGTTGCCCAAGCGCGGCGATTGACTGGGTGATTGACTGAAGTTCCCCCGCACCCCGATTTAGGACAACACGATGCATCAATGTTTCAGGCAGCTCTGTCCGTTCATAAATCATAAGACAAAATCAGGGGAGGGGAGTTAAAGTGGCGCGCAGCTCGGGGGCTTCGGGAGCGTCGCCTTTTACAGTAATGCACCCTCTTTTTCCTCCTCGCTTACCCCTTCCTTCTATACTAGGGTGGAAATACCTTACATACTCTCCTCGCTCCGATCACACAGATGTTCGTCCTTTCGCACAGATCTTCGAACATACACCACAATTCCACAAGCGTGCCGCGTGCGGTGTCTATTACAGGCCGGAGTTCCCCAAAAGCCCTCTCTCGTACTTCTCTCGTAGTACTATTCATCCATTGCACGGCCTGCTTCGTCACCCATTCCAAAGACCACCACCACCGCACCTACTGACATTGCCCAAGAGTGGACCAGGAGATGCAAACTCATCCTTGATACTGTTCCGCGCAAACACATCGACATCCTCAAGTGGCGCTGAGATAATTTTCTATATGCAATAAGAAGTAAAAGAGGCTACGAGCTCGAGTCCTCACGCGACGACAACGCATTATACCTCACGCCACACCCGTGACACCCCACTGTAGATCTACGACCTTAAATTTGCTGCCAACCGTAAGCACAAGCTCACCCAGCGCCGGGTGTCTAACTTGGTGGTGGACAATTCAGCACGCCGCCGCCCACCGCGGTACCACCGAGTTCCGTTGAGCCAAAGGAGACGTCCCAGAGCGCCTCATCCGCCTCGTAAACGAAGTGACTCGAGTCTGGAAGTACGTACAGGATTTATCCATGAGGGAGAATCCATCACCGCTTCAGCGTGATCGGAACCAGACGTAATTTCATCGAAGCCTGGCTGTCTCTGTGCAGCCAGGGGCTGAGCAAGCCGAGAGTCACCCCACTGGCAAGCCGGTAGTCATTTAGCAACACGGCCACGCACGTGGCGGTCTGTATGCTGGCGATCAGCTAGGCGATCGATGATAGAAGATGAAGAGAGAGGGAACGAAACACGTGCATCGAGCAGCTTGTGACATCGAAGGTCAGGAAAGATCCCATTGAGGAAATCCTTCGTTTAAGACTGGGGGCCCGGGCTCGAGCAAGTGCTAAGGGCAGTACGTTCCTCCTTCCATGGGGAAGGGAGGGGGACATACTGCGAGTGTTCTGGTGTTGCATAATGGCCTATTGGTATTAAAGAAAACTAGACAGTAGTCGAAAGGAGTGCTGTGCTGTCAGTGTCAGAGGCTCAGAGCCCCGTCCGACTTGAAGGTCGACGAGTCATGCCCTTACATGAAAGTATGTGTCATTACAGTACGACCACTCACGCATTGTTGTGCGAAAAAAATGTGTGGTTGCCAATGACAATGCAGGGTTTCAAATGGCCCTTAGTCGTACCCGTCCCGCCAGTCACGTGCTACAGTATATTGTGATTACTAATTCCAACCGGAGGCCGGCCGAAGGCGGCGAAGGGAGCCAGAAATACCTCCGGTAACGTGTGCCGTCGCACACTCGTTCCCCACACCCCGACCTGTTCAATTCGCGAATTAGTCAAGCAGACGATTTCTAGGGGGAAAACCCCCGGTTGAGCGAGAAAAAAACGGTGAGAAGAACGACTGACGTCTTGCGATCTCTATCGCGATTCGCAACATCCGGGACGACAGACCTCCTTTGAGTCCCTTCCTAGCCTCCAGTACATCTGCCCAATTGCGTGCTTGGCGTACGATAGCTGACTTACGGCAATTATTCATATTTGCGGAGTCCAAAAAAAAGTCACTTGACACTTGGGCACCGAAGACCCTCGCGGCGCCCCCAAGGCACACTCGCCTGCGAAGCACTAAGGTCTGCTAGACGCTGGCGTCTCTTCACTCAAGCTTATGGGCTCCGATAGAGAGGGGGGCTTCACTGGCAGTTCCCTGGTCATCCCCAAGCCTACGATTTAGCTCACAATTTACATGCCCTCCTCGAGGCTCGAGTAATCCTTCTGGACTGTAGACCCAAGTTCCCTCCCCCAGCCCACACATCTCGTTGTTACAGGGACCAGGTCCTTGTAGTTTGTGTTTCATGTTGCAGAATACTGTACAAATGCTGATTTCTCACAGCGTCGGCTAATTTCGAATTTTCGAGAGATGTCGATGATGCGAGTCGCCGCCGCCGCCTGTGCCACGGATCTTCAGATCTTACTGTAGTTTCCAGTTGCGCCACCGCCTGCACTGCTTCAGACTTAGCTGAGTGACCCGCCGCATACTAAGGTCGACCGTCTTCCGCATGTTGTTCGTTGAATCGTTGCATCACTTGCATGTGCGGAGTGTGTTCACGGAATTAACCTACAGATGATAGCAGATCCGGTGGCACATCGGGGGTAGTGGTTGGTGACTGAGGCAGGGGGGATGGATATAACAACGCACATGATAAGGGGGTGCGAGTTCCAATCGAAAAATCCAGGCAGGAACACGTTACACGTTTGAACTGCCCCAAAACTCTGTTCCAAATTCCAATGCACGCGTGTCACGCGCATGCGCGCACGGTCCATGCTGGGACCCCATGTAGATGCCAGCACTCCAAGTATAGAGGGGTGCTTGGGGCTTTGTGAGTTGCAACACAGCCTTGTGTAATTTACAGTGTAAAGGATAGAGAAGATGTGCAGTGACACGCAGCCTCACGCTGCACCATGTATTATCTCTGAGGGTAGCCAGTCTGGTGGCAGTGGCGGGTTGCCACGAGGCCCCGGCGGCGAGGGTGGCATCTCCACCCGAAGGCACACCGCAGTATTGTAGTGGGTGCCCAGCGCCAGGCAACTCCGACTCGGAGTCCCTGGCTAAGCCATCAGCACATCAGCGCCGGTGTGCGACCTGTTCACCGTTAAGGTACGGCTTCCTCCTTCTGGCTGATCGGAACGCCGTCGGAAACTGATATAGTATGGCTGATAAAACCCTACAGTGAGCGCGCACTAGAACTCACTGCACGTGTAGTCTTCATGCAACCTGTCGATTACTGTAGGTTTCCTTCTTCCCATGGCGCCAGCTCGTCTTCTCGGTGCTCGACATTACTGGCCCCGAGTCGAAAATTCTTAGAAGACAGCAATGCCATCGTGTGCACGGCTACCAGCATAGTCTCGGCTTTCGAACATACTAGAGCAACCATAGCTTGGGCCCAGCCGCGATTCATGCCTGTCAGAGATTATCACACTTGAAACAATTTATATGCCACACAGCGTCAGCGCAAGGTACTGATCATGATACAATACAACAACTGAACGTAACATAGCGGTCACTGACCATGGAATGACGATACATACGTGGGAGTCCAGTTTATCTAATAAGGCATAAAAACTGAGTTAATGCCCCTGAGCGCCTCCATGTGTGATATACTTCAATACCCCGGATCGTTGTCGATGCGGCGTCTGTCCCTAGGGGACAATGATGTCGTCCGGATCTCAAAATAGTCCGCAGCGGGGACAGATAAGAGGACACAGAAAAGGTTACTCAACCGCTCAACCATAAGATCCAAAAGACTGGGCTGCTCTAATATCCACTGGCGGGAGGGAGGAGCGCGGAGACAAGTAGCGTCAGTGAGTTGGATGGGCCGTTGACAGTAGTGGATCCCACCGGTGGACTGACAGCAACCTGAGTGTGTAATCTATGCATCAGAGATCACATATGTGGCGTATAAAAAAGTATGTCCAACCAAATTTGTCCACCTTGGATGAACGTGTCCAAGTCGTTCACTGATTGCCAGTGGGACTCTTCTGTGGATGAAGATGCAGAAGAAGCATCGGTACCACCGTGAAAAACAAATCCGCGGACATCTTCATGTTTGCACTTCGTGATTGCCGGCTCTGCATACTCAGGCTGTGGATCGTAAGACAGAGGTATTATAGCAGGCAAGGGGGCGTGTGTAACATCCGCCACTGCAGGCAGAAGTGGTGTCATTGGACGCAGCCGAGGTTCAGCCCGACTCCATTGCCCTGTCCGGGGTCCAACGGCAGGAGGAGGAAATCGTTGTTGTATATCTCTTCCGATGATAGCGGACCTACGACGAGACCCTGCAGGTTTTCCTAGAACCTCGTCGGGATTGACATCAGGATGTTGCTTCTCAAGGTGAGACCTATACAGGTCAGGGCGAGTCCATTTGAATTTGCAACGCAGAACACAACACGAATGAGGATTGTTGTGCGCCTTTCGGCGATGTCGCGAAACACCCTGCTGTTGTGAATATCGCTTGCCGCAAATATCGCAGGAATATCGGCGTTCAGATGCTTCACGTATGCCAGCGCCGAATCCTTGCAAGGTTAACATTCGAATCATTGCAGCGGGTTGTGCCTGAATATCCGTGTGTTAGTTGATACGGTGGTAGTGCATCGAGCGAAATAGGTGACATGCCTCAGCGACGACCTGAGGATAGCGAGGGCATGGAGGAAAGACTGATGACAAAGGGCTTGGACATCCTTCGCCTAGGACGGATAGGCTAGGATATAAGAAAGGACGGGTTCCATCTCCCATGACAAAAAAAGGGATGGCTAACGTTGAATTATAATGTGCCCACTTCCCAAGGCTCTTAAGTAGTCAACGGTAGTCGGGGGGTGACAGTGACCACAACGTCACCACATGCTCGTGCCGATCAAGCAGTTAATGTCGTCTGTGCCATTGCTACTACACTCGGACGTGCTATAATCGCGCAGCATTGGCTATTGCTGTAAGATAGAGCAAAATGTCTGCAAAAGTGAAGAACATACTGAGCTTAAATTACTCCCGGAGCCGCCTGCCCTCTCCGCCGACAATTTTCAAATGAAAAATTTCTTTGATGAGAGCATGCGGACCGACTGTCAGTGTGACAGTGATGCTGCACACTTCGCTCGGTAGAAAGTGAAGCAAGGATATAAGGGTGGGCAGCACTTCTTTCTAGCCTCACATCCTTTCAAAAATAAAACCGAAACTTTGACATAACACTAGAGAAAGTCGGGAATCAGGATTTTGGAGGTAGTGATACCTGTTGTACTTTTGATGGAGCTTGTTTTTCTGTGCCACGACAATAAGTTACTATTAACGCGCTGATCAGAGAGTATCAGAGTAATGTACTAGTAACACCTACACCGCTGACATCGATGTCTTTTCACCTAAGCAGAAAAGGGGAAGGGAGCTTCAGTTCCTCAGGGTCACCCAAACTTGCAAACGGCCACGGCCAAGGAGCGGGGTTTTCCTCTCTTTCCTGGTTTAGCGCGCAAGTAGAGTTTCTGAGTTTCAAGCTCAGGCCCGTTTTTCAAAAACCTTACTTGCGCTCGCACGGTCCACTTAGCAAAAGTTACAAGATCACGCAGACATACATACAATTACACAAATGATAACTTTAGAGGAAAAAAAAAGGGTTCTCAAGGACCGTCTATTGTAAAACCATGCATTATAATTGGTACTGTAATGGTCAGGAACACCAGGGTCTTCACAGGCCTCACCAGCAAGGCACTGCCAAATAGGTCACGGTGGCACCGTGAGTCTTGCCGTGAGTTCGCCCCACCGGTGGTGTCTTTCCGAGTCCCAGGTTGGACACCATCCCGGGATATGTTTGCCATGCGAACCCAATGCCCCAAAAATGGTGGAAACAGCGCAATTCAAAATCCGCCGATTGTTCCAGTGCCTCCTTCCAGAAGCTACACCAGTTTGGTCAGAAGGCATCCACACGTAGAGAATTCATGGCGCTTCATCATGATGAGGAATGTTATGAATATGTTGCTCGAATATTTTTTGGGACTTCGGGGTAAGGTGACCAGCTGGCGGAGTGGCGCACCCTTGGGCGCACCGAGGGCTGTTTAGTATAGCTGCAGAAGCGAAGGTAGTACTGTACGAGTTTGGAACGCGAAGGATAAACGTTGAACCATACCAGACGCCCCTGCCCCCCCCTCTTTTCCTGGGGTCTAAGTAACATACACATCAAACCCCTTTACCCGTTTTGCACCGATCACTGAACACACATCACAATTCACAAGTGTACGTAACCTCCCCAAAAGCCCCTTTTCGTGCCACTGCCCTAGAAATTTACTTGAGTTGAGTGTCACTCTCACGGGTGAATCGCTTGCGGGCTGCACTCAGTAGGGTAATCGGTCCGTGCTCCGAAACGTCATGAAGACCATCATGCGACCTAGCGCGCGCGACTACGCGCCCAAACTTACTGTATATAGGTACGGCAGGTGCGTTGCCCTTAGCTGGCATGGTCTGAGTTATCCAAGTAATCCATCGGGCGCCCAGTTTCACGTCAGCGGCGCTACTGCATTGGCCATGTGACGCCAACATGTGATTTACTTATCAGCAACAGGCAACTTTCCACAAGGTTAGGAACCAACGGATTGACAGTCGAACTTGATATTGTCACAGTCATCATGTTTTCTACTTCAGTTCGCCGGTTTCTCAGCCTGAATACTTGGCTGGATTGCTATGATTCACTCTCACCTCTACTAGTCACCCTCAGGACGTTAGCCTTGTTTGTCCGTTCACAGGACAATTGTTGGCGGGAATCTCCTCGCCCTAAATGATATCCTCTCATAAGTGAATCTCTGTCGGAGAATCATCTACTTTTGCAATACGTCAAGGTAGGTTATTACAGTAAGTACATACATGTTCCGGGACGTCGAGATCAGCTTGCGCCCGAACTTCATTGGCAGGCAGAGTCTGGCTGGCCTCAAACTCTGGACACTAGTTCCACGATCAGTAAAGTACATCAATCGGTTCGATGTCCAGCGGTATCATTATACAGATACTCACCGGAACTGGTTAGCAGAGTTATTCCAAGTCTCCACGCGATGACCATGCGTTATATCTCATATACCACACATAGCCCATTATATATTTACGTTACCTGGACTTTCTGTCAACCTTAAATCACAAGCACTTCCCGTGCCGGGGTCCAAAGTTCGCTGAGGACTATTGAGCACGCAGCCACCCATCCGCCGGGGACACGTGACTCTCGAAAAGTATGACACGCCCGAAGTCGGCCAGCCTCAGAGCCTGAGCAGCTTGGCGAGCTTGGCGTAGAATGCCGAGAGGATGTCTAGAATCCAGCGGGAAGGGTTGTTTTCTGATGGAAAATTGTCGATCAGTCAGCGCTATGCAGGCCCAGGGAAACCAAAAAAAAGGGAGCGGTGATTACTTACCATGAGTGGAATAGTGATGTAGGTATCAGGTGTCAGGAGTTCCCCAAAATAGTCACCCGTCCCCGACCATCCATGTTTGCAATTTGGTACCATTTCAATAGGCATTAAGAAGTAACGTAGGCGGCGTAAGGGCCACCAGAGGCAAGGTAAAAAGCCTTGGGGGCATACCATCTTGGGCCGGACATTCTCTTCTGCCTACTCGTACGCCGCAAGCATGTTGAGGCTGTTTAAAAGTTAGCCGGGTGCGAGATTTGAGGAATGAGAGGGACATCACGAGTATCGCGAAGCGATGCGTTCCATGCAGGAGCACAATAAAACAAATCAACATTCGCCCCGGAATGAACGTGGGCTGACGCACCTCTTCTTCATTGCCGTATTATTGAATACAAGATCGAGCTCCGTGCGTCATCGTAACAGTATGGAAAGAAGAGGGATGATAGAGGGAGTATGGCGCAAGGCGGGTCTATACGGACCTGTCATGCACATTCTGCTAATAAGCCGGCATGATAATGCGCTTCTGCACCAAATCTCCGAGTCGCAGATACTCAATTATCGCACCCGGACTGCGGGCGTTGCAGCCACTGCGGGGGTGATTGTTGTACTTCCAATCACGCGGCCTTAGCGCCTAACGACAGTTGTTGGGGTGGCGCATGTGGTAGTGGGGGAGGCAATTGCGCTTGCTAGTGTATCTGAGTCACGAAGGGCGGGTGGATTTGGGTGAATGTGCCTGGTGTACTCGGCGTTTGAATGGCGCTGGAGGAGGGTGGAGGATGAGGAGGGTGGTCGCGGTGGTAGAGGGAGGGACGGTGGCAGAAGTCCTGGTGGTGTGTGCGTGGGAAATATGAAAGTACTGAACACGCGAATGCTCGCTACTGCACGCACACTCTTTTGAAAAAGCGCCCTTCCGATCCGAAAGCTAATCTGACGCACGCAGCCGCCCCATTTCACCTCCACCAGTTGAAAAGACATAATGGATATCAGTACTGTCGCTCAACATTTCACCAATTTCTTACCACTGCAGTAAGGACTTACAATAGTAACCTACCAGGACGTTCAAGTCCTTGGGCGGCGGAAAACCATGGTTTAAGAGTGTCGAGTTAGCCTTGGCATCTGTCTTGGAACCCAAACACGACAGGACATCCCCTCGGTTAGCTGGCTGTGCGTTCGCGTAGAGCGCACAGAGAAGAGCGAGAGCAATGCGGGGACACGCATGCTCGCAGCCAACTCGCGGCTGCCTCGTGCAGAATGTCGACTGAGGGCATTTATATACGCGCACCAGGATATGCGAATATATAGTGAAATGACTCAAGTCCGGCAGTATGCATAGGATTTGTCCATGACAGAGAATCTATCCGCGTTTCAGCGTGACTGGAACTAGATGAAATGTCATTAAAGCTTACTTGGACTTCGCCGTACAACCAGGGGCTGAGCGTGGCCCTGCCTATCAAAAAGTGGAAGTCGGCAGTCTGTACACTGGCGATCAGCTGGACCCTCGGGGATAGGAGATACAGAGCGCAAAAGTTGTACGCTTATACAGCGATGTCGGGTACAAGTGCTGCACAAACTGGGAAATAAGAATAGATCAAGTCAAGTCAGGCTACAGAAACAAACGCACTTGTTGAGGCCATTATACCTATTGCCAATGCCAGAAGGAACAGCGTGGTGCTGGTAATCAAGAAACACTGAAACAGCCACCAGACTCCAGAGAAGCTCGGTGCGACCTCCGAACAGTAGCCCATCATTCTGCAGACGCTAGTAATAGAAGAAACTGCAAAATCGTGGCGGGTGTTCGTGTACTGCAAGCAAGCAAGGAAAAATCGCCATACGTACTGTACTGTACCAATGTACTGTACGGGAAGCGGGGACACCGCGGGGTCTTGAGCGGAGGAACCGGACATTGCCGGAGCAGTAGTTGGTTCACGTGACCGAGAAATGTTGCATCACGGGTGGCTGTCCATCCGACTCCATGCGTCCATGTCCTAATGCCAATGAATGATAGGTCCTCTGTACTTGGGTTCTCATCGCTAGAAACTTGGCACAGCTTGGCGCCACCACACCTCGGCACCTGCGCCGGTTCAAGGCTTAATGGCGCTATCCACAAGTCGCTAGCACATTGCAGCAGGCAGTTGAACAAGTTGAACAACAGAGGTATTCAGAGTCGACTATATTATCTTGGTTCGCACGCCCTGTCGTACAAAATTTACTCAATAAATAGATGGAGCAAAACGAGCTAGGTAAAGAAGAATGATCGTCACACGGACTCACACCTCGACACTGCCGCTGCTGCCACAGCCTATAGTTGGAAAGAACAGGCTGGGGAGCTGCAGCGGTGATTGCGACCACGCTGGTGTGGACCGTATGGTTGGCGTTCACTGTACAAGCGCTGGGAGTCCCATTTCCAAGCGGTGAGCGTTACAACTTACAGACTTATAGCCACCGAGGGAGAGACATCATACCGATTCACACGGGCATTTCGCAACCTTCATGGCGCCCTTTAAAATTGCGCTGGCGGCAGCCACATTTGTCTCATTTGATGGAATCTACTATACACTCAGGCTACACATTATCAAATGTTACGTCAAGGAACAACGCAAGGGGTTGCTTCCCAAGTTTCTCTCATGTTTTTCAAATGCGAATGCGATGCGATGCCAAGCTTACGGGAGTTGTTCAAATGATCTCGTGGGACAGAAGTGCGTTGTGTTGAAGCTGGTCATCTTGGGACCTTCCGAGCACGCGCGTCGCTTAACCGCACTACAAGTTATTATGACCGCCCTACATACATGACCTGACCCTACAAGCATGGAGCCATACAGTATAGCATGTCCACCTGCAATTTACAGTGGAAATTTAATTCATTTTGCGTCACAGTTCTCACAAAAGCCTCATCTCTGATGCGGCGTAATCATACTGTATTTGAAATAATTCAGACGATGCACAGCATCAAGTTCAGCTTAATTTATGATATGACATCCATACAATGATGTAGCAAAGAGGCCACAGTCCATGGAATGACAATACATACTGATTGCGATGAGATCCCTGGACATGTAATACAACGAGATCGGAAACATTGGGAAAAATAAGAAACCCGGAGAACCCGAAAGAGAAAAGATGGCAAAACGAGTCGGTGATAGGGGTACTGGTACCTACGGAGTTGATTCCGAGCGCGATCCAAAAGCCGACTACATCCTCGGGATGCCCGCCCCCGAGCGCCGTCAAGCCTGATACGATTTAATATCCCCGACTAGGCACAGCCCAGAACCCGCAGGGTTCAACGTCCGCGCGCGGTCTGCTCCTCAGGAGCGACGGTGCTTCTCCGGATCTCATCAAAGCCAGCAGCGGAGACCGGATGAGAGTACATGGATCCGGCTGGTTCAACCATAGGACCCATATAGTACTCACCAACACGCGGGGAGAGGGAGGGGATAAGTGCCATTACATGTTCGGATGCGCGGCTAGCATATCCAACCAGGGGAGCCGACAGCCACATAATTCAGGCCGATCAAATCCGCCCGCGCCGAGTAGCGTTGTCCAGTCGTTTGGGGATGCTCTTCTATGGACGGAAACGGGGTTATGAGCATAAGTAGTATAAAGCAATCCAAAATTCGCCGCACCTTCCGGACTGATCTTCCTCGTCATTGACCGCGGTGTGAACTCCGCGTATGGGGTGACGGTTGAACGTTTCGCCACCGCAGGTGAGAGCAACATCGGTGGATACGGCCCAATTTCAGAGCTACCCCATCCATACTGTTCTATGGCAGGAGGCAAAGCCTGTTGTTGTGGTGCTCGTCTCGCGAAACATGCGGTCCTGCAGCGGGAGCCCGCAATCTTGCCTATTACTGTGTCAGGATCGACATCGGGATGATGCGTCGAGAGGTGATCCCGATACTGGTAGGGGCGACCCCACTCGACGTCGCAAAGTACACACAAGTCGGGGTTGTGCTTCTCTCGATAATGTCGATTACGGCCTTGTGTTTGTTTAAATCTTTTCCCGCAAGTATCGCACCGGAATGGGCGTTTAAGAGGTTCGCGGATGTCAGTGGGTCGTCCAGGCGACGCCGCCACACTTCTCTTTCTCGCCTTCTGGGATTGACGGGGCCGTTCTCTTTCTTCTCGACGCTGCATAGGAGGTGGCATGTAAGAGGTGCCGAGAAGGTCTGGTGGTATCGGGGAGTTAAACGCCGTTTCAACGCATTCACGGACAATGAAGCTGGCGTCACGAATAACGGCGGTGGGGTTTTCGGGAAGCGGTGTCCCACCCCATTCACCGATGCCATGATTCAAAGTAGGCCGTATCGGCGGACAGGAATGGGCGGGATATTCCTGAACGCCCGAGTCAGTGGATTCAGAGGAGGCGCGCCGCAGCCAGCATAGAACCTGCCTCTCCATTGATTTTGTAATTGTAAGTGGCAAGGACATGTGGCGACGAAAAGTTCGTTCGTCCTTCCTCTACGTAGGGCGGGCCTACATCTGGCGTTGGGGTGGTGGCAAGGCCGTCTTGGATAGAGTGATCCAAGGGGTGACCGAGATGAGGATACGTGGAGCCGTAGGGTTCACCGATCATGACAGAGAAAATGGATGAGCAGACTGGGGCAAACGATGCAAGGTAATAGTGGACCCAGGGTGATTCGATGAATGCCTTTAAAGTCTCGGTGGGGGTTTTTTTAGGCTCGCAACTAAGGAGCGCCCCACGTGAAGGGTAGTGCCAAGACGCCTCTCCTCTGTGCCAAACCACATCTCAGCCGTACCGTGTCATCATTAAACGTGTTGAAAGTCAGGAGCGGATGATGCACACGCCGAAACTCGTGTACTGTGCGTGGAGCTCTTTGCATCCGATTCGCTTTTAGGCGCCCCTAAGCGACAGTGTAAGATACAATTGAGTATTGGATTAGTACTTACATTAATAGAATGGCACCCCGGGGTATGTGATGCAACACCCAAGATTGCAGGCAGTGCCATCAATTGGCCAGCGCTTTCTTCGAGTCATTGACCGACCGTCGCATACAGATACAGAAATGTCAGTGGGATGTGGCATTAACCTAGGGCTTCACGAAGGCGGATGGAAGAGCATAAGATCCGACCTGTTGATGAGCGTGCAACCAATATGAATTTTCCTGAAGTTGTGAATTGTCTCAGCCGATCATTTGTCTCCTTCTGAACGAGTTCGCCCGTGATGCGGGTCCTCTCAATCCAAGAACACTAGTTGGGGGAAAGCGGTGAGACTGCAACCTAGATGATGCACATGGCGAACACAGTGAGGGCTTGCAGAGTATAGGGTGGGGTGGATTTAGAGGGATGGCCACAGAATCGCCGATCAATCTCGCCTGGAACTCTCCGAACAATTGTTACGGCATCTCCGATCTCCGCGGACTGTTCGGACACGTGCTCCCTGCGCGCCAATTTTGTAACTTAAGCTGCATCATGCATGCCAGGTGCCCCAATACAATTCCGAGATCCAACTCATCCAAGAGCGTATCAATGCCATGATTGGCACGATGCTCGTGTTTCTTGAGTGTGTTGGTGGTTCAATCCTCGCTCACATCACGTGGGCCGCCGTCCCGTTGGGAGAGAGTACTTTCCACTTTTTCTGTTGACTACCAACCAGTGCGGCAGTGCCGCTTCACAATTATCATTTCTCACGCAGTCCTCCTTGATCGAGAATTGAGCGTTCTCCTTTCAGGGTGGTCACGAATATGTCACAGTGCAGTATGTGCCGAGACCAAAAAAGCAAGTCACTGGTACAGACCGCACCTGCGGCGCCCCATGCATACTTCTTCCCGCTCTATATCAGCAGACAACTCAGGAGCACCCACACGGGTCGCTCCCGATGTTCATTTTGCTCAATCTAGGGACTCTGTTAGAGGAGGCGAAGGGAGTCATCGATAGTCATCGCCAAGGTCATCGTTTCAGGTTTTCAGGGTCACCCAAGCTTTCACACAGCCAAAATGTGGGATCCCCTTTACTAAGGCAAGTACTCCATGTTCACGCCGATTGAGCCCTTAGCCTGCATGCCTTCACGAGTAACTTCTGAGCCGTAGACGCTGATCCTCCGCTGCCCACACACCTGAAAACGCAAATTTCTCGATAAAGAAAGAAAGAAAAGTCGGAGGGAATGGCTAATGATGCAATATGACACGGGCGGCGGCGGCGGCCTGTGCCACGGATCTTTAGACATTTCTGTAATCTGGGCTACTACCTGCACTGCTTCAGACAGTCAAACGTGAGGTCTCCGCATGTTGTTCGTCGTGTACGCAGCATGTGGAGACGAAACTAACCCCACAGAGCTGGTGGAAAGTCGGAGCTAGAGCGTGAATAGAATAACACGTGATAAAATTGTGCCTGTGCGAAACGAACGATCCAGGTGAAGTTCTGAGGCGCCCCATAACTCGGTTTCAATGTACACGCACCCACCTGCACGGTTCATGCCGGGGGTCCCGTGTATATGTGTTGTCGTACACTCGATTTGCTTCAAACGCGAGCCGACTTCTATTGTACAACACTTGGTACAACATGCACGCCGTGCGGCGGCCCTAGCTTTTTGTACTATTGACCTAAATCATCCATCACAAGCCCTGCTTCGTCAGATGTTCCCACCGGCCCACCATCACTCCACCCACCAACATTGGGCAAGAGTGGATCAAGCGATTCATCGATACTGTTCCGTACGAACATGTCGAGGATCCTTTTGGCGCCGAGAAAAGTTCTTCGATCCAATATGAAAAGAAAGAGGGGCTGAGTCCCCACGCAGCGCCGTGCGTCATAGCTCGAGATCCGTATGACACATATGTCACTATAGATTTACGCACCTTGAACTTGCTGTCAACCCTAAGCACAAGCTCACCCAGAGCCAGCGTCCACCTGGGTGGAGAACTATTGAACACGCTGCAACCGGCCGCCAAGCGCCATCGAGTCGAGAGTGCTCCAGAGCCCCTCATTTGTGCGGGATACATGTGGAAAAGGTGGGATACGCATGGATGCGGCGAGAGCCCGAACAGCATTGCCAGCTTGGGGTAGGATGCTGGTAGGATATCTATACTTTTTGAGTGTAATCTAGCCGGAAGGGCAGTTTTTTGACAGATGGGCGGCGCTATGCGGGAACAGGAAGAAGGAGAAGAAAGGAGGTGGGGGGAGTTCGTACTCCGCAATCGGGTTAAGGGCCCAGTGTCGGGTGTGAGATATCGGAGAACAATGAGAGAGACAATGGTGAGGATCGCGAAGCGATGCGTTTTATGCAAGAGCACGATAAAACATATCGTACCCACTGTGACGAGGAAATGAACGTGGGACGACGCACCTCTTCTTCACTTTGAACACGCGATTGAGCTCCGCGCGCGTCATCATGATGACACGGAACCATAAGTTCATCTGGAACGTGGGGTGGGGATAATGGTATTAGTATTGGGAAGGAAAAAGGAGGGGCGGGACTCGGAAGATGAGGCTATGCGGGTGTACTACAGTACACGCACCTCTCATGCACGTTTAAGTCAGAAAAATGATGTTCTCCAGCACCAAATTTCGCAAATACTCGATCGTCGCACCCGGACTAGTGCCACCAGTGCCACCAGCGCTCGCATCTACAACGCTGCTGCCGGCGCCGACAGGTAGAACGGGCTGCCTGGGTTACAAGTGCAGCAGCGACTGCGACTGCGGTCACCGCCGCGGTGGTAGAGTCGGTGTGCAAGCTCTGGGAGTCCCATTCGAGGGCGGTGGTGGGCGTTGTAGCCATTGCGGGGATTGTTGTTGTGATGACGCTTGACGACGATTGTTGTTGGGTTGCGGCGGCGGAGTTGGGGTGGGGTGTGGCGGCGCGTGCTGATGGATTGGGGTAGATGTGCCTGATGTACTCGGAGTTTGTACGGGACCGGAGGGGGAGAATGAGGGGGGCGGTGGGGGGCCACAAAATGACCCCTCTGTTCCGAAATCTAATCAGACGCGTGCTGCTGGGACCCTTTCAACCTTACCAATTGAAAAGACAGGTCAGAGCACCAACGCTGTCGTTCAACAATTCACCGATTTTTACTATTCAACACTTACTGTAGGAAAGGCTTGGCACACGAAAATCTTGGGGTTATCTGCTCAGTAGTAGCCCACCAGGATGTTCGGGTCCTTGAGCGGCACAGGGCCATGCGATACGAGCGTTGAGTTGCCCCCCGCACCCTGTTACCATATTCGATCACGGCAGGTCATTCCCTCGGCTAGCTGGCTGTGCTGTCGCGTATAGCGCACAGAGAAGAGCGGGACCAGTGGGGACCAGATGCATGATTGCGGCGTACTCTTGCAGAATGCCCACTGACTCAGAAGGAGTTGATACACACACACCAGGAGATGCGGCTGGAAGGGTTTTTGAGTCATGCAGCCGCACAACAAGTGATTGAAGCGAGAGTCGCATATGTCAAAGACGCGGTGGTTCCCTGTCTAAAATCCACATCAGAATCAATCTAAAGTGTATTGTGAGTGGCTGCAGGAGCCAGGGCTAGCGTTGACCAAGCTTTCGAGGTCCGAGGTGGGTGCTAGTGCGTTCATTGCAGAAAGGTCATAGTCGTGAAGTCGAACGTGCACATGGTACTACGGCGCTCTTCGGATCATGATTGGGCCTTCGACTTGAGCCTCCCTGAGCCCCTGGCATAGGGTATTATGCTACGTAGTGCCAGTGATGGTTGACGGGGCCAATTCGGGTGGCTTCAAGGGAAGGTATTTTCCTGGATGACCTGAAGATTAGGATGTCATACGATGCATGCATATTGGCCACAATTGTCACCTTACTGAAATTTCTATAACTTTCATAATTTGGTGTGAAGGTGTCATACAATTGTTACGTCAAGGAACAATGCCAAGTCCCCAGGTTCGCGTTTTTCCAGATGCGATTCCGAGTCGGACTTTAGATGACAAACCGAAGTCAAAGTCTCCAGTCGAACATTTCGGGACTTTCCGAGAGGGCGTCTAAGACTGCCGACGCCCAATAGTTGACCTGACATGGCCTGACAGGCCTGACCCTGCATAGCAATTGGGAGAGTTACGTCAACCCAATGCACAGTGCCAAGGACCTCAAGATCAGTGAGAATACATACTGATTGCAACGAGAGGCCAGTGCATATACAAGTACAGTACTAGTAATACACAGCATAGGAAAAACTGCATACAACGACACGAAACAAATGGCATACAACGGCACGGAAAAAATGGCGTACAATGGAATAGAATAAGAGACTCGGAGAATCTGAAGGGAGCAAAGATAACAAATCGAGTCGATCCAGTACCTGTGTAATTGATTCGTAGCACAATCCAAATGCAGACTACTCACACGACTTCGTCTGTCCCAGCGCTGTCATGCCTGATATGGTATCCCGGACTGGGCCCGGCCCATTGCCTGCATGAGTTAATACCGGTGCGGGGTCTGCTCATCAAGGGCGTTTCTCCTGATTTCATCAGAGCCAGCAGCGGAGAATGCATGAGAGTACACGGATCCGGCTGGTCGAATGCCATAACCAGGCTTCCATGATGTCCATCAACGGGGGGCATGAAAGCGGGATTAAGTGCCGTTACGAGGTTGGATGGGTGACCAGCATATCCACCCAGGGGAGCCGAGCGCAACCAAAGCAGAGTTGTCCCAGTTGATTGGGGATGCCCTTCTACGGACGGAAACGGGTTTATCAGCACAAGTAGCATTGCATCAAACAAATAAATTCGCAGCACCTTCAGAACTGCTCTTCGCCAATATCGACTGTACGGACTCAGATTGTGGAATGTAAATCATGGATGACATGGCAGATGGGATGACAGTTGCAGGCTTCACCACCGCGGGTGGTCGCAGCATCGGTGGATATGGCCTGATTTCAGAATCACCCCGTCCATAGTGTTCAATGGTGGGAGGTAAAACCTGTTGTTGTTGTGGGCGTCCTGCGGAACTTGCGGCCCTGCGACGGGAGTCTGCAGTCTTGCCTATTATCTCGTCAGGGTCAACTTCGGTATGGTGCGTCTCGAGGTGACCCCTATACAAGTAGGGGCGACTCCACTCGAAGTTACAAAGTATACACAAGCTGGGATTGTGCTTCGCTCGGCGATGACGATTAAGGCCTTGTGGTTGTGCGAATCTATCACCGCAAGTATCGCACCGGAATGGCCGTTTAAGAGGTTCACGCATGACAGCGGGTCGTTTACGCGACGCTGCATTGTTTCTCTTTCTCTTTTTCTGGAATCGATGGGGCCCGTCTCGTGATCCTCTTTCTTCTCGAAATTGAATAGGAGGTGGAATGGAGGAGATACCATGAAGGGCTGGTGATACAGGGAGGTTAGATGCCGTTTCAACGGGTGAGTGTTGATGGGCGTCGTTCGAAAAATCTCCACCTCTGATTCTCGAGGCAGGTGAGAAGCCTTCGGATCCTTGCACGATCGATTTGGGTTGCGTGTATGAGGTATAATCCGAGTCACACGTCAGATAAGAGTGCCCGTGCTGATTGAGAAAACCTTCATGGATAACAAGAAATTCGTCGTCACGAGTACCAGGGATGAAGTTTTCAGTGAGCGGCGTCCCATCCCATTCACCGATGCCATGATTCAGAGTAGGCTGTGTCGACGGACAGAAATGCGCGAGATATTCCTAAGCGTTTGAGTCAGTGGATTCACACAGCAGCCAGCTATGTAACCTGCCTCTTCATTGACTTGGGGATCGTGGGAGCATGCGCCGTTATCTTGTTTTCGAGGGTCTCCGTCGAAGGCGAACGGGCCACAATAGGTGTAAGGATAGGTTCCACCCATGATGAAAAAAGGATTGGGTCGACTTGATTCTGGATGGGAGGAAAACACGCTGGTCTTGCATAATGGCCTTTGGGCTTAAAGACTCGACGGTAGTCGAAAGGAGAGCTATGGTGCCAGTGAGTGCCAGTGGCACCCATTGCGCCCTCGTTGGGCTTGCATGAATTCCCCAAATAGTATGTGCCATCGTCGTGCCATTACGGTACCAGCAATGAAATACATTGTGATGGTGGTGCCCGCACTTTAGAAAGGCGTAGAAAGGCGGGTGGTCGACGATGACGATGAATGCAGGACTGGGCGCGTACACGGACAATTCCGAGTTGTACCGGTCTAGCCGGCACTAGCGCATCCCAACGTTTCTTCCCTTGCATATCGCCAGCATACCTTCCATCGCATTCTCAATTGTGGACAACCGTGCTCGTTATCGGTTTCAGCGCTCATCTGATCTGGCACTTGGTGCCAGCCTGCCAAATTCAACTTTCAAGAGTGTGCCCTTGGCACGATACTCGTGTTTCTCATGCGTAATACTATCGGTCCAGGGCCCTCGCATCACGTTGTCCACATATAGCTAAGTTCCTGGAGCCAGAAGGGTCATGGATGAGGGGCTAGACGCAGGATCGTTGGTCAGTCACCCCATAAAAGCCGTCTCCGTCCTTAAAAAATCAGTTACTTTGGCACCCAAGGCGCTTGTGGCGCTCCCATGCCTATTCTATGTCTGCGGCGGTCAGGCAAGAACACTTACACGTGCTCGACGCCGGCGTCACTTTTCTCAAACTTATGGCTTCTGTTGGACGAGATGGGATTCAGTTCCTATTAATAGGTTACCCAATTGTTCAATTGGCATCCCTTCCTAGAGTAATGTTTCTCAGGCTGAACAGCGAATGCTAACCCCCCTGCAGCCTACGCATCTCGTAGTTACCCAATATGTCCTCTTGGTCTCGGTGTCATGTTGTGGAATACAAAATGCTCATTCTTTAAAAAATAAAAGTTGGAGGAACGTTACAGTAATGACGTTAATAAGGTTGCAGTATGACGGGGCTTCCGCCTGTGCCACATCTCTATACGTTGTTCGCCGCATCACGCGGTATGTAGGCACGAGACCGGACCCACGGGTCTGGTGGCACTCTGGAGTTAGTTAGTGAGGCCGCGAGAATAGAATGCTACGATAAGGGTGTGCCAGTGCCAATTGAAAGATCCAAGCAGAAACGTCTGACCTGTCCAAAACTCGGTTCGACTGCGCACGCACACACCTGCGCGGTTCATCCCCTGCAGTTGTGCCGCACACCTAATGCACTTCAATGCGAGCACTCAGAATACCGCGAGTATACCAGGGAGGGGCTGGGGGTTTTGTAACTCAGCCTTTGTGTAGAAGACGGAGTATTGGGGTGTTGCGACAGCCGGGTATCATACTGTCCAGCGCAGTACCATATCTGTATATCAGTGTCACGAGATCCCAAGGAACGGATAAGCCTTTGATCGCGTGCTGATTCTTCGATTTCAAAGAAGCGCCGTGCCAGTGCCAGTGCCCGAGTGCCGGCCAGTGCCAGTGCCAGTTGCTACAATGAGTATCTGACCGCACGTGCATCTATGCTCACTAGAACTTACCGCACGTTTGTGCCATCTTGTCGAATTTTTTTCTTCTCCCAATAGCAAGAGCGCTCGCTCATTTATTGGTCTCCACTGACTCTCCAGGCGTCCCGGGTAGAGGCTTAGAGCCGTTGAGGGCCCATTGGTCTCCGTCGCGTCAGAGCAGTTGGTGCGGTGCGAAGAACATAACATCCTATGGAAAACACATAATGAAGTATAGTGGGGTATTCTATGTCGACTATGTTGAAGAGTTGGATGAAAAATCGAGGTGATGATAATTCGGGGGTCCCGCGGCCACGTGCAGACCCATTTTAGTCTATTGATACAAGTTTGTCCAGTTTGCAAATATTGATCCTATGTGCTAGCCCCCGATTTCAGGCAGTTGCAAACCAAAAGTCAAATCCGGTCGTCCCCAGCATACCAGTTCTAAATGGCAGTTTTTTACGATGTTACATGCTTGTCTCACTTGACGTTGTAGCTTTGTCAGGCTCATTGCATCTGAATATCTGAATACTTGGCTTGATTACTGTACAGTACAATGCCAACATTGCCAGTGCCAAGGTTATCAGGAGACATATTGCCGTGTCAGCGGAGCACGGTGTAAGGTGGGAAGCGCGGCTGCGCTTGCACGGAGCTATTCCATTCGTAGCTGTTTTTCGTAGCATACATTCAGATGGCACCTGTCACCAGGGAAGCATGTATATAAAGACACTCTCAGACACTCGCTAGGAATAACTAATAAATACCCCTCTTTTACTTGCTTTTCCTCCCTGCGTGCACGCGAACAACCCTTTTGCCTTTTGCTCTTTCTTTCTCTCTTTCTTTTGCCCTTCCACTTGAGGATTCCGGACGCCGAACTGTGCCAGTCACCAAACGGAGCTGCAGAGCCGTCACGCGTACCCGATCCTCCAGTGGGAACCTTTATATCCCCCCTCCTATAATCTCTATCCTCCCGAACTCACTCGGCGCGTCCCCCCGCGCTATAACGGTCTTGGGCAGCCTCTCTAGTCTATCAGGATGTCCCCCAGAACGCAGGCGGACATAGTCTCCTCGACACTCTCCCCAAATTCCACAAGATCAGCTCCCGCACCAGACCTCATTTGGACAGGCGAAAGTCTGGCAGCGGTTGGCCTCGCACACCCCTCCGATCGGCTGAGTCCCGATTTCACATCACGTTATCATAGACACTACAGCTCCACAGCAAGGCAAGTACAGCACCTGCGTCGGTTCGAGTTCTATGGTATCATACTATATCCACATCAGAATCATCTGTCGCATGTCACAGGACCACAGGACAACCAGACCACCACCCCACCCACCAACCTTACGCAAGATCGGATCAAGCGATGCAACTTCATCGATCTCATCCTTGATACTTTTCCGCGCGCGAACACGTCGAAATCCATGAGTTACACGGATATAAAGTTTCTGTACACAACAAGAAAAAAAGAGAGGCGCCGTGTCCCCACGCGACGACCGTACGTTATATCTCAAGATCCGCCACTGTAGATTTAGGCACTTTAAACTTGCTGTAAACCTTAAGCACAAGCTCACCCAGCGCCGGCGTCCAACTCGGCGGAGGACCATTAAGCACTCCGCCGCACGCCGCGGTAGCGGTGATCACTTTCCATGTGAGGAATGGTGAGGTGGGCGTCGAATGTCTCAGGCATGCCTAGAGAATAGTCGCCCCTCCCTGTTTGCCGGTTTGATAGACATTTCCAGAGGCGTAGAGCCAAGAGACAAAGGCAAAAGCTTAGGGGGGAAACCCGTACAATTTTAGGACAATTATTGTCCTCCTTGCCTCCTTGTACTCCGTAAGCACGTTCAGGGCAAAAAAGCCGGCGGGTGCGAGTTTCGAAGAGCGATGAGACTATCACAAAGCCATGCGTTCTATGCAAGAGCACGAAAAAATACACAATGCACCTACCCTGGTGAAGAAATGAACATGGGACGACGCACCTCTTCTTCATCGCCGTATTATTATTAAACACGCGATCCAGCTCCGCGCGCGTCATCATGATAGCATGGAACCAAGAGTTCTGAAGAACGAACAAAATCGACATAACGAGTCAGTGATGAGGGAAGGACGAGCACGACGACAATCCGCAGCAATGTAGATAGGAAGACTGCATTGAGAGTAAAGGAGTGCCACCCGAGGGGAAGCGTAGGCCGAGGAATCGAGCGGGAGGAGACGTAATGGGGCGAGCATGGCACTGGACGAGAGGCGAGAGGCGAAGCAAGATATGAGCGGCGTAGGGAGGGACAGAGAAGGCGTAGACGAGTTTCGCGAAGCGTAGTAAAACAAAGACGGAAAGAATATACGAACATAGTGAGGAGAACGAGTGGGTCTTCTTGCCAGTGGAGCTTTGAGGCATAGTACAGGGTTTAACAAGCGAATGGGGACATTGTTATTTCGTGCTAGGGGTTTTTTAAATGCAGGATACAAAGGACCTACGTGCTTGGGTATCCTGGGTCATAAGTGGCACCCGAAAGGGAAGGTATAAAGGGGGAATAACGAGCGACATGAAGGGGGAATCGATGACAAGCCAGACAAGCAGTGAAACTATAAAAGGCGATGAAGTGATGTAAGTACTTCGGCTGACAACATCATTCCAAGGCGACGACTAGCGTCCACTGGACATGATGCAGGGGAAAGACAAAGCGCTCGCGAAGGCGGTGAGACGGCCAGACCTACAAAACAAGGAAAAAAGACTAGTAAGAAGAGAAAGTGAGCAACGGTGATTTTCGAGGACGTGGACATTGGCCGACGTCATTCACGTGGAGACGATGGATGCCTGACGACGTTTGGGCAAGGGAGTGTGTTGGAAATGTAGGGAATAGAAGTCTCCGAGTGGGAGAATGGCGGAAATCGGGAACAGCTGGGACGTCTTGAAACGAGGGTGAGTGGTTGTTGGCATTTTCATGGGAAGATTCGGCTGAGGGAAGGAGACGATATGAGTGATGACAGGAGGTGGCTTGAGTGGTCGTGTGAGTGGCCGTGAGTGGTGGGGGAAAGAATAAACGAGGGCGAAGGCCGAACTCAGAGGGAACGTGCGTAAAATCCTGTGTGACTGTCGGGCGCCCCGAAACGTACGCTCCGTTCCTTACTGCACGGTCCGAAAGTGGAGGATCAAGTGGAGGGTACCAGTCCCCAAGCGCTGTCGTGTGTGATACCTCAATATCCCCGACTGGCTCAGCCCAGGGCATGGAGGGGTCAACGTCGATGCGGCGTCTATCCCCAGGAGGCAAAGATGTCTGCTCAACCTCATAATAGTTCGAAAATGGGGTCGTATAGGAGTGGGTGGATGAAGATGGCCCAACCATAGGATCCACAAAGGCAGGGATATTGGCCGCAGTGGATCCCCCAGGGTCGGCTGACGACCTGAGAGTGTGGTCTATGTATCAGAAATCACATACGGCGTATAAAAATCATGTACCGACCAATTTTCGTCACACCGTGTGAGGGTGTCCAGGTCATTCACTGATTGGGCACACTCTCCTGTGGACGAAAACACGGAAGGTGCGTTGGTATCACCAAAACATTCTAAGCTGCGGGTATATTCATATTTTCCCGTCGTAATCGCTGGCCCTGCATGTTCCGGCTGCGGGTCGTTGGCCACAGATGACATGGTAGACAAGGAGACGTGTGTAACGTTCGCCACTACAGGTAGGGGTAGCGTCATTGGACGTTGCCTGGGTTCAGCCTGACCCTGTCGGACAGGTTTAATGGTAGGAGGGGGTGGTAGATCTCTTCCCATGATTTTGGACCTGCGACGGGATCCTGCAGGCTTGTCTAGCACCTTGTCGGGGTCTACATCATGATGGCAGTTGGTTAGGTGAGCCCTGAACTGGTCAGGGCGAGTCCATTTGAACTCGCAACCGGAAACAATACACGAATGGGAATCGTTGTGCTCCTTTCGCTGATGTCGAAAAACATTCTGCCGTTGTGAAAATCGCTTGCCACAAAGATTGCAGGAATGTGGGCGTTCAAGGGCTTTACGGCGACTACGCATGCTAGCGGGTCGTCCATGCGGCTGCGACGATACGGCAGTTGGTTCCTTTCTCGAGATCTCTGTGGAGATTGACGATACTGTGAAGTTTGGTGTCGTGTATATAGTGCATTGAGGTCTGATAGAACATATATTGACACACCATTCATGCGTGAGTTGCGAGCTGCGTCCGCAGTTGCAAGTTTGGTGTATGCTGGGCCCTCGATCGAGGCGGCCAGTTGTCTCCCAGCGGAGCTCCTCCGGGGCCTGACAAAGTCGACTTTCAAATTGTTACGTCAGATAAAGATACTTGAGCAAATTGAGGGGGCAATGGCCCCTCATACCAGGGGGAGGGAGGCTTTCAGGGTTTGTTGTCCCACTTCCATCTATTCTCCAAATGGGGCCAGTGGGATATGCCTGAATATATGTTAGTTGACACAACAGCGGTGCGTTCCAGGGAATTAGGGGACGTGCCTCGGCATTGGCCTGAAAGTAGGGAGGGTATAGAGTCCATTCTCCGTCTAAGGTAAATGCAGGAGGATATGTGGAAGGATTGCCAGTGGTTCCATCTCCCATGGCAAGAAAAGGAATGACTATGGATTGAAAATGATGGTGGGGGCGAGCTGCAAGTGTTTTGTCTTCATGATGGACCGAAAGAATTATATAATTATAAGATCAGAACGATGGTCGGAGCCTCGGAGGGAAACTACCGATGACATTGGCACCAGTCGTGCCAATAGTCGTGTGAATCACCAAATCTAGGGGCGCTGGGACATTGCCATTTTGCTTGTACAAGTGTTTAGGATTGCCACTTACAGTGGTCAGGGCGTAGGCTAGAGCCGCCTCGCTCTATTGCCAATCCGACTCAGAGGTCCTCGTGTAACTGGCACCGTGCCCGATTTGGCCTACCGCGTGAATTGGCGCCGATTTCCTGTCACGACTCGCGACTCTACCCAAAATGCATATACTGAAGTTAAATAATCGAGCTATTGGCCCCGGAACAGTTGGTGCTGTGGGAAGAACAGAATAGAACATGCCATGGGAACGGTGGGATTGCATAATGAAGGATGATGGTGGATCCGGGTCGCGAAGGAAGGTTTCAACAGACGAGTCTTGCAGTTGCAGACATAAACACATATGCACACTGGTACATACAGTGCACGTAATGTGGCGTACAATGCTTTGCTGGCGGTAATGCTACGACGCGTTTGGAAAAGCGCGCAAATATGCCGCCCTCCCCTTGCCCCACACCAAAGGCTGGGAGTCGGTCTGTCAGTGTGAATTTGGCAATCGTGATGAAACACTTGGAAACATCATACTAATAATTTTGCCCCAAACTGAATAGTATCTCTCACACTTGCCTTTGAACTAGTTCGGATTGTGGGAACGGACGAGGTAAGACGTTTCATGAGCCCGCCCGAACTTGCCTTGGCTGGCCTCGTGGGTGGCCTCGTGCTGGCCCTTGGCGCCGGTGGCGTAGTGGCGTGTGACAGTGTCATGTGACTCGGTTGCTATGACGTAAAGCGCAAGGGTCAATCAAGTCGCCCTTCACCGGTTCACCTTCAGATCTTCCACCAAAATTTCAACAGTGCTAAGACATTGACGTACTTATATGAAAAATTCACATCGTCGTCATGTTTCGGCTTGAACCGACTGCTTGCTTGGCCCCATTGCATCTGAATAGTACTTAGCTTACTTTGGCTCTTATTCTCACTAGCAAGGTTATCGCCGTGTCCGAGTCAGCGGACTCGTCGGAGCGTGGTCTCTCTAATCACAACAGTATTAGGATGTCAGTTTTGTCTATTTACAAAGCAATTGAACATCGGCGGACGTCTCTCCAACAGATATCATATCCTCTCGAGTGGATACCTGTCGGAGGATCGTCTGCATTTGCACGGCATGAAATGTAGGCAGCCATGTACATGCTCTGATGGCGCGGAAACTTCAATTGGGCACGCAGGGTCTGGCTGGCCTCGCACCGCACCTCCACAGAGTCTCCAGAGTCGACACCACGGCACCACGGCCCGTACTGTACTCTACAGGACCTACGAGGTCCGAGAGCATCAAATCCATATCTCACGCAGATATTCATGAGAACACAGTATGGCCAACAATCACTTCTATGCCATCCGTCGCACATCCATCTCCAGACTGAATCCTACTTCAGTATTGTAAAGTACAACCCTGCTTCGTCGCCCGTTCCTATCGGACCACCACCACCCCACCCACCAACGTTCCGCAAAAGCAGATCAAGCGATGCGGGCCCTTCCTTTATGTTTCGCATGAGCTAGCGTCCAACTTGGTGGAGGACTATTGAGCACGCCGCCGTTGATCCCAGGGCGGCGTTCCAGAGCGCCTCATCCGCGAGCACACATGTGTCTGGTTCTGGAGCCGGGATGCAGCGAGTGCACGAGCCTGGGCTGGGACGCATGTGGGAAGGTAAGTGCCCGAACAGCTTGGCGTAAATGACTGTTTTGTTGACGGACGAACATGGACGGTTGGTCAGCGCTGTGCAGCGGACCCAGGGGGGAAAAAGAAGGGGGCGGGGGCGGCTATCACTCACCACGTGGGGAATGATGAGGTAGATGTTGGAGATCTCAGGTATGCCACTCGCCCATCCCTGTTTGCCGTTTTGGTAGCCATTTCCAGAGCCGCTGAGAAGGAACGTAGGCGGCGTAGGAGCAATCAGACAAAAGGCAAAAGCTTAGCCTAGAGAGGGCAAATATACCATTTTAGGACTGTCATTCTCCTCCACTGCGTGCTCGTGCCCCGTAAGCATGTTGAGGGCCGGGCGTACAAAAGTGGGTCGGGCGCGAGATATCAAAGAGGAAAAGGCGAGTGTCGCAAAGCGATGCGTTCTATACAATGGCACGATAGAACATATCATCAAAATACAACGCACCCCGACGGGGAAATGAACGTGGGACGACGCACCTCTTCTTCATCGCCATATTATTGAACACGCGATCGAGCTCCGCGCGCGTCATCGTGATAGTATGGAACCAATGTGTTCGTCTAGCACGCCACGCAGGCAGGCGCGCGCGGAGGAGGGGGAAGAGATGGGAAAAATAGATTTAGCAATGGAGAAGGTTGGGGGAGTATGAGGCAATGCTCACCCATCATGCACATTCCGCATATAAGTCAGCGGCATGATGCGCTTCTGCACCAAATCTCTCAAATACTCGATCATCGCACCTGGACTACCGCTACTGTCGTCTGCACACACCATGCCGTCGCTGGCGCCGACAAGTGGCAGGAACAGAACAGGCCGGGGATTCAAGTCGCAGCGCCGACTGCCTGTGTGGCTGCAGCCGCTGCCGTGGCGGTAAAGTCGGCCACTCGGTATGCAAACCGGAGATTCCCATTCGTGCGCAGTGTGCGTGGCAGCCGTTGCGTGCGTGGTTGTCGTACCCGTGATCGCGGCTGATGACGATTGTTGTTGTCGTTATCGTTGTTGTTTGGGGTGGCGGAGGGGAGACTGGTGACGAGGTGGTGACTGCGCTTGCTGGTGGATAATGAAAAGTGGGTGGACTGGGTATGTGCCTGATGTACTCGGCGTTTGGACGGCGCTGGACCGTGACTAGGTGGATGATCAGGTGTGCGGTAGGGGGCGGTAGGGGAAGGGAAGGGACGTCCTGGCGGCCCGGATGTGCCGCATGCGTGTCAAGGCTAGTTGGTACCGTGTACACGATTCCAAAACGTCGCAAAACGGCTGGCGCCCAAACTTCATTCGGGAAGGCAAGGTCTGGCTGACTCTGGCTGACTGGCTCGCCTTATATTCCACCTCCAAGTCTCCAACTGACTGCCAGTGAGCCTGGGGTTCGCATCAAGCTATCATAGACTCTACAGCGTCGTGGACCGTACAGTACTACCTGCATCGGTTTAAGTTCAAATGGTATCACATCCATATGTCACACAGATATTCACCAGTATAATCCGCTTTTACCCCTACTGTTTTATGCCAACCGTCCGGCGTCCACGCAAATTGACGTAATCCATCTTGCAATCCATTTCCAGCCCGTACTCACTATTGTATAACATGCCCACCGCAGCTTTAGTACCGTTGATCACAATCACCCACCACACGCCCTGCTTTGCCGCCTTGCAGGGGTCAATGTCGACGCGGCGTCTCTCCCAAGGGGAAAAGGTGTTTGTCCAGATCTCATAATAGTTTGCAACGGGGAACGCATAATAGTACATGGATTAAGATGGCTCAACCATAGGGCTGCTATAACTTCCAAGTTCCAACAGGGGGAGAGTTGAGCGTGGGAAGAAGTAGCGTCACTGGGTTAGAGGATTGTAGGTAGCAGTAATCCCCGCAGGTGGGCTGACGCAACCTGAGTATACGATCGATGGATCAGAAGTTACATATGTAGCGTAAAAAAAGTATGTACCAACCCAAATTTGAAGCGTCAGCAGCACCAACAAATTCTAATCCGCGGGCATCTTCATCATGTTTGCGCGTCGTGACTGCTGGCTCTGCATACTCGAACTGCGGATCGTAGGCAACAGGAGACATAGCAGGCGGGGGAACGTGTGTAACTTTCGCCAATGCAGGCAGGGGTGGCGTCATTGGTCGCTGCCGGGGTTCAGCCTGACTCCGTCGGTCGTATTCCATGGGTGCTAGATCTCTTCCGACGATTGTGGACCTGCAACGATCCCCAGCAGGCTTGCCAAGTACCTTAGCTGGGTTGACTTTAGGATGCCGCTTCTCAAGGTGGGTCCTATACTCGCAAGGGCGCGACCATTTGAATTCGCAACGCAAAGAAAAACACGAATGAGGTATGTTGTGCGCCGCTCGGCGATGTCGCAAAACACCCTGCGGTTGTGAATAATGTCTGCCGCAATCGCAGAAATATCGGCGTTCAGCTGTGACGGACCTGACGGTCGATGATACTTTGAAGTTTGGCATCGTTTCTACAGGTATGTATCGAAGACCCTGGTCTGAATGAACATTCATTGATATACCATCCTTGCGGGAGTTGTAAGCCGTGTTCACATCGGCAAGTTTGGTATATGCCGGATCTTCAATCTGCATCTGCATCGCTGGGTTCGAATAAGGTTTTTGCCGGGTGAAGTAGTGGACTTGATGTTGTGATGGCACAATAGGTTGTCCTTGTTCTACAGGAACGCCCTGATTCAATAACACTCTCGTATGATGTGCATCGGGTGGGTAGTGCTGAGGGGAGTATTGAGGATTCACGGATGACCTTAATTGCTGGGCGATGAGGAGACTTTTCAAACCGGCGGGATTGTCGGCGACCGATGCTGTTTGCATGCATGTGAGTGGAGACTAACTGGGATAGGAGCGGCATGCCTGGATGATGGTGATCTTGATGGTGCCCATAGGACGATATTTGTACCTGGGCACTCTGTACGACAGGATGGTAGCCTACTGGCCGAGCAGCGTAGTCCATATGGTTAGGGGGGTGAGTATGCGATAGTGAAATTTGGTGACGCTGATACGGATGGCCATAGGAGGTATAATGGGGGGGCGTCTGCATGTCGGAGGAAACGTGTTGGAGTGTCGGAATACGCAAAGCTGCAAGAGACTTTATAGTCTTGGTACAGTTTAGAAGAAATGGCGAAGTTGAATGGCATCGGATTTGTTGAATTCGGCCAAGTACTACAGTAACCAGCGAGGAACGGTGCCGGAGATTTGGCCCGGTAGAAACGAAGGAGGGTAGGCCGGGGGAAAGGGCAAGTGGGTGCCAAGGTGGGTGAGGAAAAAGCCATTTTGGGACCGAAGTCGATGGCTTCGAGCTGCACCGTTGCATGATCAAAAGATGGTCCTCTCCGACTCGAGTCCGAGTCGTAACCCGCCTTTGTTTTCATACCATCCATGTGACCGGCTCCCCGTATTTGATATTCTGGTTCTGCAGAAGAACGGACCTTTACAGCTTTACAAGCGACTGTCACCATAAACATCGCCTGTCTTCACAACCACCTCTTGGAGCTTGTCAACTTGCACAGCAGTCCGACGTTACCTCGTGACCTCGAAAAAAAAAAGTAGCGATTCGATTTGATTTGACTACCGGATGCCTTTCAACTTTATGCGGGAAAGCAGCGTCTAAGTAGGGTTGCACAGATTTGCGCAGTAGCGAGTACGACGAGTACGTTACTGGGACGGCGACAGCCTTGGGCGACGGGTTTCACAATTTCACACTCCGCTCGGTGCATGGGCAAGCCGCGTGCCCAACGGACTGTAAGTTGCTGTACAGTACAGTAAGAGAGCTACGCGGCCTACGCTCGCCGTCATATATATTTGCGGCGCCCCCCAAAAAAAATTTACATGGGCACTGGTTGCGCTTGCTCGTCCCCATGCACACTATTGCCCGCTCTATGTCTACGGTGGTCAGCAGGAGTCCTTGCAACTGCCATTGGTCGGCACTGGAGTTTGTTTGCTCAAGCTCAGCCCGCAGTTCCAATTTCCCAGGTCACCAAGTTTGCAATCTTTCTTGGGTGACTTTTCCGAGCCGTAGATGCTAAGTCCCCCGCACGCAGCCCACACATTTCGTAGCTACGCAGAGTCACAGACTAAGCCTTTAGTACTTTAGTTGTAGTCTCACGGACCAGAGTCACGGTCTCAGTTTCATGTTGCAGAATACAAACGCTGATTCAGTTTCCCAAAAAAAGGAAAAGAAAGTCAGAGGAATAATTGCAGTACAGTACAATAATAACGCGAGTGGCCGCCGCCGCTCGCAGTCCACTTGCTTGCTGAGTGCAAGGCTGAGTGAGCCATTCGAGTGAGCCGAATATGATTTTCACATGATGTTCGTCGCAAGAGTGTGTGCGAGAATAGAATACCGCGTGATAGTGGTGTGCCAGTGCCAGTCGAAAGAAGATTCGGTGCCTAGAACTCGTTTGAAACGTTTCTGATTCCGATGTACACTCACACAGGGACACACTGGCACCTGCACGACCCTAGCTGGGAGTCCCGTGTATGATAGACGTGCTGCACACCCAATACAATTCAAACGCGAGCCTGCTTACTGTTGTACAACATGCCCACGGCAGCTTTTGGTACTCGCCCCGCTTCTTCCCCCATTCGGGGCCATTCCCACTGGACCATCACCACCCGACCGACCAACATTGTGCAAGAGCGGATCAAGCGATTCAAGCACATCCTTGATACTGTTCCGCGCAAGCACATAAGTAGTGCCGAGAATTTTCTGCCATCGGCGTACAACACTCGTACAACAGGGGAAAAAAGAAGCGCCGAGTCTCCCACGCGATGCCATGCCTTTATCTCACACCACACATACGCTGTAATTCGCACCTTGAACTTACTGTCAACGGTCAACCTTAAGCGCAAGCCCACCCAGCACCAGCATCCAACTCGGTACGCCCCGCCCGCCGCCATACCCCCAGGCGCGAATGGGCCAAGGGCGACGCTCCAGAGCGCCTCATCCGCGGGGACACATGCATCAGATTTTGGAAATGATAGGGCACACCAGGATGCGGCGAGAGCCCAAGCAACTTTGCGAGCTTAGCGTAGAACACCGAGAGGATGTACATAAGCGAAGGAGAGTTTGCGCGTTATCTAGTGAGGAACAACCGGTTTTTTTTTTTTGACAAATAGTTGGCCGGTCATGTGCGCCCGGGAACTAAACAAAAGAAAGGGGGAGGTGGTCACTTACCATGTGTGAAATGGTGAGGTAGGTGTCGGAGGTTTCACGCATGCCCAAGGAATAGTCGCCCATCTCTGTTTGCCGTTTTGATAACAATCTCCAGAGGCACAACGCAGGGATCGTAAGAGCCATCAGAGGTAAAGGCAAGCTTACAGGGGGAAACCATACCATTATAGGACGGTCATTCTCCTCCTGTGCTCGCTCGTACTCCGTGAACATGTTGAGGGAAGAGTCTGTCCTGTGCGAAATATCGAAGAACGGTGAGGGACATGGCGACGGTGCGTTCTATTTAGCACTATTGGCATACATTGCATACACCCTGGCGGACGTGGGACAACGCACCTCTTCTGCATTGCCGTATTATTGAAAACGCGATCGAGCTCCGCGTGCATCATCGTGATTGTATGGAACAGAGAACGAGTCTGGGACAATGCAGGTCTGCACGGACCCATCATGCACGTTCCGCGTATTATAAGTCAGTGTAATGATGAGCTACTGGCAGCCTTCTGCACCAATGCTCGCAAATACTCGATCGTCGCACCCTGGACCACAAGCTCTGGGAGTCCGATTCGCACGGTGGCCACTGCGTGGATGGTTGTTGTATTTGTGTAACCACTAGCGATTGTTGTTGTTATCGTTGGGCTGAGCGGGGGTGGGGTTGATTGCGCTCGCTGATGGTCAGTGATGGATCATGAAATTGGGTGGATTGGGGCAGAGGTGCCTGATGTACTCGGCGCTTGGGCGGCGCTGGAGGAGGGAGAAAGCTTGGGAGAAAGATGGGGAGCAGTGGGGGCGGTAGGGGAAGGGATGGTGGCTGCGTGGGCCCCATTTGTACCTACTATAGCTAGCGGCTTCCGCGATGGGTGTGGGAGATGCCGCAACAACCGCACTACTGTTGTTACTTTTGCTGGGGTAATTGAGAGGAACACAAAAGAGTTTGTACGGAGGATTTGTGCGGTGCGTATTGTCGGAGTTGCAATCGCAGCCAATCAGATCCTCGGATCTCGGAAGAGGCTTCCGAGATAAGCCCTAATTCGTTTTATCATACCGTAGATTTCCAGATCTCAGGCCTCAGTTCAGATCCGCTCATTCAAGCCCTTGTTCAAGCCTATCACGATGCTATACAGTACATACATTTTTCCGACCTTTCTGTAAGAGTCTGAGCTCCAAGCTTTGAGTGATCAGCCCAACGACCGAAATCCAGCAGGAAATTGGGCGCGGAAAGGCGCCTATCTCTTTCAACCACCAATGACCGCCATTAACATCGCGATCGCGCAAGCCCCGATATAAGTATAGGAGCACACAAAAAAAGCATCTACCGTAATATTACACTGGAAGCTCCCCATGCGCCTACGCTTCCAGCAGCGAGCCCGGTTCAAACTTGAAAACCCCACCTGGAACTGACTACTCTGAGCCTGATTTCTACCGGAAAACCCGACGTTATAATCGCTAACGAGGTTGTCATTCGCAGGTGCTTAGAAGAGATGCGACCACTGGTGCCGTGTACCCACGACGGTGGAATCAAGCCATTGTACGCGTCAGACGCTAATCGCCAACACCACACAGTTAATTTTGCCGTAAGGACGTAGCCATCGGACATGTGCTCAGCAAGGAAGAGGAGCGTCCTCTCGGGGCAACCAGTCAAAGTGTACGTCAAGCCCTCGTACACCTCGGGAGGGGACTGTGATTCGGAGTTCTCCGGTAGATCCGACGAGTCGCACACCATGAGGGCGTTCACATGCGCATGCAAATTCGAAATGATGGGCCTGGAGAAGAGAAAAAAAAAGTAGCCGAGGCCAGAAAAATTTACAGCGCGCGTAGTGGTGCAAGCCGTGCCTGAACATCTGACGCTCACTAGAACTTACTATACTGGCACCTGTCAGAGTCCATGCCAACTTGTTGATAGATTTTCTTCTCCCCATGACCCTGACTCGTTTTCTCCGGGCCTCTGTGCCCGCTATTACTGTACTGGCCCCGAGAGTCTAGATATCTTAGGAGAATGCCTTGAAGAATGCCATGCTTTCGTGTGCGCGAGCATGGGTTTTTGAATATACCAGAGCCACCGTGACACAGCTGTCTGTCTGCGAAGCTGTCCTATAGAGGTCATCACATTTAAATAATTTGTATAACGCACACGTAAAGGCGAGGTTGGCGAGCACAAGGTACCCATACAATAATGGCCACCGACCATGAAATGACGATAGATATGAGTCTGTTCGCAGAATCTGAAGAACGAATAAAAACCGACATCACGGACTTGTGACGAGGAAAAAACAGCCACGAAAATCCTCAGTACGATCCAAATCCAGAGTACACTTACGAAATCTCAATCTCGGACCATTGTCACGTGAGATACGCTTCAGCATCTCCGAATAACCGGAGCCTGCAGGGGTCAGTGTTGACGTTGACGCGGCGTCTGTCCCTAGGGGGCAAAGCGATTCGCCTCGACCCCATAAAGGGCCGCAACGGGGAGCTGATGAAAGTACGGGAACAAAGATGGCCCAACGACAGGATCCACATAGACCGGGCTGTTATAATGTCCAGCAACAGGAGGGGTGAGTTCTGGGATATGTAGCGCCACTGGGTTGGATGGGTTGTCGGCTGCAGTGCGTCCTCCTGGGTGGATTGACGGCAACCTGAGAATACAGTATGGTCTATGGATCAGAAATCGTACATGTGGCGCATAAAAGAGCATCTACCAACCAAGTTTGGCCACCCTGGATAGAAATATCCAAGTCGTTCACTGATTCGGTATGCCCTGAAAACGCGGAAGGAGAGTTGGCAGCACCAATAAATCCTAATCCGCAAGAATCTTCATGTTTTCGCGTTGTAATTGCAGGCTCTGCATGCTTGGGCTGCAGATCGTGGGCCACAAGTGACATAGCACTGGCAGACAATGGGGCGTGTGTAACGTTCGCCGCTGCAGACAGGGGTGGCGTCACTGAACGCTGGCGAGGTTCAGCTTGACTCCGTTGGTCAGGGTCAATGGCAGGAGGGGGCGGTAGATCTCTTCCCATGATATTGGACCTACGACGGGACCCTGCAGGCTTGCCTAGTGTCTCGTCGGGGTTGACATAATCACCGTGGCACTCAAGGTGCTTCCTATACACGTAAGGTCGAGTCCATTTGAATCCACAGCCCGAAACAATACATGCATGATGATTGCTGTGCGCCTTTCGCTGATGTCGAAAAACATTCTGCCGTTGTGAATATCGTTTGCCACAAATATTGCAGGAATAAGGGCGCTTAAGAGCTTTACGCATTGGTCGTCCAGCCGGCTGCAATGACTTGGCAGTGCGCTTCTTTCTCGAGAGCCCTGTAAGGGTCGACGATCCTGTGCAGTTTGGCGTCGTGTCTGCAGGTGTGCATCAATGACCCTGGTCTGAAGGAGCACTCATCGACACACCATCCTTGCGAGAGTCGCGAGCCGTTTCCACACCTACAAGATTCAAGTTGATGCATGCTGAGTCCTTAATCAAGGGAGGAGGAACACCTTCATGTCCTGAGAAGGTCGACTTTCGTGTCATTATATCAGATAAAGTTACTTGAGCAGATTGAGAGAGCAGTCATACCTGGGGCAGGGGGGTTTCAGGGTATGTTGTCCTACTTCCTTCATCGATTCCCTGTGTGTGACCAGAATGTATCGAAGAATAGAGACCAGCAAGGAGACCAATGGGATAAGCCTGAATATTAAAGTTAATTGACACAACGGCAGTGCATCGCAGTAAAATAGATGACGTGCCTCAGCAATGACAGGATAGTGAGGGTATGGAGGAAGGTCTGATAACGAAGAGCCTGTCCATCCTCCTTCTGAGGCGGACACACTGGGATACCTTCCACCCGCCATGGAAAGAAAGGGAATGACTAACGCTGGATTGAAGCGGAGGGCGGTGGCGATCTACAAGCGTTTTTGTCTTGGAAAAGGATTATAAGGACTCAACAGTGGTCGGACCACCGATGGTGCCAGTACCCCATTCCCGCGTGGATCCATCATATCCAGATCTCACTGATATGATCTCGCGTGCGCCCATCCGCGCTGCGAAGAATTAAGGATGAGTTAAGGATGTCCAGTGCTTCCTCCAAATACAAATTGTAAATGACCGGTTCGATGTTCGACTCCACGATGTCATGAGAGTGTACGCGTTCGATTCGGATGGATCTAGATAACCTTGCCATTCGTGGTATCTCACTTGCACTTCGCCACGCCCGATCATTTGACGATGCGGTCCGCCTACCTATACGTGACAACTACGCTCGTATAATCTTATGCACTGAGCCACGCAGGTGGCAAACGTGTCATCGCAACGTTGCGTAGATCCGAAGACAGAATTCACGGAAAGGAAGGATTCAAGGAGAGACTTGGACTAATGTCACCTGTATCAGATCGCTAGGGTGCACCTGGAAGTACGGAACTTTTTGGGATAGGAAGTGAAACGAGTCGGTCGAGTTGAGTGCGAACAAGTTAAGTTACAGTAAGTATGATGCATGGCAAATCTTCATTCGGGCTGGGCCGCAGTTGTTCACACTCCGCTCGGCCATGGCCTTTAGAGTGCCGAGAATCTCGGAGGTGCTGCAGCTCGGTTAGTTCCCGTGCCCACGACCACAAGTTATATTACTGCAGCGCGCTGTCAGGACAGAAACGCCTGTGCCCTGCTGAGTAACCCCCAAGCACCGCCAACGCCGCCATTTTTTCGCCCAAGCGGCCCTATCAGGCTATCAGAAGAGGGGGTGCGTCCCTCAGGGTCGTCCAACTGTCAAGGAGAACGCACGGTGGGTTACTCCCTTTCCTAGGGCAATTCAAAGGCGCGCGCGCAGGTTGTCAAGCCTTTCCCCATTTGCTTTGTCTTCCTCAAAAATTCTCACTGATTCGATCCGCCAAATAGAAAGCCCCTGCTCCCCATCCTATACATTTATTTCTCATACATAGTTACAACACAGGATCATCTGATTCCTCGAGGATTATGCAGGGTCAGCCACAGGCCCATCCAAACGGCGCCGCCAGCACCCGGGCTACTAGAAGTCTGGACCCGAATCAGTACCTGTCTCTCTCACGTCGGTCAAGTTGGTCCGGTGCGAAGAACAGAACATTTGTCAACCGGCCAACCGGTCAATTGGTCAAGCCGGTCAAGATCCGGTCCGAAGAACTGAACAAACATACAGTAATTAATAAGGCATTTGCAAAAGAATCACATTGCAACAGAAAATTTTCAGCCTACATGCACACATACAATCGTTACAATGATATACGTATACTACGATGCTATGCTATGACGAGTATAGTGAGTCCTATCGTTAGTACCAAGTCGGGAATCTCCTAATCGGGATCACTATGTTGAAGAAATATTAGGGCTGTCGTTTGGACAACTGGAGACCGGCGTACCATATCGCAACTCCGTAAGGGCACTCTGTTTTTCTGTTTGCAAGCGATTGACTTGAGCGATTGGCAATAAGGCCATTTGGTCACCTCCCAATTTAGGACAACACGTTACACGCAGCAGGCGCATAGCCTTTTCCTTGGTATTTTCAGGGCAATTCAGGCGGCTCTGTCCGTTCACACGACAATTGAACATGACAGACATTATTGTAAATTTGCTTCCGCCAATCACAATCACCCCTCCCCGCCGGTATGGAAGAAAAAGGACAGGTGAGAAGAGAAAAAAAAGAGGGTGGGAGGGGTGCGTTGAATTGGAAGTGCCACTGCGCCACTGGCTCGCCGCTCAGGTGTGTCAAGTGGGAGAAAACTTAGAAAAGCTACTGTGCCAACCGGTGGGGCGAAAATATCAACTGTCGGTCTCCGACCTCTGTGTGAGTTTCGTCCCACCGGAACCATGCAACCAACGCCCTTTTACTTCCCTCTTCAAGCTCGCTCCAAAGTCTCCAACTAATCACACTGATCGTCGAGCCACCTTCCCTTTTTTACACTGACTATCCAGACAAACGGCGACGACGTCTATTATCATACATAGCCCCCTAAAGGCGCTTTCTCATATCGCTGCCCATAGCGCGATAAGATACCCCAGTCTCGTCTCGTCTTGTCCGGGCTTCTCCTCACATAATCGTCTTCAAGTTGCCTCAAATGATATGTGAATCGCTCTCTTTGCATTGTGGGTCAGTAACCTTGTCAGTAACCGTGTATGGGTTCCGAAACATTCCCGAAACGCCGTGCGATCATCACCACCAGCCAACCCGCGTACCCGAACCTCACGGATCACAGTCAGCGGCGCCACAGCCCCTCATCTACTGCAGTCGCATGTGACCTGGTTGTCACGCTCCTTATCAAACATTATTACCCTCTCCTCTTGTCTTCATCTTCAACGATTCTTCATTTTGACAAGCATACATTCGTCCCCTGATTCTCCCGGCCCCACGTTAATCCCGATTTCCACGATGTTACATTGTTACTAGTAGGATCTAGGATCAACAGTGGCAGTCTGGCAGACTGACATCGTGTTGCTTGTGGAACTTTATCATTGCCGTCACGGTTCCCACTCATGCCCACTGCTTTCTCAACCTTATTGCATTTGAATAATTGGCCTGATTACTGTTCCAGAAAAGCTTACTCTCAAGCTTATCAGGAGCCGTATTGCCTTGTCAGCGGAGTACGGTCTTAGCTGCCCTCCCCCCCCCCAAAAAAAAAAAAAAACTTCACTTGCGCGGGCAGGGGTCTGGCTGGCCTTTCACTTTGCCTCCGGCCCGCTGAGTCGGTGGTTCGCAGTAGCGTGACATAGGGTAGGTGACCATGTACGTGTGCCTCGCGCCCGTGCTTTGTTTGGGCGGGCAAGTCCGGCCGTCCTCGGGATTGAGACGAGGGTGGTGCAACGGGTCTCGCTAGTCTCGATTCGACCTTCAATTGGCTGAGTCCGGAGTATACATCACGATAATATAGACACTATACCGCGGCGGCCCCATACAGTACCCCTCCCTACATTTTTGTGCCATCTGCCAGCACATCCATCCCCAGCACCTACTTACTGTTGTACAACATGCCCGCCGCAGCTTTTTGGACTATTGATCAAGATCATCCATCGATTCCCCACTTCATCGTCCGTTCCCACCGGACCACCACCACTTAACCCACCAACACGGATTAAGCGATGCAGGCTCATCCTTGATACTGTCCCGCGTGAACACGTCGAGATCCTTAGTAAGTAGCGCCGGGATAATTTTCAGTACAACACGGGGTAAAAAAAGAGGCGCCGGGTCCCCACACGACGACCGGGCATCATATCCCAAGATCCATTCCTTTGTAGGGTTACGCACTTTGAACTTGCCGTCAACCTTAGGCACAAACTCATCCAGCGCTGGCGTCCAACTCGGCGAAGGACTATTGAGAACCCCGCTGCTGCCCCTCACCGTACTGCCAAGCGCCGTCGAGCCAAGGGCGACATTCCAGACCACCTCATCCGCGGGGGATACATGTGTCTGATTCTGGAAAAGGTGGGACACGCCAGGACTCGGATGCGGCGAGAGACCGGGGATGCGACGCGTGCGGGAAGATCGAGTAGCTTGGCAAGCTTGGCATAGTACACCCAGAGGAAGTCTAGAAGCGAAAGCCTGAGGATACCAGTTTGGATGCGCTGTTTGTTTGGTTGTTTGTTTGTTGACGAACGGTTCGTCGGTCGGTCAGCGATATGAAGGGATGAAAAGTGGGAAGAGGAGGGAGAACAATTGCAAGCAAGGCTTAGAGGGGAAAGGAAGAGCGTTGTGAGGCACGGCCAGGCGATGCTGTATTGGCGCTAACGATATTATCGTCGTCGTTATACCCATTTCTCGGCTTTTGGACACCAGAAGGTCAAGGAGCAAGGGATCCATAAGGTGGAAGACAGTGCACCCCGGGAACTAAAAAATGAGGGGCCGTTGATCACTTACCATGTGTGGAATGTTGGGGTGCTGTAGGTCTCGGAGGTCTCGGGAATGCCCAAGGAATAGTCGCCCACAACTATTTGTCGGTTTGGTAGCTACTTCCAGAGCCGCTGAGAAGTAACGTACGCGGGCGTAACAGCCATCAGAGGGGATGCAAAAAGCTCAGGGAGTGCAACCATGCCATTTCAGGACGGTCATTCTCCTCCTTGCCTGCTCGTATACTCCGTAAGCATGTTCGGGCCAGGCGTGTGCGAGATATCGAAGAGCGATGTGAGGGACATGGCGAGTTGTGCGAAGCGATGCTATTATCTGATTCGCGTTTAGATGATCTAAGCGTCAGCGTACGATGTCATCGAACATGGGGATCAATGCTTGCATTAGCACCTCGCTACAACACCAGCAAGAGATTGCAACTATGACCTACTGTAAAGGACCTGCGCAGTGTGTACGGCGAACTCGCATGTCTGCATAATCTCCGACTGAATTTCGTCCGGGACCGGCCGAGTGTCCAATCACTGTTTTCGGCTGTGGACGTTCCTGTGCCAGCGGCACGGAATTGACCGCTTCCGCCTTCCCTACATAGGTAAAGCCTGAATTACTCGGTGGATGGCGGCACACTGGCAACATCTCCGCTCTCCGCGGACTGTTCGGGCATGTGCTCTCACCTACGGCGGCGCCGAGCAAAAGTATTGTAAGTCCCTATCACCTATAGGGCCTACTCACTCGTCTAATCTAGTGACTGCGTCCGGGGTGTCGAAGCTGCATGTGGTGCATGCCAATGTATCCAACATCCCGATTAGGCCTATCCTAGTGCCTGCGGGGATCAATGTCGGCGTGGGTTCTACCCCTGGGGCGTGAAGCGCGTGAAGCTTGAAGCTTGAAGAGTGATGTCTAGATGATCGCCAGTAGCGGAGAATGCATAGGAGTGCCCGATCAACAAACTTGAACAAAGACTGGGCTCAGAGAATATGAGATTTGCGCGCGGGGTTTGAACGGGGGCCGAGCGACAAGATGTAACACCAACAGACCGTTATCCGTGAGGCAAGACCTGGGCAGGCTGGGCCTCATAAACGAGTTGTAGTAGGCACTTGTTGCGCTTTGTGCGACGTGTTTGTATTTGCTTGGGGCAGAGAGAACAAAGTTTCTACTGGCTAAACTCGAATTGGCTCGCCCATGGCCCAGTCACGCTCAGCCTAGGCCGGCCCAATGCCGCCCAAAGTCGACGTCCACAGAGCACAAGCAGAGCAGAGCATACTGTACGTAGCATAGCACACAAGGGTACGGGCAAAACACAATTATTTTTTTTGCTTTTTAAATTAGGGAGCGTGTGATGATGCAGTGATCTTTATCCAAACACGGAAACGTGCTGGGCAAGCGTTGCGCTGCGTACTGTAATGTGCTGAGCAAGGTACGGAGTGGTGAGTGGCGGTGCCACTGGCGCAGCCTTTGATCGTTATGTCAATGCAGTTGAACTAGTCCTGTGATAAGAAAAGAAAAGATTGGGGTAAGTATTAGCCAGATCATTGGTAAAAGAAATGTAGATTTGGAAGATATGACACAATGCGATGAGGGTCGGGTCCTGGTAGTGTCCTGGTCGGGTAAGCGGCTCTCCTCGCTGACTCATCTGACAGCAATTTCCATCGCAAAATCTAACAGCTTTGCTACGTTATGACATTAATTTCTGTCACAGTAGGTAGAGAAAAAAATCCAAGGATACAGGGGGATGCAGTACAACTGGAACCAGTAGAGTAACAAATAAGCCATTGGTATACAGTACTTCCAAGTGAGGTGGGTAAGAGAAATCGCTTACACAGACACATATCACCTCAAGCAATGTGCGAAGAGGGCGAATAAGACAAAAAACAACAACAAAAACCACTTCCAACGCCGCGGAGACATGCGAGAGAAGTGTCGCCCTATTCTCGTGAAGACGAAGGGGCATAGTCATCCACGCGGCTCGAAGAACGCGACGTCGACGTGTGGTTGCTACTCCGCCTCCTCGCCTGGTGCCTATCCTCCGACTCATTATCGTCGACCAAAGGCCGCTCCACGCACACCAGTTCGAGCAAGCACGGCAACACGACATTAAACCTTTCCAGCAACAGTTGCTCGTTCAGCCGTATGCCGCCGAACATCGTCTGCGTGCCCAGCCAGTCCAGCGCCTTGAGCCCGTCTCCCAGTTGTCCGCCCGGCACGCCCGTGCTCTGCGAGCGATTGTGGTGGTACGCGTCCCGGATCGCCCGCCGTCGATTTCCCGTCGCGCCCTCGTAGTCCTCCTTGGGCAGTCGCTGTTGTAGATGGTCTGACAATTGTTCAATCAGATCCCCGCAGGTGACGCCGATAGCTCGGTTCGTCGCGCGAACGTTGATGATCCACGGAAACACATGCGAGACAATGCGGATCTCACTCACGCGCGGAAACGTCGCGGGTTCTTGCCGACCATTAGACCATGAACGGTGAGAGGAATCTGTCGAGCGATGGCAGTGAGCGGTCGAGAAGAGCATATTCCACCGGAGATGGGGACGCTCCTCCTCGTCCCCCAGAGGAAGCAACAGGGGGTTAATGTTGGGTATCGTTCCCACGGCCTTCACCAACATTGGTTCGAGTACGGGGCCATCTGTACGAATAGGTGCACAGGATGAGTTACAAACTTTCGTCACACAGGTAACTGTGTTCACCTACAATGTGGGCCTGGGGCAAAATGTCCGATCTTATCATAGTGCTCAGCGCGTGTGAGTCTCTTGGGCTGGCGCGACGGTGCAGCAGGCGGTGGGGGCCCCGGTGGCGCGATGGCCATGGGAGCAGGGAGCCACGCCGGCGTTTGATAGGCCATTTGATACCCGTATGGCGTGGCGTACTGTTGCGCGGGAGTAGTATATGGACCTGCAAAACCATGTGATAGGTGTGGACCCAGAGGAGGGGCGAAATGGCCTGGCGCCGCCGGTGCAAACGCGCCGAACGCCGCGAAAGGTGTAGACATGGCAGCTGACCATGGAGATAAGCCCCACGGCACGTTAAAGGGTAGTTGTTTTCCAGTCGGCGGACCTATCCAGTCTGCGGATATACCAGGAGGGAATCGTTGTGGCCCAGGAGGATGAGTCGGTGGAGGATTGGAAAGGTGATGCGAAGCATTGTCGGGCAGCTGAACGGTCGGCATATAATAGGATCCAGGGGAAGCCATAGGGGGCGGGATAAATGGTGTGCCGGTGTAGGGAGAATAGAATGCGTTCGCGATGCCGGGAGCAGATATTGGTCCTAGATGGTCCAGGGTTACGGAGCGGCCCGCGTTCTGGCGGGTATCAATGAATGACGTGAATACACCTTTGCTCCCATAATATGTAAGCTTCTGCAGCTCAGGTAACAACTCCAGAGGGAGCTCTCCATCGTCCAGTCGTAGACAACAAGTGAGTTCCTTGACAAGCCCACGGGCGACGACAAGCGTCTTTACGTTGCTAAACGATCTCAAAAGTTTGCGCCACTCGGTGCGGTCGACCTCATTGTGCTCTTCAGTAGACCAACTATGTGCCCTGTGTCCCAGAGTGAGATACTCCACGGTAGAGAATATCTGACTGAGTGAATTGAAGATTTGAGCTACGGAAGATACCTGCCAGTCGAGGTGCCTGTGCCTCCGGCAGCAGCAGCATCACCCGATCAGAATCAAACGAACAACACCCTTTTCTCGGCCGTCTCAAACCTCGATGCGCAACTCACGGCGTTACATGCGGCGCTGCCTCCGCGAACGGCGTTTCTTCTTTTTTCGGGACACAGCGATCCGCGCAGCATGTCTGTGCTCGCCGCTCGGCGCGCGCAGTACCAGGCGAGTCAGAATCAGAAGCGTGGTGTTGCTACCGGTACTGGCACTGGCAATGCGGGAATGGATGACGGCGCACAGGTGCGGTGGAGCACAGCTGACGACCGAGCGCTTGAAGAGGCGGTTGCGCACGCGAGGATGGGACTTCTGTTCGTTGGGGTCAAGTCGTAGTAGTCTGGTATTTTCGCTCGTAAGTTAGAAGTGAAAGGCTTCGATTGTTCCGGGTTCTTTATAGGACTCCCTGGTATATTAATACCCGTACTGCTTCATATCATCAAACACTGTGTGTATGATAGGAGCGGGGGAGGCATCTGTCTTTTAAAGTACGATATCAATACGATGGCAACTTCAAGTCTCGCTTTGTGAAGTTACTCGTACTTGTCACGTGCGCTTATCTGATTGTGCCGTAATCACCATCTCTCACACGAAATGCCTCCTCTTGTCACCCAGTTCCACGCCTGCAACTCTCCTGGCGCCATTTTCGCGCCTTTCAGCATCACGTCCAGGGGCTAGGTCAGCATCGAAGTGGCTGATCGAAGACCAAGTGGCTCCATTTGAATAGCTCGGAGAACATTTACTGTCGGGCTGAGCCGCTCCATCCAACAGTGAATGTTTCTCTGCCTTCTCTGCGGCCCGAGTTGGAGAGCCTGGTATGCGAACTTTGCTTTAAATCCATACTCATATTTATTTGGCAGGTATTCTCTTCATATGCAGGAGCTGGTATCCTTTCCGCAGTGCGGGGTTTCACGCATATTTTTTTCAGAGCATAGGTGACCATTCTTTAGCGCGCCTGAGCGTCGATCGACCTGTCTACTGTAATAAAAACGCACACACGGTGTCGATCAGGTGATTCAGGTCCGACAGCTGTATTCGTTGTTTTTTATTTGTTTTCTCTCGTCCGACCAATGACTTTGAAGAGGATGCTCACACGCAAGTTGTCGCGGTGGAGCTATGCCTACTGTTGGGCAAGCTTGAAGACTGGGATACGAGCGCTCACGTGCAGGTTCGAGGCACAGAGCTTGGGACCTTGGACGCAGATGGGTCGTCTGAAGCGATAAAAGGGGAAGTCGCCGATGAGGTCATACCCGCCGTGGGGGGAGGGACAACTTTTGTCCCCACTTCCGATGGGGTCTTCTTGTCGGGGACTTGCACGGCCACGATGGTGAGTTCTTTGGTTGTTTTGTATTTTATTGTGTCGGGTCAGGGCCAATACTGGTGCAGGGGGATTTCGGAGTGAAGAGACAGCATTTGATCACTTATTTACGGCGCGGACATCCCAAAACATACACATGCAGACCGTACCTATGCAGTAAATAGATGGCAAAGGGATGAAGACGTACTGTCTTATGGAAAGGAAAGCGCTCGTGTCCGTTGTAAGTAGGGAGGAATGATATGCAGGTCAATGGGAGGCTGCGGAGGTGCGGACGCCCTGTTAACGATCGAGGTTGCTCAGACTCGTGCACGCTTGCCTCTAGGGCGCTGGAAATACATATCTGTCTAGGATGTCAGTCTGAATCCAGTCAATTTTCGAGTCCGAGCCAAACATACCTAAGGAGAAACCTTCTCCAGTTCTCCAGGTCCATCAGCAGGATCGACCGCACCATGCTGTAGAAGGACTTGTGCGCGTCTATCTCCCGCCAACGTACTTTGGGATGCCAGACGAAATGGAGTTAATCCATCCTTGTTCTTAGAATTTACATCCACGCCGTGCTCGAGCAATATGAGAGAAACTTCTGCAAGTCCTTGTAATTGGATATCTGACGAGGCCGGCCCCGACGCCAGATGTAATGGATTGTTCCCGTCCTTGTTCTGGGCTGCCAAATCCGCGCCCCGCTCAATAAGCATGCGAGCGACTTCTACTTCTCCGCTTTGCAACGCCAGATGTAATGGAGTCTCCCCGTCCGTGTTCTGGGTTGCCAGATCCGCGCCGCGTTCAATAAGCATGCGAGCGACCTCCACTTGTCCCTCATCCAAGTTGAGGCTCCAAAATGATAGAGTCAACGCCAGATGTAATGGATTGTTCCCGTCCTTGTTCTGGGCTGCCACATCTGTGCCGTGCTCAATAAGCATGCGAGCAACTTCTACCTTTCTCTTATCAAAGCTGAGGCTCCAAAATGATTGAGTCAATGCCAGATGTAATGGATTGTTCCAGTCCTTGTTTTGGGCCGCCACATCTACGCCATGCTCAATAAGCACGCGAGCAACTTCTACTTCTCCGTTTTGCGACGCCAGATGTAATGGAGTCTCCCCATCCTTGTTCTTGGCCGACACATCCGCGCCACGCTCAATAAGAATGCGGGCAACTTCCACTTGTTTGTTTCGCAACGCCAGATGTAATAGAGTCTCCCCATCCTTGTTCCGGACTGCCAGATCCGCGCCGCGCTCAATAAGAATGCGAGCAACTTCCACTTGTCTGTTTTGCAACGCCAGATGTAATGGAGTCTCCCCATCCTTGTTCTGGGCTGCCACATCTGCGCCACGCTCAATAAGCATGCGAGCGACTTCCATTTCTCCGTTTCGCGATGCCAGATGTAATGGAGTCTCCCCGTCCTTGTTATGGGCTGCCACATCCACGCCGTGCTCAATAAGCATGCGAGCGGCTTCCACTTGTCCATCATCCAATTTGAGGCTCCAAAATGATTGAGTTAATGCCAGATGTAATGGATTGTTCCCGTCCTTGTTCTGGGCCTTCACATCCACGCCGTGCTCAATAAGCGTGCGAACGACTTCCACTTCTCCGTTTTGCGACGCCAGATGTAATGGAGTCTCCCCATCCTTGTTCCGGGCTACAACATCCACGCCGCGCTCAATAAGCAAGCGAGCGGCTTCCACTTGTCCTTCACCCAAACCGAGGCTCCAAAATGATTGAGTCAACGCCAGATGTAATGGATTGTTCCCATCGTTGTTCTGGACCCTCACATCCACGCCATGCTCGATAAGCATGCGAGCAACTTCTACTTCTCCACTTTTTGACGCCAGATGTAATGGAATTTCCCCATCCTTGTTCTGGGCTGCCACATCTGCGCCGCGCTCAATAAGAATGCGAGCAACTTCCACTTGTCTGTTTTGCGACGCCAGATGTAGTGGAGTCTTGCCATACTTGTTCTGGGCCGCCACATCCGCGCCGCGCTCAATAAGCATGCGAGCGACTTCCACTTGGCTATATTGCAACGCCAGATGTAATGGAGTGTCCCCATCTTTGTTCTGGGCTGCCAGATCCGCGCCGTGCTCAATAAGCATGCGAGCGACTCCCACTTGGCTATTTTGCAACGCTAGATGTAATGGAGTGTCCCCATCCTTGTTCTGGGATACCACATCCGCGCTGCGCTCAATAAGCATGCGAGCGGCTTCCACTTGTCCCACATCCAAGTTGAGACTCCAAAATGATAGAGTCAACGCCAGATGTAATGGATTGTTCCCGTCCTTGTTCTGGGCTGCCACATCCGCGCCGTGCTCAATAAGCATGCGAGCGACTTCTACTTGTCTGTTTTGCAACGCCAGATGTAATGGAGTCTCCCCATCCTTGTTCTGGGTTGCCAGATCCGTGCCGCGCTCAATAAGCATGCGAGCGACTTGGACTTGACCATTTTGCGACACGATATGTAATGGAGTCTCCCCATCCTTGTTCTGGGCTGCCACATCCGCGCCGCGCTCAATAAGCATGCGAGCGACTTCCACTTGTCCGTTTCGTGACGCCATATGTAATGGAGTCTCCCCATCCGTGTTCTGGGCTGCCACATCCGCGCCCCGCTCAATAAGCAGGCGAACAGCTGTTACGTGTCCATAACTCGAGGCCAGATCCAATGGGGTCGCGTCGTGGGTGAAGTCTCGAGAGTGCACATTCTGTGAGTGCTCAATGACTAGGAACTCTACGATGGAATGAAAGCCCCAAAGAGCGGCATAATGCAATGGAGTTCCAAGGAGTGGTGACGGACTATCAGGTTGTTCGTTTCGTTCCGATGAAAGAGTATGAGGATTATGTATCCAGACACAAACCGCAAGATGTGTTTTTTTCGGGTCAAACAGTTGTTTCACCCCATCCTCCACATTTTGGGATACACCGTCAAACCGAGTATGGTCAGCCCAGTACTCAGCGGCATATTTAGCGAGCGGCCACTTCTCCAGACTGTCCCTGGTGACGATATCCTTATCAAGGTGTAGCAGAATGCCCAAACAGGCTTGTGTGGCGAGGGTATGAGCGGGTGTCATAGAAACATGATAACGGCGGGGAACGATGTCGGTTGCTTCAGCAAGCCGGGTGGACGTCAAGTATTCCTTGACCGAAAAATGAGAGAATTGTATCACTTCTCCGAAAGGATATCCACCATCGACAATCGCGAGCAAACTGGAGCATGTAGACAGCACCGCGTCTACTGGATCTTCTAGGCGCCAATCCTCATGAAATTTCGGAATAGGTCCGGCCTTGAAATCGTATGCGAGCAACTCGGCGAGTTCCTTGACGCGAAGCGGGCGGGAAGCCACTGCAACAAACTGAAACAGCCGATGCGCAAATTCCCAGTTTGCCTTTTTGATTTCTCGCAATGTGCGCTGATATGTCTCGTCCAGTGTCTCTGGCAAGTCGTCCAGTGCATGTTGGATACGTGCTGGGATGCAGCCGGAGATGTAGACCACTTGACAATACACCCATCTGAACCTGCATCACAGAATGAGCGAGAGTCATCGAGAATTTAGAATTGACGCCTTACATCCCGTCGGCTTTTTCTGTGAGGGCGTCAATGACCAATTGCTTCTGCTCCGCTTTCCACCTTCTGTTTTCTGGATGAGTATTAATGGCCGACTTGATATACTCCTCAATGTCCCTCTTTTGTTCGCTCTGGTCATGCAGAGAAAGAGAGCGGAAAGCCAAAGGATCGAAGACATCCTTGATATCGGATTCTGGTCGGCTAGTGACGCATATGCGCAGATTCGGAAGTTGTGATTTGATAAGCTCCTTTAAGAGGTTTAAGACTTCGGCACGGGGTGATGGGTTGGCAGATGCGTTCGGACATTCATCCAAAGCATCCATAATGAGGTACACGGGGGCTAGTCCAGGGAGCTCAAGTAGGCCCTTTAAACACTCTACAAGTGCATCGTCGCTGGGATGACGCGAACCCTTGGCGTGTTCCAAGTAGAACTTGAAAAGCACATCATAGTAGGAGTCGGATTGATGACAAAGTTGAATTAGGAGGGAGGAGAGCAGTCCGCGCAGGTCCTTCTTTTGATCCTCTCTAAAGTCAAAGTAGAAAAACGCCAATGACGCGAGCCCAGATTTCCGCATCGAATCAATGTCCTCGATGATTTTGGAGCTAGCCAACACGATAAGTCCCAGAGAAGGGAATATCAACTGTTTGACGTACCAGAAAACGCTTTTTCCCGCGCCCGCTACGAAAAGGAAAAATGTCAGTCTCTGCAAAAGCGCAAGAGCTGTGCAATAGCGGACGTTTTCCATGAACCCATAAAAGGGAACTTGTGGCCTCGGACGCTTTCCATTCTTTGAACGTGTTGCCCTGAATGAACCACGACGCAGACCCGCGGTGGCGTGATTTGCAGGCGAGATTGTGGTTCTTCCAAGGATCAGGCGGTGATAGCCAATTGGAAATGTCTTTGTGTAAGCTATCACCTGCCAAACAATCTTCGTGATCAAGTCAACTATCGCAATATCGAAAAATGACTTACGTTTTGACTTGTTCTGATCGCTCGCAAGTTGCTGCATGATTTCTTATGCCCAGTCAGACGGAATCGTTTGATTGAGGCTCGGAAAACATACCGAGCGCATCCCTTAGGTAGTCGACCGAAGCCTTACCGTCTAGAAGGAAGGATAGTCAACACAGAGTGGGCGACAAGCCCAGGGAATTGCTCACCGTCCATTACCTTTCTCATATTCTGGAAAAGGCCGTGCACGACCTCGAGGGTCTGCGCCGCCGTTATCCGAGCCTCGTCCACGGTGAGTCGGTCTAGCCTTTGGAGTATCGCCTCGACGTCATTCTCTCCAAGCAGCTTCTTGAGAATTTTTTCTGCGTTTCGTTGAGTCAGGTAATATAATACATCGCCAAAGACGGACTTACTTGGCTTTCCCTCTTTAATCTGTTTGGTCGCCAACGCAAGAGTGGAGAGCAGCTCGATGAGTATCTTGACAAGTATCTCATTCATAGCGTCTGTTGGAGGGACCTTCGTATAGATGTCGAGGCGATTCAGAAAGTGATCGATCGACTCGAGCAAATCGACCAGTAAATCGTAACTGTCAATGGTGCCCTTGACCGCCTGATGGGCTCCAATGTCACGAAGATGCGCACTTAAGGACTAAAGAAAGGCACATACAGAGAGTAGGATAGAGAGGCCCGTGTGCACTGCTGTCACGGGCGGGAAATGCTGTAGGATGAGGGTCAGCGACGTTGAACACAGGTCAGCGCCTACGGACTTACCAAGCCGATATCCCGACCAAAGCTGGCAGCGGAAGAAATTTTACACAGAACTGATATGACCTTCTTGAGTGGGTTTAAGACTTTGTCTTTATCCCGAAATCCACTGAAGGCTTCTGATTGTTCATGAAGAATGGCGGTGACGGACTCGACGGTGTCACAATTTTGCAGCTTGGCGGCAAGTGGATGCTTAGCCAATTCTATGCCCGTCTTCTTTTCGTAGTCCTGCAAGGCAGCCTCAAAAAGCACCCGTAACTGAGACGATGCCAACTGGTCACTCATGTCAGGAGTGGGCAAGAAACGTAGGATTGGGTTTTCTAAAATGATGGTTAGGCTCGATAGTCAGTACTGATGAGGTTAGGAGATGACGGACGCTTCGCTTGATCGACATCGTTGGCGATTTGTTTAATGACTTGCTTTGTTTCCTTTCCATCTAAGCGGTTCAAATTATTAGAGACTTCTCGGGCTTGACTCAAAACGATCTGCGCACCATCAATGATTTCGGCGACCTTATCACCGACCACCTCCACTCTGTCAACACTGGCCACCCCAGCATTGATGCCCTTCCCTTGATCGTCGAGGCTGTCCACGTTATCGACACGGGGCACTCGATCATCGACCTCAGCGACTCGATCGTCCACACCGGCCCCTGTTATCATTGTATTCTCGACTCCCCGCACACTCTCGTCAACAGTATGTGTCGCCTCCAAGTTCTGTGCAACCGCCATTCGAGCTTCCTCCTCTGTCAGCTTGTCTAGCCTCTTCAGCGCATCTGCCATATCAGTCCTTCCGATCAGCTTCTTCCCATATTTTTCTGTACATTGTTCAGCCAACGGTGAATTACTTGGACTGAATTACTCACTGATTCGGCCCTGCTTGATCTCCTTCATCGCAATTCCAAGAATGGAAAGAACCTCGACCATTATCTGTATAGTTATATCCATCATTTCCGTGGTTGGCCGTGCTTTTGTGTAAGTCTCGAGACGCTGGAAAAACATCTCGATACGCCCAAAGATGTCCACAATAGTGTCTTGGCTTGCCAGAACATCCTTAGCTGCCTGATAAATGTAAGAATCGATGACGCACGCCAAGATATTTGAGGATACGCACTTGAAGGAGAACGCCGATCCCAACAAAGATCACTGTCGCAAGTGATGATTCCTGCCAAATAAATATAAAGGCACAGATCTCAGATAAACGCATACCCTCAGACATACCATGCCAACATCCGCTCCGAGTGTCGCAGAGAAAGCAAAAAGGACATTTATTGTTGGATAGAGCCACTTGGTCCATCGATCATCACCATTCCGGGACTGATCTGGCCCCTGGACTCGCTGCAGAAGGAGGGCTATAATGTCACTGGAAGAGTCGCAGGCCTGGAGCTGGGAGGCGAGTGGGTGGGCCAGCAGATCCACTTTTGTCCGCTTTTGATACGCTTTCAGCGCGTTATTGATGATCGGTTGGAATTTGGACTTGGATTTGGATGACGAGAGGGCGAGGTGAGATTGAGACATAAGGGCGAAAGCGAGGAGTTTGTTCGTGCAGAGAGGACGTGGTAGGATAGTTGGGCAGTTGGGCAAAAGGGAACAGTTCACCTGGGCGCACCTGCCTCGTGTCTACGGTGCGTAGTATTCCCGCCTCATGTCCCCGCGCCAAACTAAGTCACGTGCTTAGATCGGATCGGTCTGGATGCCGAACGTTGAATGCCGAACGTTGAAATCCGAACGTTCAGAACATTTACCACATGCCTACTCACCATTATTGGAATCAGCAGGCCTTTGCTGTCTGGTACCTAAGGCATGACACAGGTAACCTGCAGATATATTTTTCCATTCCTATACGTTACAGTCACTTACAGTAACATGATACACGGGGCTGACTCAAACCTGTGGTTTTGTTCGTCAAATTATCTATATTTACTTTCTACTCTACATATTTACAATGAATGGTTTTGATCTAAAGCTTAAGGAGGGAAGGGCCCGGCGAACGAACCCTTCCGCTCGTGTTGGGGCGAGGGACTCGCCGGCTTGGAGGGAGCAGGTGGCGTTGGGGGCGAAGCAGCATGGAGAGGAAGGGGCGGCAGCGACAACGCAGTGGAGGGAGAGGGGCGGCGGCGGCGACGCGAGCGTGGAGGGGTGGCGACGTAACGAAAACTCTACCCGCTCCCATTTGAGGCGAAGGGGGCTGGAGCGTGAGAGATAGACCCAACTTGCCGCACTTGAAGTGAGGGTGGGATTGGGGCACGAGAAGCAGAGGAAACCCCCTCTGTCTTACGCCTGATCGTAACTTAGTTGCACATCATTATTCTCACATCCGTGGGCGGCTCAGTTCTGTGCGCAATCGTCGCGCACAAAGACCGAGGGCGATCTACCTTGCAAGTTAATCGGCGCACGCGCGCATACACACACCTCATCCGAGTCTATCTCCCATAATTTGCTAGACGTTGCTACTAATGACGCGAGGGTGCTGCTGACGGGATCCCGATAGATGAAAAGAAGAGCTGATCGTGGAGCGTCACAACGTTGCGTTTTCGTTGTGGATAAGTACGCAAGTGCGCTCTCTCGATCAAACTTGACCTGGGCGGGCAAGCAAAGCGAACTTGAAAGTGGGGATGAGATTTGAGCGCTGAGCGGACGGGTGGTACACTCATTACTGTGTGGAGCACGGAGATGGAATGCATACAACCAACAGATATTCATATCCAACCACAGAAGCAGGGATTGCAAACAACAATGCGGCACCCTGCTCTTCTCTAAAAGTGGATCGCGCTACCAGCGCATGCTTGCAAGACTACCTCCCGGAATGCCCCGGACAGCATTGGCTTCGAATGACGCTATCGATCAATAAGGTAGAAAGGGAAGAAGCCTTACATCCCACCATACTCGAGGTCAAGGATGCCCTCTGAGATCATCTCGCCAGCATTTGGACCTTGTATAAGAACAAAGCTGGAGCCGGTTGCAGCGAGCGCGACACGATGGAGCAGTATTTGACAACGCACCGATGATATCCACGCCGAGGATCCAGTTTGTCTCAAGAACTTGGCCTAGCCCTCGATATCCAAATTCGTCTTGGCCCGTGAATTCGCAAGGAAGGGGAACCGGCCAACATCTTGACGGCGGTGACTTCGGACCCTAGTCGGCTTCACACATCGCCCATCTCCAATCCAGTAATACTGCCGCCGATAAAGACCATCTTTCCTGGTGCGTTCCGGAGCGAGAGCGCACGAGTCGAGATGACAATCTGCTCTTCGTCTATTTCGATGGCGCGGCAGGGGAATGGTGGAACCTTGGAACCGGGGTGATGACTTGGATGACCTTCTTCGCTTCTACTGTACTCGCCGCCCTCGTTGAGCTGCGCCGAATGGTGTTCGATGACACAAAGGAATCGAAAGGAGGCGGTTCCCTTGGTGTAGTCAACCTTGTTTTGCTTGAAGAGAAACCCGATGCCCTTAGTGAAATCATTAGATCGGAGGAGGGATGGTAGCATAAGAATAACACGGACCATCGGCTGGCGGCGGCCGCCCTCGAATACCTTCGATGCCACGCCTCTTGATATCGCGATGCATTTGGTAGATGTGAGAGTTGTTGAGCATGGTTTTGGAGGGAATACAACCGACGTTCAAGCACGTCCCGCCAAGGGTCCTACGCTTCTCGCAGTCTGGGTGAGAACGACCCTGATTCTGAATCTGAACGAGGCAATGGACTAAGATTCAAGATGATTGATTGAGAGAAAGGCCAAGGACAAAAAGCCGAACGCACCTCCAGACAGAGCTGAGTCCTGTGACGACGTGCGACGACAAAAGTGCAATGATTTGAGTTAGAGCACCGCCGCCATCCGCACGGATTACGTAATCACCGGTGCATGTATTAACATCGATTACAAATGTTAACCTAACACTAACCTAAGCCTGGTGTTACAATTACGTAACCAAGAGAAATCGTCGCGGTTGCTCATGGTGTCTGGTTTCTTTACATCAGCGTTCCCTGACGTCAGACTCCTATGCATAAATGGTAAAACGCCACCGTTTCACCTCCCTATGAGTCGCCAATTGCAAATGTTGAGGTCTGATGACACGGAGATCTTTCAACGCGTTGCCTTTCTCATAGGCATCATGAACACTAGTTGGGGAAACGGAGTGAAAGATGTAGCGCACCTGCAGCTCTAAGATTTCGGTCGTAAGATATTCGAGAATAGCTGGGGTATACACCGCAGCTTTTCCGCCAATGTGAACAATGTTCTGCGTGCTGCTTCAAATATCTGTAAATTGGGCCAACTAGACACTGTTAGATTTTCACATTAGACATCATTTAACAACTATGTTACAGTAAACGCCGTGCATAAGGGACCTGAAGTTCCAGTGAAGGCCGGCTTTGCGCTACGGGTCTGGAAGACTTTGGCCCTTTAGTTGTGAGGGCTTCGCTAACTTGGACTTGCCACTATTCGCGCTTTTTTTTTGGGGGGGGGAATAGTATAGTATGTTTAGTATGTTGATGCAAACTACCTGCCGGGACATGTAAGACATTCTGACGCAACCGCTGACAACTACGGACACTCCGCCTGGCACAGCAAAAAAAATACTGTTCTCGCCAAACAACTCGTCCGCAAGCTTGCGCGCAGCCGGGATGTTCTCGAGATCCTTGCAAAACGTGTTCATAATCGCGCTTGTGGCAGGGAGCGCTTGATTTGGAGGGTCGAGTTATCCTGAAGTATGTCGATGAGTTTGTGGAACGTGCTGAAGTTCCAAAAAAAGCCCCAAGTCGCGATATTGGGCACGACACGATCGGCCAAAGCCAGTTGGAAGTAACTGTTGGAGTACAAACGGGTGAGCGCTTCCACGCGGGGTAGAAAAGGTGAAGAGACCAACATCGGGTGGCTGGCTGTGGTCTCCGTTTGAAGGGAGGGCCGAAAATTCCGTTGCAAGTGGCCTCGGCAACGAAGGAGGGTGTACCACGTTTGCGCGTATCAGGGGCGAAGATGTATTTGAGTCGACGAAACCGTCAGCAACACCTACGTATGTGCGTCTTACCAGTATCTTGCTAGAGGGACGGGGAGGATGACAATACCCTGCAAGGGTGTTCCACCGGAAGTAAGTATATATCATATCCTCGAAACCCGGATCAAATCCGACTTTGAAACGCTTGAGTGCAGGTATATACGGCGATGCAACTGAAAAGATGTACGCTGACGTATTCGTAGTCTCTCCACTAAAACGGTATGTTCACGGTGGTTTTGTACCAGTGGTTCTGAAGGTACACCGTAAGAAATAAGAAGTAAAACAAGGACGTGCCCCTGTTATGATGTAGAATATAGTTAAGCCCAAGAAGATCGCAAGAATGGCACACTCACCTTTCTTGGTAGGTTGAAAGTCTTGCATGAGGGCTTCTCAAAATCTTGTCTCACTGAGTCCTGGGACGCTCCATCTCCGGAATTATAGTTAAACTCATTTGGAATCCTCCAATCGATTGGTGAAGACTTTCGAAAAGCAGCCACGAGTAAAAGTTCCGGTGTGGTCACTGGTAAGGGGGAAGTTACTGGGAAGTTGCACTCTGGATGGTCTGAGGTGGTGGTTTGGGCCACGTGGGCCGACAAGCGCTCGGACAAGCGCTCGTCCTCGTTTGTCACGGTCAAAAAAAGTCCGGGGGTTCTCTACGCGCAGTGGGAAATGGTAGATAGACCTCTCTGGGAATTCTGGGCCGAAGCGAGGAACGAGCGCAGGGCCAGAATGGGGTCTTTGTGTGAGAGGAGAGGGCGGCACGTGACGCGTTCGTTTTGTGGTCCCCTGCCGCCATCCTCCCTCCCGCTTTCCCCTTTGGACGGTTCAAAGAACCTCCGTTCCGCTTTAATTTTGCCCACCCACCACTCCCGGTTGAAGTTCCAAAGTAACTTTGATGATGAGCCTCGCGGTCCGAGGACAATCAGCCCGCTTCAGGTGGGCCCACCCACCCGTTGCGAGCTCGCCCCCGGACGCGCACCCCTCATCTTCGATCGAGAAGCGCTACGCGCTCCTACCCATTAGCTGAGCAGACCTAAGTATACAATATTGTTATAGCCTCAGTGAGTCAGTGGCTAAGCAAACTCTCAATGGTATCACTCGTGCGCCGACATCTTCTCTACCCAAACGGCGCGCCACACAGTGTGAGCACAGAGCACGATCGTGACTCACAAAGACCGAGCCATATCATCTCACGCTTAAATACACAAACTCACTCTCCTCCCCAGGCTAATCTCCCTCGATTTCTGGATTCTAACGAGATCCCGTTGGCATCAATGTAGTGTCCCCTCACGCCAGTCATTGTCTGATTTTACCACTGCCACCAGGATGTTCGCGATCTTCTACTTCACATCAAAGCAGATTCCCCATCGCCGAGCTGGACTAGAGTACAGGTTAGTTTTCCCCGTTTGCGCTCACGTTCCTTTACGCGCTCATGTTCCCAGAATCCGCACAGCATCTAAAAACTAGTTGTCCTCCTTGTTCTCAGGAATTGCGCCCACGGTGCTTTCCCTCCCTCCCTTCCCCACCTCCCCCATCGAGAACCGCAACGTCCCCACACCATTCCTCTCCCCCAGACCCACCACTGCCCACCCCATCTTCCCTTCCCGACCTTCCCCCCTCCCTCGACCTGCACTCAGAGGAGGCGGCCGTGCTCTACAGTGGCATCCCGTTCATCACACGCACTTTTTCCCATGCATACCTAACCCGTGCCCCAGGTGATGCAAACCCCATGCACTCCGTCCTCAACACGTTCTTTCAGACACCTGTCATTGGCGAGGAGAAGAAAAGACGTTTGAGAGAGCGCATCGATGGTCTGTTCCTCTGCGCATTTTTTTTGCTTTATCTCTCGAACTAACGTCCCCCTAAAATGGATAGTTGAGCGCTCAGCGAAAAAGGATCCGACTCAGTGTCTGCTGACAGTAAAGCAGATGGCCGAGAACGACTACCCCGTTCCTTCCCATCTCTCAGACGCCGGGCGGATAGATAGAAATGCCAGAGGTCGATGCAGATTCCAAGCCAGGATATCAATCTGTCTACTGATTGCGAGATGGTGCGTGCTCGTCGTTGTATACGCAGTATCGTACTGACAAAGTCAAAATGTCTTCAGTGCGTCACTGTCGAGGGTAAGGCGCTGACTCGGGTCTGTGTCATCGACTATGCAACCAACCAGGTTGTATATAATCAATTCATTAAACCACCAAGTCCGATTACAGACTATCTCACTCGGTGCGTTTCGCAGCTTATTGTTATGCTCGCCCCTTTTTTTTCGCATTATAACTCCAGACTCCAGCTTCTCCGACATAATGGCTCAAGCTCTAGAATCTGTAACAAAGACGCTTGCCGTACAAGCACATCTCCGCACGCTCATAACGCCGTCGACGATCCTGTTTAGGTTACTCACGGAGTCGGACTTACGCGCTCTGCAACTCTCCCACCCACGGTGCATCGACAACCGCCTTGATCTTCCATTACCCACGCGGGCGCCCGCTAAAGCCGGGTCTAGCGCTTACGCGCGAGTGGCTCGGTCGTACAATACAGGATCGTGGGCCTGGCGGACACGATCCCGAAGAGGATGCGCGAGTCTGTGTTGATTTACTGAAAGCAAAGATCAAGAATGGGCCAGGGTATGACGTGTTTAAGACCGATTATGAACCGATCCTAGCGCGAATCGCGCGCTCGCAATCACACACTCCTTCCCGTGGGGCTGGCACCGGCGCACGTACGGCGATCGTTGACCACGGCAATCCTGGCGCATGGCATAGTATCTCGGCGGCGGCACCAACCACGACGGTAGCATGTAGGAGCGACGCGAAGGTGGTTGAAGGGGTGCTTGGAGCTCTGGATTCGCATGAGTTCGTGTTTGCGCGATTGATGGCGTTGGCAGACGCGTTGGGTTGTACGTGGGATTTATTCTATTTTTTCTCTCCTCTCTGTTACCTCGCAATTTTCGATCTGGAGCTGACTTGATTTGGCTGGTTTCGCCCGCTCCTTCCTTTCCTTTCTCAGGGGCCACGCCAAAGGCAACTGCAGATGCTGGCACCGGTCCAGAAAACCCAGAAACGTCTCGCGACAACGCCGTCCCGACAGAGAATTCAGAGAACGCAAACCATGATACTGCTGCTAATACCCCGCCTGTGCCTCCGGCGGCAGCAGCTTCACCCGATCAGAATCAGACGAACAACACCCTTTTCTCAGCCGTCTCAAACCTCGATGCGCAACTCACAGCGCTACATGCGGCGCTGCCTCCGCGGACGGCGTTTCTTCTTTTTTCGGGACACAGCGATCCCCGCAGCATGTCTGTGCCCGCCGCTCGGCGCGCGCAGTACCAGGCGAGTCAGAATCAGAAGCGTCGTGCTGCTACTGGAACTGGCACTGGCAATGCGGGAACGGATGATGGCGCACAGGGGACGTCGTAGTAGTGTGTATTTTCAGTCTTAGAATTGAACAATTTGGATTGCTCCTGGTCCTGGGGTTTATGAAAGGACTCCCTAGTGGTATATTAACACCTGTAGTCCCATACTGCTTCGTATCGTCAAAAACGGCGTCTGTCCTGTCAATTACCTCACGCTCACGTGGTTTTGCTGTATCTGTCACGTGTGCTTATCAGATTCCAACTTATCTTCAACACAATGCCTTGGCAGTGCGGCCCTTTACTCATCTTCTCGCTGCCCAGATTCAATTCTGCCAGCGCCCAGCTTTCAGCAGTGGCGGCTAGATCGGTCTGGAAGCCGAAGTAGCCAATCGAAGACCAAGTAGCTCGATTAGAGAAACACGGAGAACATTTACTTGTTTTACTGTCGGTTCAATCCGACCATGAATGTCCTCTGTGCCCTCTCTGCGGCCCCTAGTGAGCCTGGCATGTGAACTTGCCTGAAATCCACACTTATATTTATCTGGCGAGTATTCTCTCCTATGAAAGTGATCTGCCGAAGTCGGTGTCCTTTTTATAATGCAGAGTTTCATGCATGTTCTTTTCAGAGCACTGGTCAATGTTCTTCAGCGCAACTGAGCATGCAGCTTGAGCGGCGATCAACCTGTCTAATAACAACGCACGCGGCAGCACGGTGTCCATCAAGTCCGATCGTTTGATCGTTGTATCCGTTACTTATTCTCGCTCTCGTCCAACCAAAGGCCTTGAAGTGGATGCCCATACGCTTTGGAGTTAGACCCACTGTTGAGCAGGCCTAAGACTGGGATGCAAGACCTCACGTGCAGAGTCGAGCACGGACCTTGGACCTTGATGAGCGCAGATGGGTCGTTTGAGGTAATAAAGTTGGAGGCCGTTGATGAGATCGCGCCCATTGAGGGGGGGGGGGGGATTTTGTCCCTGACTTTGGATGGGTCTTCTTGTCGGGGACTCGCACTGTCGTGCTGGTGAGTTCTTCAGTTGTTTTATCTGTGTCATTATTGTGTTGGGTCAGGGCCAATAATTCGAGTGCAGGGGATTTTGGAGAGGAAGAGGGCCGGGGCCAGAGGCATTCGATGATCTATCTAGGGCGCACATGTACCAGGTTATATACATGCCATACTGTACCGAGTACCGACGCGCTAAAGAGATGCCGAAGGAGTGAAGATGTACTGTCTCGTGGAAGGAGAAGCGCTTGTGACCGTTATACGTACGGAGGAATGATATGCAGGTCATAGGGAGGCTGCGGAGTGCGGATGCCCTGTCAACCATCGAGGGGTTGCTCACACTCGTGCACGCCTGTCTCTAGGGCGCCGGTAATACACATCTAGCTAGTGTGTCAGAAGTCGATTTTCGAATTTTCGGGTCCGAGCCAAACATACCTGAGGAGAAACCTTCTCCAGTTCTCCAGTTCCATAACCAGGATCCATCATCCCACCATACAGTCGAAGAATATGTTGTCGCCTATCTCCATCCAGCCAACATTGGGATGCCAGATGAAATGGAGACAATCCATACTTGTTCTTGGCATTTACATCTGCGCCGTGCTCGAGCAGTAGGAGAGAAACTTCTGTAAGTCCCTGCTGTTGGAAAATAGATAAATCCGGCCTCGATGCCAGATGTAATGCAGTCTCCCTGTCTTTGTTCTGGGCGGCCACATCCGCACCACGCTCAATAAGCATGCGAGCGACTTCCACTTCTCCCCTTCGCGACGCTAGGTGTAATGGAGTCTCCCCATCCTTGTTCTGGGCTGCCACATCTGCGCCGCACTCAATAAGCATGCGAGCGACTTCCACTTCTCCGTTTACCGACGCCACATGTAATGGAGTCTCCCCATCCTCGTTCTGGGCTGCCACATCCGCGCCGCGCTCAATAAGCATGCGAGCGACTTCCACTGGTCTGTTTCGCGACGCCAGGTGTAATGGAGTCTCCGCATACTTGTTCTGGGCTGCCAGATCCGCGCCGCGCTCAATAAGCATGCGAGCGACTTCCACTTCTCCGTTCCGCGACGCCATGTGTAATGAAGTAAACCCATCCTTGTTCTGGGCTGCCACATCCGCGCCGCGCTCAATAAGCATGCAAGCGACTTCCACTTGTCCGTTTCGCGACGCCAGGTGTAATGGAGCATCCCCGTCCTTGTTCTGGGCTACCACATCCGCGCCGCGCTCAATAAGCATGCGAGCGACTTCCACTTGTCCGGGTTTCAACGCCATACGAAATGAAGTCACTGTCAACGCCAGATGTAATGAAGTCTCCCCATGCTCGTTCTGGGCTGCCACATCCGCGCCGCGCTCAATAAGCAGGTGAACAGCTGTCAAGTGTCCATAACTCGAGGCCAGATCCAATGGGGTCTCGTCGTGGATGAAGTATCGAGAGTGCACATTCTGTGAGTGCTCAGTGACGAGGAACTCTACTATGGATTGAAAGCCCCAAAGAGCGGCATAATGCAAGGGAGTTCCGAGGAGTGATGACGGACTATCACCTTGTTCGTTTCGTAGCCATGAACGAGTATCAGGATTATGTATCCAGACACAAACCGCAAGATGTGGTTTTCTCGGGTCAAACAGTTTCCTCAAACAGTCCTCCACATTTTGCGATACACCCTCAAACCGAGTATGGTCAGCCCAGTGCTTTGCAGCATATTGAGCGAGGGGCCATTTCTCCAGACTGTCCCTGGTGACGACATCCTTATCAAGGTGTAGCAGGATGCCAAAACAGGCTTGTGCAACGAGGGTATGAGCAGGTGTCATAGAAACATGATAACGGCGGGGAATGATGTCGGTTGCTTCAGCAAGCCGGGTGGACGTCAAGTATTCCTTGACCGAAAAATGAGAGAATTGAATCAATTTGACTTCTTCGAAAGGATATACATAACCATCGACGATGGCAAGCAAACTTGAGCATGTAGACAGCACCGCGTCTGTTGGGTTTTCAAGGCGCCAACCCTCATGGAATTTTGGAATTGGTCCCGCCTTGAAATCGTATGCGAGCAACTCGGCGAGTTCCTCGACGCGAAGCGGGCGGGAAGCCACTGCAACAAACTGAAACAGCCGATGCGCAAATTCCCAGTCCGCCTTATTGATCTCTCGCAACGTGCGCTCATATGTCCCGTCCAGCGTGTCTGGCAAGTCGGCAAGTGCATGCTGTATACGTGCTGGGATACAGCCGCAGATGTAGACCACTTGACAATACACCCATCTGAACCTGCGTCACAGAAATGAGCGAGAGTAATCAAGAATTAGGATTGACGCCTTACATCCCGTCCGCTTTCTTTGTGAGAACATCGATGACCAGTTGCTTGTGCTCCGCTTTCCACCTTCTATTTTTTGGATGCGTATTAATAGTCGACTTGATGTACTCCTCAATGTCCCTCTTTTGTTCGCTCCGGTCATGCAGGGAAACAGAGCGGAAAACCAAAGGATCGAGGACACCCTTGATATCAATTTCTGGTCGGCTGGTGACGCATATGCGCAGATTCGAAAATCGTGAATTTATAAGTTCCTCTAAGAGGTTTAAGACTTCGGCACGGGGAGATGGGATGGCAGATGTGTCTGGACATTCATCCAAAGCATCCACAATGAGGTACACGGGGGCTAGTCCGGGGAGTTTGAGTAGGTCCTTTAAACACCCTACAAGTGCATCATCGCTGGGATGACGCGAGCCCTTGTCGTGTTTCGAGTAGAACTCGGAGAGCATTTCATAGTAGGAGTCAGATTGACGACAAAGTTGGACTAGGAGGGAGGAGAGCAGTCCGCGCAGATCCTTCTTTTGATCCTCCCTAAAGTCAAAGTAGAAAAACGCTAATGACGCGAGCCCAGCTTTCCGCATCGAATCTATGTCCTCGATTATTGTGGAGCTAGCCAACACGATAAGTTCCAGAGAAGGGAATATCAAGACTTTGACGTACCAGAAAATGCTTTTTCCCGCGCCCGCTACAAAAAGGGAAAACTTCAGTCTGCAAAAGCGTAAGAGCTGCGCAATAACGGACGTTTTCCATGAGCCCATAAAAGGGAACCCGTGGCCTCGGACGTTTTCCATTCTTTGAACGTGTCGCCCTGAATGAACCACGATGCAGACTCGTGGTGGCGTGATTTGCAGGCCAGATTATGGTTCTTCCAAGGATCAGGCGGTGATAGCCATTTGAAAATATCTTTGTATAAGTTGTCGCCTGCCAAACAATCTTCGTGATCCAGTCAACTATCGCAATATCGAAAAATGGCTTACGCTTCGACTTGTTCTGATCGCTCGCAAGCTGCTGCATGATTTCTTATGCCTAGTCAGACACGAAGTCACTCTATTGTGGCCTGAAGAACATACTGAGGGTATCCCTTAGATGATCAACCGATGCCTCGCCGTCTAAAGGGAAGGATCCTCAACACCCAGCGTGCGACAAGACTGGTGTATTACTCACCGTTCATTACCTTTTTCATATTCTGGAAAAGGATGTGGACGACCTCCAGGGTCTGCGCTGCAGTTATCCGAGCCTCGTCCTGGGTGAGTCGGTCTATCCTTTGCAAAACCTCCTCGACGTCCTTCTCTCCAAAGAGCTTCTTGAGAATTTTTTCTGCGTTGTGTTAAGTCAGGTAATATTATACATCACCGAAGATGGACTTACTTGGCTTTCCCTCTTTAATCTGTTTGGTCGCCAACGCAAGGGTGGAGAGTAGCTCCACAAGTATCTTGACGAGTATCTCACTCATAGCATCTGTAGGTGGGACCTTCGTATAGATGTCGAGGCGATTCAGAAAGTGATCAATCGACTCGAGCAAATCAGTCAGCGCATCATAGCTGTCAATAGTGCCCTTGACCGCCTGATGGGCTTGGATGTCACGAAGATGCGCACTCAGGGACCAAAGAAAGGGACATACGGAGAGTAGAACAGCGAGGCCTGTGTGTACTGCTGTCACAGGCTGGAAATGCTGTGGGATGATGGTTAGGGACGTTGAACACCAGACAGCGCCTACGGACGTACCAGGCCGATGTCCCCAAGGATATGCCGACCAGAATTGGCAACGGAAGAAATTTTACACAGAACTGATATGGCCAGCAACCGACGACTATCGAAAGGGGATACGTCTCGGCCTCCTCACGAGGATGCAGCTTCACATGAACCTCATCCCTAGAGAACTCCAAGTCAGCACTGTCGAACCTGAGGTTCTCTGTTGTGTTCATAAACTGCAGGAGACGTGGAACCGAAAACGTGAGTTGCTTGGAGAACTGAATGCCGAGTTTCTCGAGGCGAGGGGCGGAGATCCGACGAACAAGCGCCTCCAAGTAAGCGTTGACACCTCGGAACACGAACAAGCGTAGGTTAGGAAATGCGACGTGTGTCGTGATTGGCGTACGCGTGGGCGGCCTCTCCACGTCACGATTGGGAACAGGGAATGAAAAGGCGACCATGAGCGTCTCCAGCTGTAGGATGAACGAAATCCACCGGAGCAGAGTATTTGGCGGGAAGTATGCGGATGGGTGGTCCATGAAAAGACAGAGTGTGGCAATGTTCACAGCAGTTGTGAGTAATCGACATCCCCTCGGAAGGACAAAGCCTTTCAGCGTGAGGTGACGCAAATGTGGTGCTTGAAGTGTTTCAGGAAGCGTCAAGGCCGTACTCTTGTCCTCCGTCGAAGGCACCATAATCAGGTGTTCCAACACTGGATATTCCTCATCCATGGCCATAACGAGCATCTGCATATCCGGAACAGGGATCTGAAGGCGCACACGGCGCACGCGATCACGCTTTTCGAGTGCAAATATTATTCCCTCTTCTTCTTCTGCGCTGATGTCCCAATATTTGTCAGAGTAATCGATGACGAGTGGAAGTGGAGGTGAGTGTGCCAGCATGTCTACAATCGGCGTTCCGAATGTACAGACGAGGCAAAGGTCCAGGTAGGATGGCGACCGAAGGATGAGGTCTCGCCATCTTCGGCAAACTTGCGCGAGTTTGTACCACCATCTTTCGCGGTTCCATACCCTCCCTCCTAAGGTACGGACATTCTCGTCTTCGTCTCCATCAAAGATAGCCGGTCGATAGAGTAAGAATACGTTAAGGAGGCAATCGTTGTCGAGGATGTGGATCGACGTAGTATGTGGACTGTTACCCGTGGGTCAGCTCGTGGGTCATGTTTACTCACAACTTCAAGTCACCAGCAAGACAGGAGAAGGAAGCGTACCTCAGGCTCTGCCGCTGGGACTCGTCACTTATTGCATGTTGGCCGATGCCTTCAGTGGATTGAAGAGAAGATGTAGAAGGAATGCGATAAGACATGCCGGGAGAGCGAGGTGTATGGAGGAGGTTGTGGTTGAAGACAAATGTTGGCCGGCCTTGTACAGTAAGACTACAGTAAGTCAGTAACTCATGATCAGGCCGATCAGGCCTCATGCAGCCTCATGTTTCGAAGGCACAGCCACAGCGCCACGGCCACAGCCTTATGAAAACGGTACAGTACCTCCAATCTCGGAGACCAGAGAAGACTGAGAAGTTGTGTAAGGGTATCATATCCACATATCATACAGATATTCACCAGAGGATAAGCCCCCCTACATTTTTAATGCTATCCGTTTGCACTTCTTGTTTTCCGCCGCAGCTTTCAGTACTATTGATCTAAATCATCCATCGTACGCCCTGCCTCGTCACCCGTTCCTACCGGACCACCACCACCACCACCACCACCACCAACATTGCGCAAGAGCGGATCAAGCGATGCAAGCTCATCCTTGATACTATTCCGCGCAAACACATCAAGATCCTTCAGTAGTGCCGAGATAATTTTCTGTAGATAAAAAAAAGGCGCCAAGTCCCCCACGCGACGAATTATAGGTTATCTCACGCCACACATACCCCACAGTAGAGTTTACGCACCTTGAACTTGCTGTCAACCTTAAGCACAAGCTCACCCAACGCCGGCGTCCAACTCGGCGGAGGACTATGGAGCACGCCACCGGCGCTGCCTGGCCCGGGACCGCCCAGCGTCGTCGAGCCCAGGGCGACGTTCCAGAGTGCCTCGTCCGCGGGGGACACATGCGTCTGATTCTGGAAAAGGTAAGACACGCCTGGATGTGGCGAGAGACCGAGCATGTGCTGCGACGCGTGGGGGAAGGGCGAGGGCCCGAGGAGCTTTGCGAGTTTGGCGTAGAACGCCGAGAGAATATCTAATAGCGAAAGTAGTGTTTGGGTGTAATCTAGCGGGAACGGCTGTTTTTTTTGTTTGACGGTCGGACGGTCAGCGCCATGCGAACCCAGGGGAAAAAAAGAAGGGTGATCACTTACCATGTGTGGAATGGTGAGGTAGGTGTCGGAGGTCTCAGGCATGCCCAAGGAATAGTCGCCCATCCCAGTTTGCCGTTTTGGTAACCACTTCCAGAGGCGCTGAAAAGTAACGTAGGCGGCGTAAGAGCAATCAGACGACGCAAAGGTAAAAAGCTTAGGGAGGGCAACCATACCATTTTAGGACGGTCGTTATCCTCCTTTGCCTGCTCGTACTCCGTAAGCATATTGAGAGCCGAGCGTAAAAAGTCTGTCGGGTGCGAGATGTCGAAGAGTGATGAGAGGGACATGGCGAGTATCGCGAAACGATGCGTTCTATGCAACAGCACGATAAAATATAATCAGCATACAATGCACCCAGCTGGACGGGGAAATGAACGTGGGACGAGACGCACCTTTTCTTCATCGCGGTATTATTGAACACGCGATCGAGCTCCGCGCGCGTCATAATGATAGTATGGAACCAATGAGTTCGTCTGGCACGTCCGCAGGCAGGCGCGCGCGGAGGAGGGAGGAAGAGATGGGGAGAATAGTATTAGCAGGGGGAAGGATGAAGCAACGCAGGTCTACACGTACCCATCATGCACGTTCCGCGTATAAGTCAGCGTAATGATGCGCTTCTGCACCAAATCCCGCAAATACTCGATCGTCGCACCAGGACTACCACTACCACCAGCGCCCGCGCCGACCACACCGCCCCCGGTACCAACAGGCGGGAAGAACATGCCCGGGGTCGCAGCGCCAACAGCGGCTGCCGCCGCCGCCGCGGTAGTAGAGTCAGTGTGCAGGCTCTGGGCGTCCCATTCGCGCGCGGTGGTGGGCGTTGCAGCCATTGCGGGGATGGTAGTGCTATTTGTGATCGCGCCTGACGATGACGACGACGATTGCTGTTGATGTTGTTGTTGGTTGTTGTTGGATGGAGGGGGTGGCGGTGGCGGTGGAGGCGATGATTGCAATTGCACTTGCTGGTGGATCATGAACGGTGGGTGGATTGGGGTGGAGGTGCCTGATGTGCTCGGTGTTTGGACGGCGCTGGAGGAGGCGGAGGATGGGGCGGGCGGTGGGGGCGGTAAGGAAAGGGTCGATGGCGGGGGTACTGGTGGTGCGTGTGTGTGTGCACCTCCATTTGTAGTTATAGAAGCTGCTGCTGCCGCTACGGCTGGAGGAGGGACTGTTGCGTTGTTGTTGTTGTTGTTACCGGCGCTAGTGCTGCCATTACTGTTTCCGTTGCTAGCAGCAGGAGTGGTGCTGGTGGTTGCAGAGGAGGATTTGAAGGAAGACAAGAGGTTTTGCGCGGAGGATTTGCGGCGCATCATGGTTGTGAATGTAAATTGCAAGGGCCGTGCCGATCTGAAATCTAATCAGACGCGCGCTGCTCCTCTTTTCACCCGCACCCATAACATGGCAGACTTCAACGCCATCGCCCACCAATTCACCGAATTCTACTATTCAACCTTTGACACTAACCGCGCCAATCTTGCGCCTCTCTACGTAAGTCCCACCCTCTCTTCTTTTTGCCAGCGTCCCCTTCGAGCTGCTTTGATATGATCTCCTGATTGTTGATCTCTTTCCTCCCCAACGTTCCCCCCCTGCTCTCTCCCAAAGCGCGACACATCTATGCTCACATTCGAGGGTAACCCTTTTCAAGGTGCGGCATCCATCGTGGAGAAGCTGACGGTGAATATTTTCACATCTGCCACGTGTTTCGAACCAAACCAAGTTTCATTTTATTTCCTACGCAGTCGCTACCCTTCGAGAAAGTGCGGCACCAAGTGACCACGCGTGACGCACAGCCTTCGACCGCAGCATCGCTGATCGTGAGCGTAACCGGCCAGCTCTTGGTAAGTGCGACCGCAAGTCCCCTGGGGCTTTTGTTTTTAGTTGCACTCTGATCCACTGTCTAGGTCGACGACAGCCCTAACCCACTGCAGTTCTCTCAGGTGTTCCATCTTATCCCAGAGGGTGGAAGCTACTACGTGTACGTTCATCCTCACTTTATTGCTACCTAGAAACTGACGAAGGTGGCCTTGCTTGATGCAGCCTTAACGACATATTCCGTCTCAACTATGGTTGATTGCTTGGGTAGAGAAGATGAAGAGTCGAGTGTAGATATGTAATCGCGGGGCGTAATAGTGAGAAGTATACCTAGCAGATGCAAACTAGGACCGAATTAACGTTGGCTGCCTTTGATCGATAAAATAGATGCGTGAATCCCTCAAGGCCTCAAGCTTTGTGCGTGGTCGACCAGCAAACCACTATCATGGCTGTCGATTTCAACCTCTCAAAATATCCAGCGCACACCAGGTACGTCTAGCATAGATGAATGATGCCAAGAAAGAACAACAGCCAGACGAGGCATGATTACAAGATAATGGTATGTACGAGTAAGTGCGCCCACCAGGCCAGGCAGACAGTCCATCTAGCAGCAGCCACCTCCGGGCTTGGCACTCGCATCGACGCTCGGAGAGACGGTGAGGGTGTCTCCCGAAGAGGGCTTAATCGGGTCCGCACTCTGTTCAAGCTGCTTGCTTGACACGATTCGATAGATGTCGGTCAGGATGGTCTGGAATGCCGACTCAACGTTTGACGCGTCTAGCGCAGACGTCTCAATAAATGACAGTCCGTTCTCCGCTGCAACAGTTGGACCACGTGTCAGGTCACATTGAAAGAGGATAATGCCAGGACACACCCGAGAAGGACTTGGCTTCCTCGCTCGGCACGGCACGGAGGTGCTTAAGATCGCTCTTGTTGCCGACTAGCATAATGACGATGTTCGAATCTGCGTGGTCACGCAGCTCCTTGAGCCAGCGGGTTACGTTGACGTATGTTGCGTGCTTCGCAATGTCATAAACGAGTAGTGCACCAACCGCACCGCGGTAATAGCTATGTAGGAATCAATGAAACGCCTTGGGAACGAGTACAGAGAGGACACACGCGGCCGTGATAGCACGATATCTCTCTTGGCCAGCTTGGAGGGTATCAGCGAGAGGATAGGAATGACAAAGAACCGGAGCTTACCAGTATCCCAGATCTGTGCCTTAAGTGTCTTCCCATCAACACTTATTGAGCGGGTCGCAAACTCGACACCAATCGTTGACTTCGTCTCGAGATTGAATTCATTACGTGTGAATCGTGAGAGCACTTGCCACAAAGGGTGAAAAGAGGGTTTCAACAAGATATCACCGGAAACATACGATTTCTATCGACGGAATGTGAGCTAGGGTAAGGTGAGAGACTGATGAGATACTGACGATTTTCCGACGCCTGAGTCGCCAATTAGGACAACCTATGTAAGGTGAATATGGAGCCTGGAAAACAAGAGCAACCACACACTTTGAAAAGATAGTCAAAATTGCTTCCTTCAGCCATGACAGTTATAGAGGTGCAGATAGCTAGGGTAGATGATGATGGTGGTGGTGATGATGAAGGGACAGATGGCCGGAATATGGAGAGTCTTGACTGCCATCACGCCTAAGCCGAGGTTGGCCGGATGTCTCCGGGCGGAGATTCAATTACAAATACGTCTGTGGCGACACCACCGCTCACTGGAACACACTGTAATGCTAACGTGCAGGACACCGACACGCTCTCTGGCACAGCATCTACTCTCAACACCATTTCCATCACGAGTTGCATGATACTGGCCCGACGAGCTACGATACACCATAAACGATGCGCATCTGCCTCCGTAGACGACGTCTTTCATACCTCTTCTTCATCGCTAGTCTCGCTCTCTTCGCAGCACCCACCACCGCGCTCTGGCCCTTCCCTCCGAAACGCTTCTCACGCAACGCCCTCGTCTCCGCCGGAACCCTCGGTCTCGACGACGGTGATGGCAGAGTTATAGCATTTGGTGATTTCGACGGTGACCACTTGTGCGCATATGATTACCGGCAAGCGGATTTAGTAGCAGCGGGCTAATTAGCGGTTGTTAGCGTGGACGTTATTACTCTGGCCTCAGACCAACACACTATCTCCGTCCACCTCTGGAATCATGGTAAATGTTTGACGTATTCTGGCTAGGCTGCATGTTATTCACTATCTGTAGATGATTTTTCTTTCCGTCGTTCTGCGTCTTTCCGTCATCCACAACGCGTTTACAATGTCGTTCCCGGTGACTATACCCATGATGGCAAACTTGACCTGCTTGTCATGGCACAGGGTGCTTCAAACGCACAGCTGTCCCTTTTTGTTTACATTTCCATGCCCGGAGGTGGTTTCTGTGGGTTGTTCCCTCCCCTACCTTGTTCCTTTGCTTAACAAACCGTAGACACAAATCCACTTGAACTCCCTCCTTCTACGCCAGCCCAACCTATTCCATTTGACAGCGACGGCCAGATGCGGATCGACCTGCTTGGTATCCAACCGGGAATCCCTCAGCTCGCGATGTGGAAGAACGTTTGGAACGTTTCGGACCCTTCCGGTCCGCTTTACGAGATGTAAGAGTGCTTGTATGCTATACTTGTAGGTCCCCATTCACGTCCTCGGCAGTACCAACGCCCCCTTCTCAGGACCTCAGTGTCGCATTGCGAATCCGCACAGCAACGCGGCTGTTGACCTCAACGGGGACTGCGTCGCTGGCTCGTATTTCCCGACCTAGGGATCATGACGTAGTGCTGATCGGATCTCGCAGATATATTCCTCGTCTGTGATGACGGCCCTGGGCAGAAATCATTCCAGATCTGGGTCAGCAACCCCGATGGAAATTACACCCTTGCACAGAGCGGTTTGCTTCCTACCGGCACTCAATCTGTTGTTTTTGCTGATATGGGTACGCTTATGTGCTGTCGGATTGTCGTCGTCAGACTGATTGCCTCGTCTCCAGACAGGGATGGGGCCATTGATCTTCTCATTACCACCTGCGGCATTATTTCCCGGTCCACTGGGCTCGGGACTGATTGTGCACTGAACATTGCTTATAATACACAGCTCCCATTATGTGCTTCATCCTCCTCATTCCCCCTGGCAAGTAATCCCGCCGCAGCGGCACCGTGTCGCCATCCCGCAGCGCTGTGCGTCGCCGACCCCCACTTCTCGTTTTCTTTTTCAGGCCCGGTGCGTTCTCTTCAAAACCCACCACACCGCGTCTAATGACTCTACGACTCAAATTGAACTCTAGAACTACGTGAGCGTTCCTATCAGTGACCTTTTGGAAGGCGGCCCGAGACTCCACGTCCTCGACACATCGTTCTCTCCATCCCAGCCGATCCTACCACGCCCGGGCGATGCGAATCTGGACGGGTTTCCCGACCTGCTCCTGATCGCAGAGGGTCGCGTGCATCTCCTCCTCTCCGTTCCGTGTGGGCGCGGTATTCCGGGATGCTCGGTGGCAGGTGCCCGGCGCGGGTGGCGCGAGATGCGCAAAGGCGTCGACGCTCTCTCGAGTATCACGGACGCTCGGGTGGCAGTTTTCGTCGACTTGGACGAAGATGGGACGCTTGATGTGATGGTGCGACGCACAGGCGAGCAGGGCGCAGGTCACGTGTTGTTCATACAGAACAACTTTGATTATGATGCCTTTTTCATGAAGGCTGTCTGTACGGCGATCTTTCATATTCCCTGCTCTCGCCGTTTTATCTGACATTTTCCGCCTCGGTTGGGGTATACAGTGCTGAATGGCGCGTGTAGCTCGGGTTGGTGCCAACCTGAAAATAGCAGTCTTGCGCGCTACCCTGTCAGTTTTCCTTTGCCATTTTTTCCCTCACTTTCCCTCTACCCCTCACACATCTAAAACCACAATCACGCTCACCGCATTTTTGTGCATGTATGCAGCCCTCTGGTGCCAGCACATCCGGCGTAAGCTACAAATACACGATCCTGGACACCTCTGGTCGACGCTCAGCCGCGCAAGTACCGCAGCTCCCGCAGACGTCGTATCAGTCCCTTAACACGCCCTACGCGTTCTTCGGCCTCGGACGGACGAACAACTACATCGAGAACCTGTTCGCGGGCGCTGCCCACGGGCGTGTCGCCGCGCTCGAAATGGTCATTCCCAACTCGAAAATCGTGATCAACCCGGGCGCGACGCAGGACGAGTGGCACAAGGAACTGTATCTGAGACCGGGACAGTGGATCCCTTGGGTGGGCGTCACCGTGTTGGGTACTATGGTGGCGCTCGCTGGCGTCGTGCTGGTACTGCATCTGAATGAGAAGGTGCGTTCTTTGCTCCCTTGTTTTTGGGTTTGGGTTCGATGCTTACTATGTCTTTGTTTTGCTGTGGATCTCTAGCGGGAGGACGAGATGGAGCGGCGGCGCGCATCGCATCATATTAATTTTGATGCGCTATAATTACAGTACACGTAATCAACCATGTATTTATCTCTTTTCTTCATCCGTGTGTTAGGTTGTCATCTTTGGTGTGCTTATTGTATCTGTCATGCGCTCTTTCGCTTTCGAACGCGCAAGGCCACCTTATGTACCATGCCGTCTTCCCGACAAATTGGTGAAGCTCAACAGAGCTGACAGCGAGCACGAAGTGAAACACAAAATTGAACACTCACTGGTACGTCCGTGCTCCCTGGAAAATGATGGCCGGAGGTTGCAAACTCATCTTCGGTTCCACAAACCTGACTATTATTGGCTTCCTCCACAGACCTTCGGGACACGCAAGCCACCAGCAACGCTGATGTTGAGGCGCACCCTCAATAGGCCTCAATTTTCGGTTGGACAGGTCACAGATGATAATTGCAAAAACGGAACTAGCACCCAAGAATAGAAAGTGTTAAGAAGCGAAAAGTCGTTGCGAATAAAAGTCTCCCCGCTCATTGTCATGCTCTCCACATTCTCTCATGCAGCAGCCTCATGCTGCACCGCACTCACAGCTTCCCCTTCCCCACTACCGCTATCTCTGTTCGGTTGGAGCACCTCGGCTGTATACAGTGAAGCCCTTGGTGGTGCCCGCTGCCTGCAGACTCGCCATGCGGCCATGGTGGTAAAGCACTCATAGAGCTTGTAGCCTTGTAATGCGCACTGCGCTGGCGGTCGTGGAACTGGGGGTCTAACGAACTTGCAGATTCCAAGTCGATTAAAGGATAGTATAGTATGAGTTACCGCAACTCAAAAGCGTTGGGAATGATCTTGAGGCGCTGGTCCAGGCCTCCAGTGGAGAATGGGGGGGGGGGACTGCGGGAACCCAACGCGTGTCTCGATTCCCGGATTCGGTGTGGCAATTGGTTTCAGTGCCGGGAACGCGGCGCCAGATTTTGACTTCCTGAGCTTACTTCGATCAGCGTTTCCCGGGCCCCGCGAAGGGGCTCTACTGTATATGGCACACCATGGTCGTTGTGTTCCGTATCTATACAGTGTCGGCGCTATCGTCGGTGGCGTTCTTGGTGGCCACTACTCTTTTCACTTCAAGTTCCCCTTTTTGGTGGCGCAAAGTCCCCAAAACTGTCATATTGTAATAGTACCCGCCCAAGGTCCCACCACCGAGCGCTTCACTTGGTCATCGATTATCCTCTCCAAGGACCTTGCAGTCGATAAGGACAAGGACTTGACGACGGACTAGGTGACCAGCGTGGCACTGACACAGCCCTCTTTGGTTAGCTCTCCTTCCGTTATTCTCATGGATTCTTTTTTTTTTCCTGGAGTCCCACTGTCCCACTCACCGCGCTCGTGCAAGTGAGTCGTGATGGAGATGCCCCCGGGCCGGTGTCGTCCCACAGGAATCGAGAATGATACCCGGCACGGAAACTTTCTCAGGAGGTGGAAGGAATCGTTTCGTTCAAACAATCCACACTCAAAGCTGGTGAAATTCAAAACCTGCGAGGGGGCGAAGAAATTGCGCAGAAGTGAGGCAAAAAAAAAAATTATTGGGTGGCCCGATTTTATCAGATTCCATTTGGGTGCCCACTCTTACTTTTCTGCTCGCTCCACCGTCTAGACGCCCCCTTCAAGATCGGTATTTTACATCCTTTCTTTGAAAGTTAGAGGCGCTGACTAGCGCCACCCTGGCACTTGATTACGGAAAGCTCTCTGCAAAGTTCAGGTTTTGAATCTTTTGTGGCGGGTGGGTCCTTTGCCCCATCATGGCACCCATGCGTGCCACTACGCGGCGGTTATAAAATCCCATCCTGCGTTGCGGGTCCCTCAGGCTCCTACTCACCCCCCTTTCCATCTCGAAATGGTTTCGTCGATCACCGGCGAACACTCCCATATCGTATATCCATTGGACAAACGCTGTCAACGAGCAGTTGCAGTCAAACAAAGCGCTCGAGGAAGCGACAAAAGCCCTGGCATGCGCCGCACTGACCGCGGCAAGCACCCTACATGTAGGGTTTGCCAAAAACTCTTTAATCAATCCCACGAGTTCAAATGGCACTGACACACGTCATAGCGATCTGCGATCAACGCTTTGCGCGGCCAACAGATACTTGCATTCGTAGGTGTGTTCATTAGAATCATTACTGATCCGTATGCTTGACATGAAAGCAACACTGCATTCCTCAGTTTCGCTGTCTCCATCTTGATGTAAGAATAGGTGTCCCCCTTGTATCCTTAAAAGTTCGCATGAGGTGCATAGCAACGCCTCCTACGCCATCAAGGATTTCCACAATTGCCCATGCCACGCCCTCTCACCACCACAGTGACCACACTGTCGACGTCTGACGTCCTGGCACCTCTTGGTTCCCTTTGCTCAAAAGCCCCTTGATCGCACGCTCGCCCCAGTGTGATATTTGCTATGCATAATTTCCCAGGCTCTGATCATATGATTCATATCTTTTCACCGTATATCAACACCCACTGTAATAACACTGTGCCACTAATTAGTAATTACCCATGGGCATTATGCCCTCTCTCCTTTTGAGTCTTTCTTATCCCTGATTCCCCAGAGCTTTCATTTTTGAATCTGGCCATTACTGAAGGTTACTCCTTCAATGACTCAGAATTCAGAAAGTTAGAATGAACATTAGCAAAGTGGAAAATTATCTTCCAAAATTTTCCTGGTTTCTGCCAAGGTTTCTGCTGGTTTTCAGTGGTTGCCTGGGTAGCAACCTCCGTAAAGTGGTAACTAAAGTGCCTTATTACTGATGGCCAAGTGTGCCAGAGTGTAATCCACAGAATGGTGGGCAATGCCGACAACAAAATCTCATTGAAACTGTGTCGGTGTGGCTTGAAAGAAATTTGATTGATGCTGCTAGCCCCATGGCAGGAAGGAAGGAAGACTGTCTGGGAAAGAGCGGAGTTTGGCACTGACAATGCCGCCGCACTGTGGTGCCGCTACATGTGACTTCGCAGACTTGGCGATTCATTCTACACAACGACATCATGCAAGTGAGACGGATAATTGTGATATCAAGAGAATACTGTGAGTCCGTGACCGGTGTCTCAAGAGTCAAGGAATGAGTGTAAAAAATGGTGGGTGGTAAGTAGATGACACCAAACGGACGAAAGTAGTGAACACTAATCAATCAAAACGCTTTCCTGACCGGTGCGAAAGGGCAACATGGTGAGTAGTAAGCTGTCGTGCAGCAACAAAATTTGTCAATAGCTTCCTGGACAGGTCCCGATGTGAGCGTCTCCGTTAAGAAAAGAAGGGCGAGTAACACTTCTCACACTTTCCCCGACGAGCTCTTGCGGGGTGGACCAGGAAGAATGGCGGCTGGTAAGTAGATGACGGCTAAAATACTAGTAAATGGGATAGCGAGTATTGATCAATTATCATCGGACGCATACGACGACTCGTCCTTTTCTCTCTCCCAGAGAGAAACGGCTATAGGGTGACAGGCAAGTTGTCGCGCGGCAACAAACTGCACAATGGCTTCCTGGATAGGTCCCGATGGGTGTGGTTCCTCCAAGAAAAGCGTCTGTAGGGCGGGTAACACTTCAGTCACTCTTTCCCCGACGAGCTCTTGCAGGGCGGGCACGATACGCGGCGTAAATTCATGGGATATGTAGAGACCCTTCACAGCGGTAAATGGATGGAAAAGTTCCAGCCATTGACCGTTCTCGATGTCGTCTTGCCAAAGCAGTCGCGGAAGTCCTTTCTCGAGAATGTAGAGGTGTTCCACAGCGGGAATAAAAACCTGCGGGAAGGACGAGCCGCAGACCTGTGCCAGAGACGAAAGTTGCCAATCTGACTGTCTGCACGAGATTCCTAACTTGAGCTCTTTGTCAAATGTCTGCGGAAGTGTGACCGAAACGACCTGATCGGAAAAGATCACACGTGCTTCATCGTATGCCTTGGACTTTGGTGAGTGACGGATGGACTGGGAGAGTTGCGGAGTGTCGAATATCAGTTGATGGAAGAAGGTTATCTCCCAGTCGTCGAGCAGAGGAGCATCAAACCGGGCCACAAAGTCTTCCAAATATTCGCTGACCCCTCTGAACGACAACAGACTAAGAACAGGGAGGAGGGTGCGTGTCGGCGGAGGCGGACGTCGGCTGTTCCGGTCAGGGCGACTTCGAGGGGATTCGAATTCAATGACGAGACTCCGGAGCCTGGTCAACATGGACAGGCAAGTGACCATCGCCTCGGGTGAGATGTACCCGGAATAAGGAATGCTCCAAAGGTAAAGGTAGACAAGGTGAGTAGCAGACAAGAGTAGTTTCGGTAATCCAGGAAATGAAATGCGTTCCAGGCTGAGTGTTTGCAGACCCGGTGCAGACCCACCCAAGAACGAAGCAGGATCGACCGTCGTTGTTTCATTTACGGCATGAAGCACCAGATGTATCAGCGTCGGAAATGGCTGCTGCATTGCTGCCAAAACTTTTTCCGATTGCGAACTTGAAATATCAGAGAAATCCAAGTGAGATATGCGATCGTTGTGCTCGAGTGCCGCAAAGACGTTATCATCCATGCCCCCCATTTCGTAGCCATTGACCCATACAGCAATAGGCAATGGTGGCCAGACGTCCAGCGTCTTCCTCACTGGTGTCCTGGCCACACAGTAAAGTAGCAGATCCAGGCGACGTGGTGACCCAAAAACAACGTTTCGCCACTTTTGACACACGTGTACGAGCGTATACCATGCGTCTATCCGTGCTCTGCCCACATAGGAATCGAATATTTCTAGGAGGGCAACGTCGGGGAGCATGTCGATTGTCACCCGGGCTACATCGCACGATTCTCACCAGTCAACAGTCGGTGCAGGCTATTGTGCAAAAGATGTACACACATAGGCTTCCTTTGGTTGTCCTCTGATGTGCCTGCTTTTCGGTCAATGAATTTTTAAACCGGCCATCCGTCAAAATCGATGACCCAGGGCGGCAAGATAATGGTGGCAGGGACTCCAGGGAGACGGCGGGGTATGCTGGGGAGACTGGATGTTCGAGGCGCTCCTGATCAAAGCTATTTAAAAAATTCTCAGATACTTCGGCAATCCGGTAAGTGAACTCCTCTTAACATACCACATTGAACTCATCGATGAGGATTCAGCCATATTCAGCGTCGGGGGGAAAGAGATCGTTTTGAATATACCCACCGCTGTTTTATATAATGCACAAAGTGCCACAAATCCTACTACACGCCCCTCATATGACATTACCCCTTGAGCTCGTGGTCGTGATCCAGGAAATCTCCGCCCATGCGTCCTAGATTGGATGGGTCTACGTTACTGTCATTCAGCCTCAGCAATAATAACCTTATTCGTGGAGCATGAGCTGGGTTGGTTAGTAGGTGAAATTCACAATGACCCATAATCCAGTAAGCCTGGTACGTAGTAGCCCCTTCGCAAGGTCATAGACGTCCCATAACCCGGAGATGACTACGGCTTGTAAGGAGAGCAAAGCCTCGTCGGACAATTGGAAATGTGTGCAGCTGGCACGTGGAATCGGACACGTCCAGGGACGGGAAACCAGCCGCTCGCCGGGTCGTTGCACGTGTCAACGGGTGTTGACAGATGAGGACGAATGAAATTTATGAAACGGTCCGAACAAGTTAGGCCGACGTGCCAGTGATTGCGAACGGATGTGCGCTACCCGTCGCCACCTCGCCACTCGGCTAGTAAGTTTATAGGGGTGTAGCTTGTCGTCGCACCGAGCGCGTTCAGGCGTTCATGTAGAGAGTTAAAAACTCTTCCACATCCTCAGGCTACTACCTGACCGTCCTTATACGATCAGGACGAATTAGTGACAGCAAGCGCTAGCATGGTACGGGAACTTACCAGCAAATTTTTGAGCTGCTTCTTCTCCCTCATCGGCTGTACCTTGGGTTGAACGAATCCACAGCATCGTATACTTTCTTCCCCGCTTCATCTTCCCTCGCCTTTCCCCTTGCAGCCCTCTGCCGCAGCTGTTGCGCCACCGACAGCATTTCCTTGTAAACGAAATTATCCGAAATTATCTAGCGTTTCTGCATTCTCGCAAGACTCTGGGTAACTCTGGTTTGCGCAATCGAGGAAACACGAAACGAGCTATGAGTGAATCATCGTGCCATAGCCTGGTAAGCCTGCATGGATACTAGTGCTTGATCAAAATGGGAGCGGAGATCGTCAAGCTCGTAATCATTAGAACAGGGTATCGTGCTCATGATATTCCCGCAGATGATGTCCCGATGAGATTTGACTGATTCCGTGACCGAGTTGGAGGACAAAGTGCGGCCTAAGAACCCATCAAGCGCATCCCAGAAGTTCCCAGAACATTTCTAGAAGTATTACAAGGAAATCGCTTCCGAGGCAGACTAGCTTTGAGTTGAAGAAACCAGAGATGGCCTTGAAATTGCCCAGCCTAAGATGCGGATGTCATCTCCCATGACTGCTCCGACGCTGTTTTCTTGGCTACCCTCTCCACATCCAACATCCAACCGCAGTAACAGTCCCTCAAGTCAAGACAGCGCTTCCTGGTCTGATAGATACTGTGTAACCTGTATTTATCGGAGGTTCTGATAAGGACCTCAATGAGGGAGTCGAGAATTTTGAAGGGTACATATTGTATACTGGCGTACAGGAACCAGGCTGAGTTAGAAAGCGGGGTGTAGTACGGGCTATCCTGCCAAATTAATGGCAACAGTGTGATCAATCCATTCACCATCCTCAATGGTGTATGGATTGATCACGATCCAGTGAGAATAGCCCGATCCACCAAACGGCCCAAACCACACTGATGAAGACTTCCTAGTCGAGATTGAAGAGGAAAATGTCCAGTCCGCCAGAGAAGAGGAACAGGGAGAAATGTGGCACCATCGGCGGTCCTTCAACAGCCCACAGAATTTGCGTCTTGTCCACGCCGCACGCCGTTGGCAAAGAACGCACGCATTCACGCGTGCTTCTCCGGGCTGTACCGTGCAGGCTGAATGGGACAGATATACCGACGCGCCTATTGATGAAACGACGTTGCCAAAAAGCACAGCTAAGGTTCATAATCAGGCTCAAGAACCGGAGTAAGTTCACCCAGACAGCATATCTTCCCAAGATAGATTGCAGAAGTATCCTGATTGTTTGGCCTCAGGTCCAGGATGGTCACAGCAAGAAGTACAGGAGTAGCAGCAGAGAATAGACCGGTCTATAGTTGATAGTTTACGCAAAAGGCAGCATGAATCTCAACAGGAGGACTCACAAAATGAGGATCCCATCGGCATCTTTTTGGCAACGCTCGACCATCTTATTGTCTTCTTCCTCTGCGGTTTTGGAGTAGAAGAGCGGCCAAAAACTGTAACCGACGCTGGCATCTCCCCACAATGACTGAAATGGCCGATTTGGTGCTGACTGAGTCTGGTTGCCATCTTTTTAACATCCGAGGTCTGTGAACTTGGAGAGGCGGCAGAGGCCAGATCAAAGTGACAAGTCGCACACACCTGCGTTGTCCCCCCTCTCTAGGTTTTCACGAGTAAGTTGAGACATGGGAGATGTGTGATACACACCGTTCAGGGATAGCTCGACGATGGAGAACTTGAGAAAGTTGTGGCCGCTTGGAAACGGCGACGATGGCGGAAGTTCACGGCTTTGAACGCTTACAAATGAGCGCCCACATGCCAGTAAGCATGCCAGCGACGTTTTTTCAATCAAAGAATTTGATTTTCACGCACGCACGAAGGCCCTGCAGATTTCTGTATGTGGTGCTATGCTAACAGGAGTTATAAGGACAAATTCTTAATCGGGAGCGCATCTTCAGCGTCTGGCCTATGCTCCTGCCAGCGGGGGTTTCCCCACCGGGGTCAGATTCAAGAATAGAATATCAACGATGACGTGAATTCAACTTATGGCCGCTCATCCGAAGGGGAAATGGAAAAAGAAAACACAGCAGATGTACTGAATTGTGTGCCCGTTGTAGTAGATACGCTTGGTACGAGATATCCTGGTGATGGCCATCGCTACGAAAACCCGCAGTTCCCCTCCTCATTCGCTTCTCATTCCCACACGTTTCGTCTGGGGCCAATCTACCCGTAGTCACCTTTGTTTTTTCATGTCGGTCTACGAACACATGCTCGAGAGTGTGATGTAGGCAGCCCGGCAGTAGACTTGACTGAAGACTGCCGACGACACTCCATAGGAAGAAGTGGCGCTGGGCGGCAGTCACATCAATGCCATACAGTGTATGCGGGCCGCATGGAGACCACCAGCGTGCCCTCCTACAGACCAATGGTCCGCTCCTCGGACCCAGGCCGAAGGTTCCACCAGTTCGATATGATACCACGGGGTGTTACGCTTTAGGGCTTACAATGTAGCTGCGTCCTGGTCTGCCGGTGTGGGCCGCTGAAGAGACTTTGCGAGCAAGTGTCTACGCCCACGTGTTTGTTGGGAGTGTGCTTCTTGTGCCACAAACTGCCTGAGTGCTCGCGGTAATCGTTAGCAAGTTGGGCACCCTTGGCGCACGCTCAGATACAGAGGGATGAATTTAAGCACGTGAAAGATAAGAATTTTAGTCACGAGCTCTATATATCAAAGAGGTGTCTGTCGGCCATCCTCATAGGTTTTGACGAATTGGAGCTCGGCTCGGTATAGTTGCTCAACTCCATGCTATATATCACGGAGAGAACTGACTCGAACGCAGACTCGACGTTGGACATGTCGAGTGCTGAGGTCTCCGTGTACATCATGCCGTTTTCCACTGTACGAATGATGGTGTGGCAAAGCCCACAAGCTCTTAGCGACACAGTTCAGCCAGAGAATGTCAGGTTGGGACGCACTGGCAAACTCCGCAGCCACCTCGGCGGGGACAACGCGAAGTGCCCCGAGGTCTGTCTTATTCCCCACGAGCATGGCGACGATATGTGGGCTTGCGTACTCGCGCAATTCTTTGACCCAGGCCTTGATGTTGCGAAAGGACAAGGAGTTCGTGACGTCATACAGTAGCAAAGCACCAAGAGCTCCACGATAGAATCTGAAAGACACATTATACCGAGGGTCTCAGTTGTTGGTGTGTAAATGCATGATAGGGGGGGTGTGGCAAAGGAAACAAAATGAGACGCACGCTGCGGTGATGGCACGATATTGTGGTCTTCCCGCTGAGAACGAATGGGTACGAAAGGGGGAACGCAGGGAAGCATGGTGCGCGCACCAGTATCCCAGACTTGCGCTTTTATCCTCGTATCGTCTACTGTGACTATGCGAGTGGCAAACTCGACACCAATCGTCGATCTGCTCTCAGCATCGAATCCATTGCGTACGAATTGAGAGAGCACTGTGGTGAAGAAATGAGCGCTTTCGTATCATACTCCCGAAATTGTGTACATGCAGTTTCTATGCCGTGGGAAAGATGCGTATGTTTTCGTGAGACATAAGACAAAAGACTTTAGTAGTCGTCTGAAAGGGGCAAATTAATAAAGGGAGAGAGACTGACGACTTGCCGACACCCGCGTCGCCGGCCAGGAGAACCTATGGTTTAGAACGGCAAGAGGACGCGCTTTAGCAACGGCGGCGGCCACAAGCAAAGGGAGTTGAAAGGGCGGGGCTAGGGCCAGGGAGGAGGGGAGAGAAAACAAGACAAGTGGTCACCTTGAAGAGGTGGTCGTATTGGTTTCCGTCGCCCATAGCAAACAAGGAAGAAGCGAGAGAGAACGACTGTGATGTTCGCGCTGTCTTCTGTGCGTCCGGAGTGACCCATTCCCAGACCCGAGCTTTGCCCGCGCGTCATACGTGACTTCATAACGGACAAATAAATCGGGACCGACCCCCCATGTCGCAAGAAAGCCATTGAGCCGCGGCGCGGCGATGATGGACCGAGGCTCGGCTCCGTCATGTCACGGGACATGATGAGATCGTACAGATATGATAAGATAAGGAGTCACTAATCGGAGTATTCTGCGTTGCGACCGAGTCAATTCGACTTACATTCATCTAAAACGGCTCGTTCTACGTCTTCACACCACTTAGTCCTCAAGCTTGATATAAATGGCATCAGAAGAAAGAACAGCACACGATAATCTCGCAGAAAAGTTGGCGGCTTCGGTCACCGTTGGGTAAGTCAAATCAGTCTCTTCAGGTCCTCATCACCCGACCGGGGCTGAAGTCCTGCAGGGCCCCCACCGCAGCGCCTGCCAGTGCGATCAAGCCTGCAGATCCTTCGACAGCGCACGAGCAGATCGTAACACCCTGGGACGTACAGGGCTCCGTCTCGAGTGATGGGCAACAGCTGGCTATCGACTATGATAAGCTCATCGATCAATTTGGCACGCGACGAGTCGATACTGCGCTCTTGGAGCGCTTTGAACGCCTCACGGGGCATAGGCCACACGTTCTGCTTCGTCGCGGGACGTTTTTCTCCCATAGGCGCGTCTTGCGTCGGATGTTACTATTGTGATGGCATGCTGATAAGGTGCCAACACATAGAGACTTCAACACCATATTGGACCGCTATGAACAGGGCAAACCGTTCTTCTTGTACACGGGTAGAGGGCCCAGCAGCGATAGCATGCATCTGGGGCACATGATTCCCTTTGTCTTCACCAAGTGAGTCATACACCCCCTCTAAACGCCCAGGCACAGAAAAGTTATAACGGCCTTGAAAAGGTGGTTGCAGGACGTCTTCGATGTCCCCTTGGTAATTCAGCTGACAGGTGGAAATCGCTTTCTTTCTCCAATGTATTTACTCAAGTATTTCTCCAGATGACGAGAAATTCTTATTCAAGCATGAACTCAAAGCGGAGCAGACTTACGAGTTTGCACTGAAAAATGCGAAAGACATCATCGCTGTTGGATTCAAACTCGAGAAGACATTCATTTTCAGCGATTACGAATATGTCGGTGGCGCGTTTTATAAGAATGTGTCGAAAATTTCGCGCCAGATCACTCTTAGCCAAGCGAAGGCGACATTCGGTTTCGGCGACTCGTACGCTGTTTCCTTCTTCACCGTCCTTCTTCGTGACGGCTCATCTGCAACGCTCTTTTTCCTTTCTATTTCTTTTCGGCTCAGTGATAACATTGGCAAGATACACTTTGGCGCGATTCAGGCAGCGCCATCCTTTTCCAACTCCTTCCCGCAGATATTCGGCACAAAGTCGGACATTCCTTCCCTTATCCCATGTGCGATCGACCAGGATCCCTATTTCCGCCTTACGCGCGACGTCGCCCAGAAGTTGCGGTACCCCAAGCCGACTCTGCTACACGCAAAATTCTTTCCCGCCCTGCAAGGTCCGCAGACAAAGATGAGCGCGTCCGACGTCAACTCGAGCATATACATGAACGACACGCCCAATCAGATCAAGAATAAGGTCAACCGTCATGGGTTCAGTGGCGGTCGTGAGACAGAGGAAGAACACAGGCGGCTTGGCGGGAATACGGACGTCGACGTCAGCTACCAGTACCTGGGCTTTTTCCTTGAGGATGACGACGAGTTGGCGCAAATTGGGGAGGTAAGTTTAGCGTTCGGTGATAGATTTGAGACAGATTAAGAAGCGATTGCATCAGGATTACCGCGCAGGGCGTCTTCTTACTGGTCAACTGAAAGCACGTTGCATTAAGGTGCTGCAAGAGTTTACAGGCGCTTTCCAGGAGGTATGGCCCTTCCACATGTATGAGTGGTGTAAATTAACGATTGTATCCAGCGTAGGAAAAAGGTCACGGACGATGAGGTCAAGGCATTTATGGATGCGAATAGGCAAATAATGCCAACACTAGGAAAGAAAACGAATTCTGAATAGCGAGAATACGTCTAGGTGTATTAACGTTGTCACTGTACTAAACGAGCACATTCTAGCTAGATCATGTACCGAGGCCAATGCAAACACATAGTTATTCTCTAGATGAAGACCTTCTATCTCGGGGGGAAGTGGGAAAGTCTAATATGTAGCGATGCCATTTCCATTTGGAGAGGTTGGCGACCAAGAAAACATTCCGGGGCCAGGGGAACACCAGTCATCCAGGGCAGAAAGTGCGGCTGCACCCCAGTCGAAAGTTGTGGGGTCGGCATCGGGTGGACAGTCGACAAAGGCCACGAGTTTCTCATTTTGCGGCTTTATGAAGCCAAGCGTCACAGCATTCCGGATCATCATGCGCAGCGGATCGAAGAACCCGAGCACATTGACAAGAACGACGGCTGTGGCAGGATGAGAAATATGATAGTCAGTCGGTCTTCGTGATTGACTCAGAACTATGAATCGTACGTTTGTTGTGGATCCCTAGTTGTGTCCAGGCGGCGACCTCCATGAGCTGTACGATGTCAAGATGCGATGTTCACAATCATAAAGGGCTAGAGCATATTGTCTCACCTCTTCGAACGTGCCGAATCCACCGGGCAGAGCAATAAAGCCACCAGCTCGGCGCGCCATCTCCACTTTGCGCTCATGCATCGATTTCACGACAACCTATACAGTGGTCCAAAATTTTAGGTTGACAAACCTACGAAGCAAGGAAAGGGAAGCCTCACATATACGACCTTGATCAAATTTACGTCAGACGCTTATTAAACTGTTCGAGTTTCAGCCTATCTTTACCTTTTCGTGATCTTTCAGTTCGATATGACCCTTGGAATTGTGCGGCTCTCCTTCGCCGCCCCCTCGAATCATGGCAGTGGGGATGACGGCGGTGACGGATCCGCCGTGGTGCAGAACCGTGCTTGAGATAATACCCATTATCCCTTGAGAGCCACCGCCATACACGAGCGAGCGTTCCTGCGTGGCGATGGCCTCGCCCAAGGCTGAAAAAAGCAGACATGAGTCAGCGGGAGTATGGTAGCTAAATGGAGCGGCGGGACGCCGAGAAGAAGGAACGATAAAACAGACAAGTTGCGACGTGGTGGAAAGCGGGCTCCGTGCCGAGATTAGCACCGCAATAGACGGCCACCGCGGGAGGGAGCTCGATATCGGATGAAGAATCACTGGAAGAAGTATAGGGCGAGTAAGACATTGCGTGGATATCCTGGGGTGATGCGATGGGATGCGAAAGTCATTTCGAGAGTTGGCCCTTAAAAGCCAGGATCTGGAGGCGTTTCCAAGTCCGCGCGGGAGTCCACCGAGCCACTGTTCCTGGCAAGTTGGTAACGGTGTGTCTGATACTTCCGTTCGAATCTGACAAGTCGGACGGATCACCGATCACATCGTACAACATTTTAAAGTAAGAGACAGTGGGAAGCACCCTGAGTGGGGTCCGCGGATAAATCCCCCTTGAAATCCCCCCACCAAAAGAAGCGAGGCACAGCCGCATAAGTGCTGGCGTGACGTGGGCATAACCTCTCCCCGGTTGAATCCAAATTCTGGGCGGAGTACAACTTGGCATCAAGAGCAGAGTAGAGATCAATTCAACCACTACGGTCAAGACTCAAGCAATGAGCACAGCGGTTGAGCGGCCTTCAATTGGAGGTTTCACGGTAGTATCAAGGGTAGTATCATACTTGTATGACCGTTTGATACGTGAACTCAGAACTCTGGCTAAACCTGGCTAACCATACTGTACACTGTCAGTGGCACTGGCAGAATCCCCAGAATCGAATATCGAAATCGAATGCATGTCATGTGGGTCACACTGCAAGGTGCCGTATGGCGTCGCCATGGCGGCGGTCCGAGTCGCCAATGCGCCAGTAAGTTAAACTTGCCAGTCATTGTCATCCTCGGAGAAATCAGTTTAATGAGTCTATTTATAATGCTGGCATTGGATCAGCCCCAGACCTAGGCTGCTCGACTCTCGAACGACACATCAACACGTGGCATACTCTTCGGTTTGCCCCGGGTTTGGCCAACCTAGCAAAAACCCCTCCCCCGAGGTGTCCTTGCCGGAGTTTGTCGGAGGAATGAGTGAGTCCTCAACTCGTAGTAGTTTATTGTTCGGGAATGACCAACTCAGACCTAGCCGTGACCCGTTATAGGCGGGCATGCACATCTGCGTAGATAATTAATTACCGGATTACCACTGATATCGGGTTCTTGATCGAGTTCATCTCGTAGCTCCAGCCAGATCATACCCGGACCCGGTTACTGCTCAGTTGCTTGACCTTGTCGTCCCAGTGCCTCAGTTCGGTGCTTGGATAGCGCACGCAGAGTCTGAGGTAAGATACGTTTGTAATGGTTAAACCGACCTGCCAGAAGGGGCGAATCGGGCGAATACTTTCACCTTCAAGGAATTCGTCATCGCTCTGATGCCTACCAATTGTCACTTTCTTCATCAAAAACCTCAACTGCCTCGCGACGCATAGTCGGCTACCATCCCCCAGACGACCCATGAGATGTAGACGTTATACAAGCAAACGGCCACGCAACAGCAACAGCATCCTCTCAATCGAATGCCGCTCATTTTAGAGCAATTCCAACTTGTTCTTGTCGATCGTCGATCGTGTCTTCGCGTTTTGGCCTCAACAATTATTCCTGTCGTTGTAACTTACTTTCGACGTCGCACTTCTCTCAGATTTCCACAAACTGTTTTCTCTCCACCTTTTACTCTAGCAACAGACCACTGTCTCCGGCCCAAGAGTCGCTTCGGAATCGAACGGGTGCTTAGTTCGGCAGACAAACTGGCGCACAAGTAGCCCCGGCCGCGGTCTTCTCGGTCGGTGGCCCCCTAACTTTGACGGTTTCATTCCGGAGTCTACGTGAGCTGAGGTGCCGTGGGTTGGAGCCGAGATCACATGGAGGCTGTCTTGCGCGACAGTCGGGGATTGGGGGTAAACGGGGTGGGTCAGTGAGACGCTGCACAAGTGGTGCTTGCTTGCAATCGTGACAACCGTGTCTTAACTTGGCCCGACTCGACGAAATCGTCCGGCTAGGAGAGCTTCGGTAGTAGGCGGTCTTCGGACGCCGAGATGGAAGTAACGCCCGGTCATCGCCTGGTTCCTCGGCTGCATTGTCCTGAGTTGTGCTGAGCATATTCAACAGAGTCTGATCCTTCATGATCTTGCCACGATCAACTAGATATCGCCAAGAGTCATCTGGGTCGGAAGACAGATCGTTGATGTCGCTGTACTCAGAATCAGATTCAATATCATAGAGCTGGGCCTCAGCCTCAGCTATCACAGAGTTATGAGGGCAAGGCGTGTGCTGCCATCGTCCGTTCTGTTTGAGCTGGCATTGCATTTGAAGCGTGAGTGTCACAGTGTCGGAGCAGTAGACGGGTCTGTGGCAGAGTTGGGGCAGAGCCTGAAATTCCGTCAAATGAAACGGTGCAGACAAACAATTGCAGACAAAATTGGAATGCTGTTTCGTCGACTAAAAAATAAAATCAAAACGGCCATCAAAATGACCCCTCGAAACGACCGAAACGTGAATCTTGAACTCCCCTAGTGTGTCGGGTGCAGTAGACAGGCAGAAGAGTTGGGGCGGAGCTTGAAATTCCATCAAAGTGATCAAAACTTCAAAATTGACTTGAAAATTGAAACACTGTTTCGTCGACTAAAAAATAAGAGCGTGTTCTTATATGCAGTAGCAGTCTAAAGGGAATGCTAGATGTCCATGATCGAATGTAAAATAAATGGAGTCGAGTATATTAGAGCGTACAGGGACGCAAGCAGGGACGCGTACGAAGCGCTAAGCGCTAGCTAAGGCTAAGGTATCGGGCGAGGTGTCGTGGGTCTTGCCATGCCCGATCCGGCTGTGTGGCGCCGCGCTGTGGCTGCGCTTCCAACTATTGTACGCAAGGTACCATTGATCTGCAATGCTGCGATGACCATTTGCATCATTTAACAGCCATCTATTCAAGAAGACCGTAACGTAACTGCACCGCAGTCGGTAATTCGGCCTTTTGGAGATGTTATAATAATTCAGATGATTCACGGGTGTGACGTATTTATAGCTGTACCCTCTAACACCCGAGACGATGATGTGTGCTGGCAGTGTGCTGGCCATCACTACTATGACTGCAGCAAGACTGTCTATTGTTGTTGCAAAGGTTATTACTCGGTTAGTGGGCATGATATTTTTCTCCTTTGTATTTACACCGTCCAGCGAGCTAATCTTCTTCTTCTGATTGCTTCTTCTGAATTTCGTGCCCCCACTCACATCTCGGAATTATATGCCGATCCAGCTGGAGTATTGGCATCCATGTGCCCTTCGAGATGTGGAGCATCCCGATTATATGGATTTCTTGGGGTTGTATCCCACCCTCCCCCAGTTTCCATCCCTCGCTGAAAGTATTAGGGTCACGCTCCCCTTCCTGAAGGTAAGAACAAAAGAGGCCCGTTTAGTTGTATAAGAATGACAAGATACGACGACGATCGACTTTTTTGACTCACCAGAAATAGACGGTGGATTCCCCGCATGACGCGCTCGACGAGGCGGGACATCGTGATGGGCACGTGTTGTCCGAGCTTCCTATCAAGTATCCTAAACTCGTAGTGGAACTCTTCATACCCGGGCCACTACAAGGAAAAAAAAAAAGATAAACACAAAGCATTAACGACCGATTTACATACAAGGGGAGCTGTGCGCACCTGTATCCTTATCCGCATATTCTGATTTCTCCTCCTAAGCAGCGCGGGCGCGGGCGCCGTCGCATTATGGAGAGGGCTTTGCGCCGGGGCGGGGTACTCGTACGGCACGCCGAGAGTGCCATCGCGCCGGACGAAGAACATGGGGCAGAGTACGCCCGTTTTCTCCGTGACGCCGATCCACGTGGGCTGGGGTACGATGGTGCCCGTGCTAAGGTCGACTTTGCGGTCGAATATCTCGTAACCGATATCGGCGTCCTTTTTGTCGTCGGGTTGGGGCATTGGCCTCGTGGCGACCCCTCGCCGCTGCTGCTGCGCTGGTTGTTGTTGTGCAGCCGTGGAGCGAGCGACGACCCATCCGTTGTAGAACGGAACTAGCCATCCACTCTGTTTATTCTCAAGGCACTTATTGAAAAGCCTCAAATATTTTTCTGTGTAGCGAGGGGTAAGCGTATACGATATGTATCCATCCAGCAAGAGGTCCGTCTGCACCAGTTTGAAAGGTAAGTTAGTCAGTGGAGCTCAGAAGGAAACTTAAGGTAAAAAGTCAGGCTCACCTCCCACTTGGCCATATTTGTCACCATAATAAAATAAATGTGGATATAGGAACCAGCCTGTGATGAGTTAGGGGGTATTGTGGGGATAGAGAGTTAGAGAAGAGCCCCGTAAAATGCCCCGAATTAAAAGCAACGGTCGCATTGACTTTGCGGCATGGCATTACAGTGAGTGGCATTACTGCTGTGGAGGCGCAAAGTTGCGGAGTTGGTAAATGCGTGTGCCGATTGCATTTTCCACCATCCACAACCATTTCAAATCCGCGACAAAGCCCAGGAGAAGTCAACTTGCCGGGAGAGCGGCAGGCAAAGCTATCTATCGCTTGCAATATCCCTTGAAAAACAAACGACGTGAGGGAAGAGAGCGACCAGGTCCAGCACGGGTATTATTAGTGTACTCGCAGTTAGACAGGGGGTAATAAAGAAATATGTAAAAGAACAGAAACATGGACCACAATGGAACCGAGAGCCCCACCCTCAGACACCCGCCACAATCCTGTGAAAGAATGAAGCGTTCAGTTGATGACTAATCCTGACACAGCATATAAGGAAAGTGGACGCACTCCTCAGCCTTGTTGAGCGCCTGGACCATACTGACGACCTCCTTCCGGCGCGCGACGACAAGCTCACTCTCCTTGAGCAGGTCTTCAAGTACGTCTGGCTTGTATAGCTCCTGTAGAAGTTCACGCTGAAGGTTCTCCTTCGAGTGATTCACGAGGGTTAGTGTGATCGCTTTGGGAACCATGTCTATCATCTCTCGCTTTACAATGTTAAAGTACGAGTGGATGAGCAGCTCTGCAACAAGTAGGTCAGCAATGCCTGGTATAGCAAATTGTGAACGGAGGACGCACTGATGACTTCAGTTTCGAGCGTTTCACGCTCGTTCAGCGCAGCCTGTGGACGAATTACTGTGGGGGGCTACATTCACAAAGAGACACTCAGTCCACGATGCCGAAGGCAAATGAGAAAATGCAAATACCGGCTCCATAGGCTGCGGGCCCTTCTTCGCCTTCTGCTGTTGGCTCTTGGATGAGCTGAAGAAGCTGCCAAAGAAGCTCGGCTCCTCTTTCTTGAGGTCGACTTCAAGGTCCTTGTTGTTATTCATTTGCGCGGCAGTCATTTTCCCGGGCTTGGGCTCCGGCGTTGCAGGCTTGTTCGCATTAAGGCGCTCCGTCACGAGTGCCATGGCCTTCGAAGGTGAAAATTTTGCAAAGAAAACAGTGTCTGAGGCGTACTTTATGACCATTGAGGAAATCCGGATGTGTCGTGTTGACGTAGCAGGCCTGCATGGCGACCATATCGGCTACAAGCTTCGTTGTTGGTGTCATCGCAGTCTTGAAGAAATTGACGACAACGCTGTTGAAGCGTTCACGTAGCGCAGGATACCGACGGAATGCTTGCTAAGCACACACGAAGACGTTTTAGAGGATAAGTGTATTACGATCAACGAACGTACTATTTTCGTGAGAAGTTGACCAAGAATGCGGATAAGCTCATCGTAGACGAGTTGGCAGCATTTAAGCCCAGGCTCTTCAAGTCGCTTGATCTGCTGCTTCACAATGACTTCGAAGGCCGCTGTCCCAACGAAGAGGGCAGGAGTCGAACCCTGATTTTATATCAGCACATGACGAGACCGTGCAAGCTTCTCTTACTAACCGATGAGTTGTACAGGATTGTCCGGATGTCACCATCTTTAACTTGGTCAAATGGATCGATGCTCTTGACACCGTTATTGAATAGTTCATGGAACACGAATGAGATGCGAGCACCGCCCGACAGCTCATTAAGCGATAGGTCATTCGTATTACCGTCGATCACAGTGCGGAACTCGTTCGTAAACTCGGTGATGATGCTGAGTACAATGCTCGACGAGTTTCCGTCACCAAGCGGTCCACCGAGCGATTGCAGCTCCGCATTGTACTTTTGTAGCTGCGAGGTAATACGGGCTTTAATGTCTGGGAGTGTCGCTCGGATGTGGTGCATCAAGATCTGCAAGACGCATAGCGTTGATACTGCGATCAATTGTCGAGAACGCGACACATACCATATTGAGTTTGCGCGCGAGGAAGGGTGTGCCGCAGTACTGTGCCTTGCCTTGGTAGGCAGGATGATTCTCAAAAAATTGGCGTTCAGCCTCCAGCGCCTGTTGGATTGGCTTGGACGTGTCAATGTCACGTTGACCACGATTCACGACGGGTACATAACCCAAACGTAAAGGAATGACGCGGCCCGCAAGAATGTCAACGACATCAGTGCCGGAATCCCTGCATTCATCGGATTAGCGCCGTCTATGGGCCAAGGGTCGTATTCGGCACTCACATCAAGTCAACCTTGGTAAGAACACCAATTGTCCGCGTTCCCTCGGGGTCGACTTCGCGGGCCATCTTGAGACCATCTGAATTGGCCAAGTCGGTGTTGGCTGGGGTGACTGCGAGGATGATACAAGCAGCCTTGGAGATGTATTTGAAGAGCATATCGCGAATCTGCTTCTCGATATCTTTGGGCTGATCGCCGACGGGGACTTTGGTTAAGCCAGGCAAGTCGACAAGAGTAAGGGTGAGGACGTTGGGTGAGAAGATGCGGAGATTGATGGGATGCGGGGAAATGCCTGCATTGCGGCCTGTCTTGGCCTCAGTGTCGCGGACGATCTCAGCACGAATTTTGTTAAAGTCATAGAACTTCTCGTTAGGGAGGTGCAAAAATTCACCCCACTCGTTGTCGTTAATACGTGGGTCCGCGGCAGGGCCACCAGCTGGAATATCCATGAAGGCTACAGAAGTATGAGTTTGCCAGATGGCTCACCTACGACACCATTCGTTGTCGGCGCGGTTGCAGGTCGATGGATAAGTTGTAAAACCTATAGCTTGGATGAGAAATGAGTGTAAGACTGTCCTAGTTGACATACGAGAGGTCTGCGTGTGACAATGCCGGAGCCTCGAGGCAAGAAATCCCGGCCGACAATGTTCTACAGATAGGTGTGAATAATGTCTTGAAGGTTTATTAACACGGCGCACCTCAAGAACTGAGCTCTTCCCACTACTCTGACTACCTAACACACAAATCTGTGGAAGGTCTATCTGCGCAGCACTCGAACCGACGGCCGAGAAGACATCTTGCAATTTGTTGACGGTTGCGACAATCTCCACGCCAAAACCCGTGGACATATCGAAAGTGAGGTCTATAGACGGAAAGAAAAAGGTCAAAGGGAGAGAGAGCGAGAGAGGAAGAGATGATATGAGCACAAGCAAGACACGCACACAAGCAAACCTCTGCCCAAGGCCGCTTTCGAGGGAGCCGCCGGCCCCGGACCTCCAGGCCGGCTGATGGCGACTCTAACCTTTTATGGGTCGTCGTTGCCACAGCCCTCAACCATCAGGCCCTCATGTACTCGCTCCCGTATTCTTAGATTGGCACCAGCTCATGTCCAATGCACGCCCTCTGAAGGTATATCGCTTCTTACAAAGTAAAGCTGTATCAATCGCGCGATTTTTTTGGCTGGTGCTGCATTCAGCAAACTCACTTGCCAAGCGTACTCCGACATACAATAGCGGCCATGGCGCTACTGTAGCTTCTTAAACGTGTCGCTGAATCTGATGTATAAGTAGTCATCTGGAAGAAAATGGCGGAACCCCTTCTCTTTTGTCGATACATGGGAAGGGTACGTTCTCCTTATCCTTCGCTGCTCTCTGCATCAATAGACTCCTGTCTTCCTAGCGGTCTCCTGCAACAGCGTCCTTTGGTGGATTGAAATGGTCGACTGGTTCCGCGGCAATCGAAGACATCGAGACTACGCGAGACAGTATTTGCGTGCGTGTGGCTTCTGTGACGAAGATAAGCGGAATCGCCATGACCTGCTTCTTTCCATCCTTTTTCAGCTCTCTGCTCAGTCCAATCTTTATTCCGACGCCTTCTCCCACCTCTGTTTGGGACACGACGAGGTTTCACAAAAGTCCAGTGACGCTGAACTGATGCAGATACATACCATCTCTACGAGAACAACCTCTTGATCTTATAATTGACCCGTTGAACTGACATCTTTCCGTGTCTCCCTCCATAAACTACGCGGACAAAAGAAAAGACATGTCACCGCTGTCACTTATTCAGACATGAGGATGCGATGATGATGCGGGGAGGCTAAGATGCTGGTCATCGACTCTCCTCTGAAAGAGTCGACGCCGGAATGTAAGAGGGGCACAGCCATCACGATACGTGCTCATGTTGTGACGCAGGTTTACTGTCAAATGGAAGCGCTGCGCTACTGTCTTCCAACAAGTGCTCGCGGCATTCTTGATGATTAGCCCGAAACACTGGACGAGTCAAATGCACGCAAACCGAGGGACATCAATATGGCGAAGCGAGAGCATGCCCTTCACCTCTTGCAATGTCTTAACGTTGCCATCTAGCCACGGAGGTGCTTGCAGTTGACTTTTACGTGGCATGTAACGATCTAAAGGTTAAACCTAGATGGAGGTGGGTAGATCAATAGGCGGTTCTGTCCACGTGCTCCAACCTGATTGACATCGGTGATGGCGACAGCCGAATGATGTGATTTTCTTACTTTTCGGTCGAGGAGTCCAGATCGGAGTGGCTCGCAAACTCAGATGGAGATTTCTCCCGGTAACCCCATCGGATTCAGATGACGATGCTTGCACGTCGCCACACCGTTCCTCCTTGTGGCAGAAGCAGGGTCATGCACAGGATCAATCAAGGGTTCTGATTTGCATGATTTGGGTCAGATTCAAATTGTAATAATGACCTTCATGGTAGCATAATAATTATACAGTTTGGGTTTTTGCCCCATCTCTATAACTATTACTATGCCACCATGAAGGCATTTCGCCGCAAATCATGCATACTTACAAGCAGTGATACATATTAGGAATCTTTGTAGTAAAAGAGAGTTGTAGCTAAGTAGCAATTCCAACTTGAACCACTGAGATAGGATTCAAGAAATCAGGCAGTTAGTTCAAGTTTCATCACTACAAAGGTTGTTGGTCCGGCAATCCGGCTGCCTGTTGATGCACTGAAGGTCATCAATGACGCCGCATCACACGTAAGTGAGCCGCATGCACCCCACTTCGATTGTTTCTCAGAAACTCATTCAACTAATTGCAGGATCTGCCACACAGGGGTGGCTACAGTATCGACAGCGCGCGCTGACGCAACCGCTCAAACAGCCGCTCAAAGATCAACCGTTCGCTTTTCACCACCCTGTTTCCACTTAGCACCCCTTCAAAGAGTGAAACCCGCCTCTGCGCACTTCCTTGTGGTACAGTTGACTGCACGCCATGTGACGCAAACGAAGTTTTAACGAAGTTCGCTGTGCCAGTGCGTGGTTATGCCGGCATTCGATGCATCACTGACACCGCTTGTCATGAGTTTGCCATGTGGAAGTCGGTTCTAGTTTCCATCATGCATGCCATTACCCGACTTCTCGAACCCCCCGTATAAATTCCCGATACTTTTATCTTCGGTTCATTCACATTCCTACGATGCTCCCCGTGCCTCGTCTGTGGGACGTAGTGATCGCATTTGTCTTTTTCTTCGGCGCCGTTGGGGATGTTGCCCACGCGGTGGAAGTAGATCCAGCAGTGTTAGATGGCTGTCCAGGGTACAACGCCACAAGCGTAAATGTCGATGGCCCGAGACTGTCAGCCAAGCTCGTCCTCGCTGGTACGCCCTGCAATGTGTTTGGCAGTGACATCAAAGTTTTAGACCTCGTTGTGGTGTATGAGACCAGTACGTCACCGGCCTGGCAGATAGGATCATAAGAACGAGGATCCAACTTCTGATGGATGCGTTCCCGTTCCCGCCCACCGCACAGACACACGCATTCACCTCAAGATCACCGATGCCTCCAACACGCGCTACGAAGTCCCCGAGTCCGTCTTCCCGCGACCCGCGGCAGACCCGAATGTGCTCCTAGATGCAGCGCAAATCCAATTCACATACACCTCTGCGCCGTTCTCATTCAACATCTCTCGCTCCCGCACGGGCGAGGTGCTCTTCACGACCGCGCACCACCCGCTTATCTTCGAGCCGCAGTACCTGCGCCTCAAGACGGAGCTTCCACCCGCGGCGAATATTTACGGCCTCGGCGAACATTCTGATCCGTTCCGCCTCGACGCGACCAACACGACGCGCACGATGTGGTCCCGCGACGCGTATGGGATTCCGCCCGGGACGAACCTGTACGGGAACCATCCGGTGTACTTCGAGCATCGTCCCTCTGGTGCCACGCACGCCGTCTTTCTTCTCAGCTCGTCCGGAATGGACGTGAAGATTCGCGGAGACGGCGATGGTACTACGCTCGAGTATAACGTCATCGGCGGCGTACTCGACTTTTACTTCTTGGCCGGCAGTGAGAGCGATCCGGCTGAGGTGGCGAGGCAGTACGCGCAGATTGTCGGGACACCGGCTGAGGTGCCATATTGGTCTTTTGGTCTGCATCAATGCAGGTACGGGTATGTAGGTGCGTTTTTTTTCTTTCGGTTCAGCGTCTGCCTCGGAGTTGACGACTGACCGGGGTTCTGCTCGACTAGATTATATTGATGTGGCTGATGTGATCTCGAATTATTCGGCTGCCGGTATCCCGCTCGAGACGATGTGGACCGACATTGGCGAGTGATCGTTTCTCGTGGTCTTTGCTGTCTCAATTTACGGTCATGACTCAGACTATATGTACAAGCGCAGAATCTTTACGATGGATCCGCAGTATTTCCCACCTGCCCGCATGCGTGAGATCATCGACTATCTACACAAGCATGACCAGCGTTATGGTATGTCTCATATATCAGTAGTATAACATATGACATGATCGTTTCAGTTCTTATGACGGACCCTGCCATTGGGTACTTACCCGGTCAAGGCTATGAGCCATACGATCTCGGCACTCAATTGGACGTGTGGGTCAAGACCCCAAATGGCAGCGCAAGTTTGGGCGTAGTCTGGCCAGGTACGTTTTACCCAATTCGGAGAAGAAGAAAATACTCTAAACCCATTTATGCAGGTGTTACCGTTTTCCCAGGTAAGAACGTTCTATGAAGCCATGTGTTCTTTTTATCACACACCCCTAGACTGGTTCCATCCGAAAATTGGCGAGTGAGTCCTCGTCCTCATTATGTCGAGCACTTGGACGTAGGACGCTGAGCGCCGCATTCGTTTAGACACTGGACAGGGGAATTTAAAAAGTTCTTTAACCCTGAAACAGGATTTGACATTGATGGTGTTTGGATCGACATGAATGAACCTTCGAGTGTACGTTGCTTTGCACCTCCCTTTCGTTATTCATATATGGGATGTTTTGTCGGCAGTTCTGCGTATATCCCTGTGATGACCCCCAGGCCCAGGCCATTGCAAATGGCTTCCCCCCTAACCGTACCACACCAGTGCCTAACCCAAATTCTCCGATTTTCAACAATGCGAACGTAGAGCTCGCAAGGCGAGGGGCACCAAGCTATGCAGGGGACGACCTACTCAATCCTCCGTATGCCATCAACAATACCGCGGGTGTCCTTTCTGACCTAACCGTATATGTGGGTCTCTCCCGCTGACATATGACATACGACTCATGGATGAATGCTGGATTTTGCTAGACGAATTCGATTCACGCAAATGGGCTCGTTGAGTATGACACACGTGAGTCTGAATGCCCTACTCACGCCGCAAGACCGGCACCTCTGGCGGGATTACATTGACACTTCGAAATAGACAATTTATATGGCACGATGATGTCCACTGCGACGCATGAGGCGATGCTCGCCCGTCGCCCTGGCCTACGCACGCTTGTCATCACGCGCTCGACGTTCGCGGGCGCCGGACACAACGTGGGGAAATGGCTGGGCGACAATTTGAGCACATGGGAACACTATCGTATATCAATCGCGGGTATGCTTGGAATGGCAACGGTGGCCCAGGTACCCATGATTGGGAGTGACATTTGTGGCTTTGGTGAGCACTTGAACGTTCCTCCTGGATACGAGTCGAACTCTGACGTGACAAGGGGACAACACAACGGTGACTCTTTGCGCCCGTTGGGCGATGCTGGGCGCATTCTATCCCTTTATGAGGAACGTAAGTATTCCCCCATGCGCCAACTGAATGTTCCTGATAGATTAGCATGGCATTTTAGCATAATATCGCTGGCGCCATAAGTCAGGAATTCTATCGCTGGCCATTGGTGACGCAGGCTGCGAAGAACGCGCTCGACATTAGGTGAGGATAATTCCTGATAAGAACGGAGCCGTGATTTAAAAGCGTATATAAAAGGTATCGCCTACTCGACTACTTCTATACCGCCTTCCATAAAGCGAGTCTGGATGGGTCACCGGTGATCAACCCACTCTGGTTCAAGTACCCGACGGACACTTCCACGTTTGGGATCGACTTGCAGTTCTTCTTTGGGGACTCGATCCTCGTCTCACCCGTAACAGAGGAGAACGTAACGGCGGTGACGATCTACCTCCCCAAGGATAGGTTCTATGACTTTGCAACGCTTGCGCCTGTCGAAGGTATGGGTGCGGATGTCACGCTCACAGACGTCAACTTCACTACGATCCCGCTGTACATTCGCGGCGGAGCAGTTCTTCCCCTCCGCACAACGGGCGCGATGACGACGACGGAGCTGCGCGCTAATGACTTCGAGTTTGTTGTTGCTCCCGGCGTGAATGGCACGGCTGCAGGTGCGCTGTACGTTGATGACGGGGTGAGCATCGTGCAGGAGCAGTCGACGAGCTTGGAGATGGCGTTTGCGGAGGGGAAGTTGCGTGTTACTGGCTCGTTCGCGTTCGAGGTTGGGGTTAAGGTCGCGAGCGTGGTTTTCCTGGGCGTTGAGAGCCCCCCCACTGCCGTCGCGGTTTATCCAGGAAAGGACAATACGCCGTTCTCGTATGATGACGCGAACAAGGTGCTACGTGTACAGGTTGATATGCCGTTGACGGAAGGTTTCGAAGTGGCGTTCCACTAGTCGCATTTGGCGACGGCGGGCGGCTGGGATGTACTTCTTACTGTATCGTGCATTTGTGTTTCTTTTTTTATCCCGCTCTTGTTGGGACAAGGAGGATTGTACAGTTGTCGATCTGCTCGCGTAAGGTCGGATCTATGTTGAAAGGGGGAGCATGTATTCAAAGACCACGATCGTTCCGCTGGACGTTGGACCTTACCCGGCTGTAAGCCGAACCGGTAACCGGAGATGATCGAGAGGACGGAGTTGGTCTTTACTTTGACTCTTCGAAATTTGGAAATGAATTGGGCGGAGAAATCCTGTAAAATCCTGGAACGAGCTTCAAGTTGACATGTTCGAGTCACGACAGTCATCAAACCAAAAAGATAGATCACAATGGATTCAAGAATAGATTTTTGAGCCACCATTCGGCGGCCATGACACGGTAAGGTTCAGCGCGATACTCAAACTGGATATTGCAAGTGACTGACTGGAAGTAAAAATTTTAAGGTTGGGGTTTACTTCAGCAACTGACTCCGAAGCCACGATCAGAAATCCATCAGAGCCCAGCTCGCCCCGGGTGCTTTTACAGAATCTGTACTGTAACCAAATGGACCTTTCTGTACCAACACGAAGTCAGGGACTCAGGGACCAATGGTTCTCGGTCCCTTGTTGACTCAAATTACTGTACCCGATGATCGTGCTACTTGCGCAAAAGGCCGGTGTCGGCCTCCCCTCTCCTACGACACAGTTGCTGTAAGACTCTCCGCAGTCCATCAGTGCATCAGTCCTGACGTGGCCTGACAGGTTGCTTTCGCAACTCCACCGGTTTGAAGCCTCAAATTAAGACCGGCAGCATTCCAATTTCTCATCACCGTGTTGACATCACAAGTGACGCCATCTGCTTCTCGCTTCAATAGAAAGTACGAAATAACACAAGATCGGCGGTGGGAATCAATGACAGTGTGAGGGAAGAGAAGTGTGCTACAGTACTGAACATGTGCTCGGGGGTTTTTAGGCCGTCAAACTAGGCCAATCTGGGGTTAGAATTTTGGCAGAGAAACCGAGACGGGCCCATAAGTTACTGTATCTACAGTACCGTAGCTTTCTTCACACATTTAACCATCTTACCTATGCTTTTTTTTAACACCACGCTCGTCGAAAGCTCGCACGGCATGACGGAAGGCACAGGGGCGATGAGGGACTGATGAGGGATTCAGAGGGGAGACAACTCTAAATGCTGCGCTTGACGACTCCTGGGACTATGCCCTCGCATTTGGCGCCGTATTTATTCCAGTTGACGCTGCATTTACTTGCGTTACGTTGGTCGCTAAACAATGGGCGCCCCGGGGATCTGCCCTGGCAGTTCCCCCAAGCCCTGTGGGACATAAGTAGGACAGCGCAGTTCGAGTTAAGTTAGTCTCTAGACTTACGCACCCCCTCCCCATTTCTATCCCCCCCCCTCGCCTCTTCCGTGGTCTCCCGTCCCCTGCATCCGCCGCGCCATCCCATCTTCGCATGTCCCTGAATATCGAAGCAGATGCCGTGGCCTTCCTCGGCTCTAATGCCCTATCCGTGTTCATCAGCGCGATCGAAACAGGCATCATCATCGTATGCGTCGCTCGCTTTCTCGCCCGGAAGAAGGACAGGATGGCGATCCAACTCTTGGTCTACTTTGCGACTTTTGTGGCGCTGTACGTGCCTTTCGAGTGCTTTACGTGGTTTATCTATACAGTATTCTGACAATGAGAAAAAAAAACCCTACTGGCGCACCCCACATCCTCTACTGTAACTGGGAACAGGTTCCAAATGGGATTGACATTCGCGTCTTGGTGGGACATGTCAGTGCTGGACTTTGGTAATTGGGTAGGTAAACCCTCATTGTCATCTGGCACCCTGCGTATCTAAGTTTCCATCTCCTACGCGACACGCGCTTCTATTTCCCCCTCCCCCCCGCTTCCCCACCTTCTTGCGGAACAGACGGCGGTTGCTGCCTTCAAATGGCCTCACAAACTTCATTATTCACTGGTGCGTGCTGGAATCACGTTAGCTTTGTTTTGTTTGCAGCCTTTGACGGATCCGCTTAGACGACGTTTATTGCTGCTCCGGTTCAGCTATTTCTCATATGGCGTTGCTGGCATGTTGGCCTGAAGCGCCGACCGTTCGTAGCAGTAAGTTGTCAGGGTGTTTTTATAATAAATACCGGATGCGGAAATAATTGACCGTCTTGAAATTTAAATCAGTTCTTCCTCGTCTTGTTGGTTGCCGGTAGTGTCGCAACTACCATCTATATTATCGTCTTGAATTGTCTCGTTAATTTTAAACGCGGGAACAATCATTTGCTGTCAGCGAATGCCTATTTCACATGCTGTATGTCTTGTCTTTGCAAACGCATGCTCGGCAACTGATCGCTCGCCTCGAAGTCATACTCTCCTTGTCTCTCTCTGCAGGTAAGGTCCTTTTCATAGCAAATGAAAGAGTCTGTTTGACAATTAACTTGGGTCATTTAGTCACCGACATTTCCGTTACCGCTATCCGTAAGCTGCAGTGAATTGTGACTACGCTGATCTTAGGATAATCTCTGTGACTTGTAGTCCTCGTGTTTCTCATCCGGTCACGGTCTGAATTACACAGCGGACACTTTCGCAAAGTAAGGCCCTTCGCTTTGGTGTTAGACTAAGCTAACCGTATACCCAGATACTATACCGCCTCATCATTATCACCTGGGAATCGGCAGTCCCACCATGCACTTGTGCTATTGCTGTTATGATAGCTGGTGCTGCTGGAGTATGTGTTACCCTCTCTTCCTTTCTGAAAAGTGAAATAAGGTGGCCTTAATCATTGACATGGTATTGCTCAGGCGCCAATCATCTCGGACTGGGCGATTATGTTGCAGACAATCCTCGGGAAGTTGTATCTTATTTCGTTGTTCGTATCATTGTGCGTTCTATTAACAGCTTTCGTCTCTTTCATTTGGGGCTTAAATGAGCGTGTTTTTTATCTCGTAGGGAGGGCCGTGCATCGCTGGCTAGTGTCGTCCACCGCACCCACTTCCAAACGCTGTCAAACGTGGCCCGGAATGCTCCAGCATGGCCAGACAGGCCAGACGATGGTCACTCTGATCCTTCAAAATTGCCCGACTTGCCCGTACGTCAACACCGTTCCCTAATCCTTGCCTACTAATGAATAATCCCTCGTTTACGGTCTTTTTTCCCTCCATCAGTTGGCGTTCTTACCGCATAAGATCATCTCGAGCGACCCAGGTATTGAAGGAAGTTCATGGGACCCGGAATCCACGGGACTACACACGGTGTGATTGTGTGTGGTGTGGTGTGTGCGTCGGACGCACCCGACATACACACCCGTACAGTCATGCTCGGCCAATTCGTGGTTGTAACAGCGTCTATCACCGCCGTACGTGGGATACCCGTACCCGTTATATGATAGTCCGCAGCAAATTTTGTGTACAGCGATTGGGCTGTACATATTTTTTCGCCGGCGTGGCCCCTCTCTCCCCTCTATCGGAGTTTTTAGGGCCCCGCGTCGCCGTGTCACAGTAGTCTGACCAAATTTCAAACTGGCCAGTTCTGGTGGGTGACGACGAGCACCCATCAATACCATACATGTACATATAAACTGTACTCTATCCCTCGTCGCAACACAAATAGATATGTGCTAATCGGTAGTCTCTGATTGTAGTTAGTCCCTGATACCTATACCTGATCATAAAATTGCTTTACTTCTGCAGAGAACGGGATGAACGGGTGAAGACAGAAAGACGCGCGCGCGATGCGATGATCACTGTACTGTATTCATTGAGATGAGGTGCGGCGACTGCAATTACTGTAATAATGGTATGCAAAAGCGAAGATCCAAGAGAGCAGTTTGACAACGAGAGCAAGAGACAAGACAAGCACATATACACACGCGCGCACAACGCCCATTATTAGCCAGAAGAGAGAGCATTCAGAAAGCGACCGAGAAAAGATGAACGAGAGCACCATAATGAAAAAAATAACGAAAAAACCGCGGACAGAATGAATGGTTCCACGGGATACGATGCGATGCGATGCTATGGCACGATGATGGTGGTAGTTCAGCAAATGCGGGGAGGAAGAGGGCGAGAGGGAGCGAGAGAGAAAGAATCCACGCTTCGTCCTAGAGCACCTGAACGATAATAGTCGTGTCGTCCATCCACGGAGTCTCCATATCGAGCGTGATCATCTGCGATATAGACATGAGGTCCTCACCACCAAGCGCACGACGCAACAACCGCAGCGCCAAGTTCTCCCCTTCCCCCAACCCCTCCTTCTCCTCCGTGCTTCCCACCTTGGCCCTAGCCCCAACCCTAGCCTCAGCCTCAGCGACGCATAGTGCCCAATCGGCCACCATGTCTGCGCGACCCGCACCGTCGTACAGCTCGCTGAGACCGTCCGTGGCGAGTATGAGGAGGGAGCGTGGGCCGAGTCGTCGGTGGACGACGTCCGGCACGGAAGAGATGTACGGTGGCGTTCGATTCCGGGCGAGGAATGTCTCCCAGGGCGTTGGGTCTGCCACGCCTGGGTACAAATTGTAGAGTACGCGTCGGGTGAAGATGGCCGGTTGCTTGAATGGGGTATCGCCGAGGCCTAAAACATCATCATGAGGGAACCGGCGTCGGACGGGGACGGGGACGGGAAAAAAAGATAACTCACACCGGAAAGGCGCAATCGTGCCGAGTACGCGGCCATTCATCACGCTGTCCGGTTCGCCAGGATGATCCCGCCGCACACGTGCGATTTCCGCCGCGTTGCTGCCGTTGTGTAATACGTTAAGCACCTCGTGACGCGGGAGGCGCCCGTCCGGGTCGGGCGTTACCAGCACTGGTGTGAGAACAAAAGAAGTCGAGTCAGCCAACTGCATTTTTAATTCTTTATTTTTGGGCGAAGCGCGTACCGGCTTCGCAGTCCCCGAGATTGGCTACCCATAGGTTCTCGTGTGTAGGATCGACTAGGGCGACGAGGGCAGTGGTGCCGTAAAGGCAGAGCCGGGCCTTTTTGTAATTCGCGCCGGCGGTACCGTTGCTGCTACCACTGAGACTTGCGAAATCGTTCACCACCGCCTGGATCTCCTCATCCGTGCGGGTCGGTAACAAGTCGATCCCGCCCGGGAACAATTCCAGCACGTCACCCGCAATGGCGTTGTCGAACGCCGTGATCCGGCTGGCGAGCATATCGCTGACGATGTCGGGCGCGGGCAAAGGCGCGTCGGGCGTCGGGACCAATTTGTCAAGTACTTCTTGGACGATGATTGGGAGGTGGTGTGCGGCGTGTTCTACGGTTGCATCTCCTAGATGGCCTTGGTTACGAGCACACAAGGACAAGAGCAGCAGATCCGAGAGCGTCCGACAACCACCCTTTAATATCAGCACACGCGTTCATACACGATTTATTATATTTAAAAAAAGAAAGAAAGACCTTGGCCGTCGCCAAAGTTACGTACCGTCAAAGACGCCCGTGAATGTCCACTTCTTTCCGTGCACGTCGAGCTGCCGCACGGTAAAACGGTCCTGCGAGTTGTAACGCACACAGGGCTGAAACGCGACGGCATCGGCGAGATGGCCGCGCGTCGCATCGAAAACGGTCCTCTCGGGCTTTGCGAGCGCGGTCAGGCGTCGGACGAGGTCGTTTTCGGAGAGGGGAACGAAGGCACAGCGTAATGGGGAGTCGTCGGGTCGCTCAGCGAGCTCGACTTGTACTTCGGCAACTGCTGGAACGCTACCCATGGATGTGTGTAATGAGTGATGGTCGGTTGTTGGGTATGAAGGGTATGAGCTGAGGTGTTATAAGTGTAAGGGTGTGCCCAACTAGCACTGCCGTCGGCTATTTCAAGTGACAACTAATGATGGGGTTATTACTGTGAAAGTGGGGGGACGCCACCATCAGCGAATTTCGACACCGGTGTGGATTACCCGGGCTCACCACAACTTGGAAGGATATTACAGTACTAGAATCTGCTGCCACGCTTGCGTTCACCGGTCCAGGATCAACGGCCTTGGCCTAGTCACCGTGTTACACCGGTAGAAGATAACCGTCCGCCGGCAAAGTAAAACAATGACGGCGTTCCTGGTAAACGGTCTAGGTGGGAGAAGCAAGGAGAGGGAGTGGAGGGACACAGCTTAAAGGAACGGGAGAGTACCTGTCCATTGTGACTTAGACACACGTCAACACGTGATCACAACAGACAGTTGTTCTTCCCGGGCCGGTGTTGTGTCCAGGAAAGGAAATCTCGGATAACCCTTCTGACTCGTGCAACAATGTCCCTCCTTGTCCGCCATACAAAAGCGCAATCGACGGGGGACAATGAGCCTGCTGTTCTCCCTCTTCATCTACAGCGCGGGGACTGGTTCTCTCTCTCTCTCTTTACTTCACGACCCACTAGACGTTCACTAAATGCTCCCTACTCTACTATCCATTTTAACCGCTCTCTTCGTGGCTCGTGCAGCCCCCATATCCATCAATTCGACTGTTGTCTGTTCTGCTGGCCAGTGTATTCAAGGATTTACCAACACAACCAGTACGCAGCAGCTACCTATCTCAGCTACCGTTTTTACTGACCTCTACACAAAGTCGGTACCATATTATCGTCATCTAATGTACCCTCCGATGTCATTCTCCTTCCTGGCCAGTATACATCGACTACTAATCCGCAGCTGCTTCACCAACTTCTTACAAGTTCGTCGACGTCATCCTCACCTTCAACAGGCTTCAATGCTTCCGCTCTTTCTCTCCCTCTCAACGTCGCGTTACAGCCTGGTCTCGCTATCTACCCCCAGGCTCTGTATTCAGGACAGGCGGAATTTTCAGCCCTTCCAACTTCCCCACCATCTAATAGCTCACCTACGCCCTTTTCCGCGGGCTCGATTGCCATGTCATCCAACCTTTGGATCGCTGTAACGGCTGGTAGCAACCGGATTATTCTTTGGGACTCTGTCCCAGATGTGTCCCAGCTCCCTGGAATATCCTCGCTATCCCTTTCCGCCGTCGAATCCAATGCCTGCTCGCCTCAATGTTCTGGCGCTGGCGTTTGTTCTGCATCAGGTCAATGCACTTGTCCGTCTGGCTTCAACGGCTCATCCTGTGAAGTTTGCGCAAAGGGCTTTTTTGGACCCTCGTGCCAGGCATGCCCTGCGGGCTGTACCACTTGCGATGACGGAATTTCCGGTTCAGGACGTTGCCTCTCGTCTACGGTTGCCAACCTGTCATCGGCCTGTAATTGTCTTAACGGCGTTTGTGGTTCCAATGGCCAATGCACGTGCAACGCAGGTTGGACCACCGCATCCAACGGCACTCAATGTGCAACCTGTGCTCCCGGATTCTTCTTGGATGGGAATGGCAACTGTGCTGTTTGCGAACTGGGCTGCCAACAATGCGCGGATGGCAGCGGCATTTGTGTCACCTGCAAGCAAGGCTTTACCCAGGACGCTAACGACCGCACAAAGTGCGATGCAGTGCAGTCGGTGACAAGCTCTGGTACCGTATGCCCTGATGGCAGCTTCAGCAATGGATCGACATGTCAACCTTGTTCCCCTTCCTGCTCGACGTGTTCTGGTTCTACGTCAAATGACTGCATCGTATGCGGTAATGGTCAATTCTCACTCGGTGGAAGCTGTGTTCCAACAAATGGCAACGGCGTTTGTGATGGCTCAAGCATGGTCGCGAACAACAATAAGCATGAATGCGATAGTAAGCAATTTTTACAATCTTTTATTATCCGAGGTCAGATCTAATCGGCAATAAAGGCTGCCCAGCAAAATGTACCTCCTGTGGGATTCCCAACTTTAATGTTGCGTCAACCATCAATCAATTGCAGTGTGCGACGTGTCTTCCTGGTTTCGTGTTGTCGAATGGCCTGTGCGTCGAAAGCTGTCCTTCTGGAACTTTTCTTTCCCCAACAGACAATCTAACGTGCACCGGTATGTTCTCTTCTCTCTATTCCCTTCACTTGTTCTGAGGACCTCCACCGCAGCCTGCTCCTCTCAGTGCGGCGCATGTGTCGGAGCGGCCAACTTTTGCCTGACCTGTAACGGTGGTCAGCTGGCCTCGGGCGGTCAATGCGTCTCTTCTTGTCCATCCAATACCATCACCTCCGCCGGAACATGTACCACCTGCCACCCAGACTGCGCGACCTGTTCCGGGACTTCGTTCAATCAATGTTCAAGTTGTTCATCCAACCGACCCGTACTTTCCAACGGCCGCTGCCTTCCGACGTGCTCTAAGACGCAATTCTTTGACTCTGCGAGCGGAAGCTGTCAGTCGTGCGATAGCTCCTGTTCAAGTTGTTCCGGTGCAGGACCGAGTAACTGCCTTGCATGCTCAAGCTCAAGCTCGGTCCTCCGCGGAGGATCTTGCGTGCCAGCCAACTGCAATGGAAATGATACGACGACCGCGACCGTCGTCCCCGGCCTCGGAGTGTGTCTTTCGGAGCTTGTCTCGGTCCCGCAGGGCTCGGGAACATCCGGTTCAGTCCCGCTTCCTACCATCACAGGGCTGAACTCGCCGACCGCGGTTAACGGCGGCCGACGTCTAGCGTGGTGGGAGATATTACTCATGACGCTCGGTTGCGTCTTCATTTTCGTCTGCGTCCTCGCGCTGTTCCGTAGGCGGATGCGCGCTAAGCGTGCGAAGCGCACGGCAGCCTTCGCAGCTGCGAAGAACATAGATGCGAGAGGCGTAGGGTGGCGGGGAAAGCTCAGCTCCCTGCTCTCGTCAATCTCCCCGTTCTCGCGTGGCCCGCGGATATCAAAAGAAGACAAAGTCGCACTGCACGTTGAACGACTGCGGAATCAAGAAGAAGAACGGCACATGGCTGCGCTCGGCGAGTTAGGCGTGGGCCCTGGGCTATTGGCAGCACCTGGTTCGCAATATTCGCGCTCGGTTAGAGGCGGCGGAAGTGTGGCAGCTGACACTGAGTCGTTGTATTCACAAGTGACCGGTTTACCACCGCGTGCGCCGGTACCGCGTAAACCCGTGAACATGCGCGGTATTCTCGAGCGAGGGCCGTCTTCATCGTCTCGGATTTCGGGCACGACGGTTAGCAACGTTAGGTCGGTTCCAGAGACCTCGGAGGCGCAGCGGTATGCCAAGTCGGTTGAGGAGCGGGATGGTCTCGGTCCAGGTGGCGGTGGTGATACGTACTGGCTCGTTCCCGCGGGAACGGGGACGAGCCAGGCGTCTCGGAACCCATTTCGAAAGTAGCGAATGCCGCTGCTCCGGTGTTCGTCGCGATCGTATAAGTATAATTTAGTAAAGTATTTTCACCTGCATATATACCATCCATCGCACATTGACAGTGACACGTCCCATTTACTGATTACGATATAGTACTGTACTTTATTTTTATTCCGACTGGTCTATGGAACATTGTCTTGGGATCATTCCGCGTCGATGTGCGTGGCGAGCGGCAAGAATGGAAGTCCTCGGCGTCTGCTGACCTCTGGTGGCTATTGTTCTTCGTTGCTGGGACAAAGTGCTGTTGTTCATAGAACAAAAACTCATTTCTGTAACAAAAAATCGTCCGCCCCGTTTCCATGGCCCCTTCGTGGGCTCGCGCCGCGGCGCATATGTCTTATTCCATCGCTATGAACCCCGAGTTGTCTCCCGGGCCAACACAACGTACAGACTGAACTCAATTCGTGATCATCACCTTTATCGCCCCGTTCTTCGGATCAGCGCTCGTCTCAAACGCGCTCACAGCCTCCTCGATCGGAAACCGATGCGTGACCAGCTTCCCCACATCGCCCAACACGCCCGCCTCCACGAGCCGAATCGCCCTCGGCCACGTATTCGCATACCGATACTGGAACCGGACGTCCACCTCCCTTGTCGACATCCGCATAAACGGGAACTCCATCTCGCTCTTCCCAACGCCCACTACGAACACCGTCCCGCCAAACCGCACCGCTTCGATCGCGGCGCCGATCGACGTCTCGGCGCCTGTGCATTCGAGCGCTACGTCTGGCTCTGTGCGCCCTCCCATCGCGTCTACGATCCGCGCTGCGAGAGCCTCTTTGGTTTCTTCGGGCGCTACGAGTAGCGTGCGCACGCGCGCGGGTCCGCCCGATGATGATGATGATGATGATGACGAGGAGGAAGAGGAGGAAGAGGAAAGGAGCGACTCGGCGAACGCAAGGCGCCCGGCGTCGAGGTCCGTAATGACGAGCGGGTACGCGCCAGCCGCGCGCGCACAGAGCAGCGTCGCGAGGCCGATCGGTCCAGCGCCACAAATGAGCGCCGCGTCGCCGAGGCGCAGATTTGCGCGTTCTACGGCCGCGAGCGCGACGGAGAGTGGTTCGAGCAGTGCTCCGTCCTCAAAGGAGAGGGACGGAGGGAGCTTGTGGCACCACAAGGCCGGATGCGCGATATAGCGACGCAGCAAACCGGGGATGGGGGGTGTAGAACGGAAGAGCACGCGCTCGCAGCCGTTGTAGCGGCCCCTGAGACACGGCGCGCAGGTGTGGCAGGGAATACCGGGCTCTATCGCGACGCGATCGCCTGGTTTTAGATGCGTTACGGACGGATGGACAGCGATGATCTATAATATATTGCCTGCCATGGATATCGAGGTGTAAAGTCAAAGTCATGTTAGATACCTCTCCGGCGGACTCATGACCGAGGACGTGTTTGTCCTCCACGACCATCGGCCCAATGCGCCCAGCATGCCAAAAGTGCACGTCTGAACTGCACAGGCATGCAAAATCGGTACTCGATATTCCGTTTTGCAACTCGACACGTACCCGCAGATCCCCGTGCACCGTATTTCCACTACCACCTCTCCCTCAGCCGGGGTCGCCCCCGATTGGATGTCTGAAACAGAAGGGACCGCATCATCGATCCATAGATTGTGCTGTGGGTCAGTGTATACACCGATGTTGGGCTTCAGATTTAAAAGTGATGACATCGTGGTGAGTCGGAAACAATAGACAAGCCGTGATAATTACGTCCGTACACCGGGCCGAGAGCCGCACCAAAACCTCAATAGATCAGATCACTCAATACCCAGCAACATACACATAACTCTCCACTCCCAGTAGATTGACGTTCATCTGGTGGCACAGCGACCAGTCAGCTCATCGTCCCCATATCCCAAAGACAGAGAGGGAGAATAAACTAACCTTTCGAGGACAATTCGCCGTGACGCGATTACAACCCCAACATTTGATTTCCTCCAATTTCGGGCAACCGTCCATGATCGCTTTTATCACAAAATTATCGACAGCCCTGTTCCACCCTACATCGAGTATGCGCAGCTCCCGTGCGCTCGCGATGTTTTCCAAAGCTTCAGTCGTGGTCTCCCGCCATGCGTTAATGATCAACGTCGACAACGTGGACCCGGCGCTATCAAGTAGCGCTGGCAGGGCTTGGGCACCAACGTTGGGGGCACGAGCGATGCTCAGCGTGGTCAGAACGGAAGGTAGCCATGCACGGAAGAACATAGCAACACCCTCGTCAGTGAGCGCAGGCAGGTTGTCCAGCCTAAGCGATACGAGATTGGGCGCATATTCCTGTAATCCATATTTGAGAAAATCATCCCCGAGTTCGATATGGTTCGACAAATCTAGGTGTGTCAGGCGCTCGCCGCATTTCTTAAGTAGAGCAATCAACCCATCCTCAGAACAGGAGGTGCTGGGAGAAGAAAGGTCGAGCTGCTCCAATCGCTGGAGGCATGAGATGTAGGGAAGGAACGCGTCGTCAAGCTTTCCAATTTCCTTTAGGCGCAGCTCCGTCAAGTTTGGACAACAAGCAGCCAACGTCGACATGCACTCGAGGTCGAATCGAGGGCTCTGATGAAGTAGAATAGCTTCTAGTTGAGGATGAGATTGGAAAAAATTAATCCAGGCAGGCACGCGGATGAGGAACGGTCCGAGAAGCTCAAGACGTTCGAGCGAAGGAAGAGACGTGGACCAGCCGTTTAAGACTACGTCATCAATGTGGCCGCAGAAGTCAATACGGAGGGAGGTCAGGTTTGGGTTTAGAAGGGCGAGTGTTATCAGGGCAGGGGGTTCGAGCTTGGTGCCGTCATAGACATTGAGACTTGTGTTCTTCACGTCATAGAAGAGCGTCACATTTTCGGGCGTCCTGCAAGTATTCGTCGAGAGCCCGAATAGACCAAAGGTTGCATAATCTTACAAGGATCGATTTCGACAAAGGACACGTATAATCTTGTCGAGATTGACAGATCCGATGTCCCCAAATGCCTCAACGTCGTTGATATGTTGAGATATAATCTAAAAAACCATGAGCAACCAGTAAGATGGCTAAGGTACGATTCCACACACCTTGATGCAAAGGGAGACTAGGGTAGGGAACTTCTTCTCCTGGTAATTGACGATACTCCGCTTTTCAGCAGCCGACTTGCGCTTGCGCGGAGCGGGACGCTTCTTGAATGGGTCAGTTCCCGATGCCTTGACGCAGGGGTGGCAAAGATAACCGGGTGGAGGATCAGCAGCCATCGTGTATTTGGTCTTCACAGATCATAATAAACGTGATACTCGCCACATAACCATAGCCACTGAAGAACGCACCACGGTGAACTGCTTCGAGCATTTGGCACACTTTTCCAGGCTTCCAACAGACGGCTTTGCATTGCTCGACTTGCTTGTCCAGAAAGACTTCGATAAGGCAGTGTACTCATCCCCATCGTCTTCATAGTCGTCGTCGTCCTTATGCTTCTTCGCTCTCTTTTTCGCGGCCAACTTCTGCTTCTCCAAAGTTGCCTTTGATACCTGACGCTTTCTTCCAGTCGGAACCTCATCCTCGCTGTCAAGATGATCGGAATCAGGGACAACCTCAGTGTCCAACGTAAGACGAGGTTGAGAGGTAGGGGTGACAAAACTACACACATGTTCCGTGGGCGCGCTTGGTCCTCCATCTTGCTCTGCGACGATATTAGGATCCTGATTTCCACTGGCTGACGCGTTGCTAGGGCCCGCCTCAGCTTGCTGCTGTTGTTGTTGCTGCCCTCGACGACGGATCAAAGCATGGTTAATGCCTGATTCCTAGCGAGAAATGAGCATGATCATGATACAGAAAACATTGAGAATACGGACTCTAAGGAATTCTGTGAGGGCTGAGGTGGGCCCGCGGACGTTGTTTCTCATTCTGAGTCGCTGACAAGAGGTTCGGGTTAGGGATGTCGCGACGCGTACAAAACGCGACACCCTAATTGGCACTGTCCAAATACATCCAAACATACACCATTGCTGTACAGATCGAATACTCCGTGCCACTTCAAAATGGTACAAGAGAGTAACATAGATATCCATACCCACTATTAAGCGATTATCTCGCCTTTTCAAACCTGCTGCTCCGCAACCAGTTCTCCACCCCTTTCTCTAGCCAAAGCCGTGCGCTCAAATAACCGCGCGATGTTGTCATAACCTTCCTTCGACGCCAAGTCCAAAGGTGTCTCGCCCTCTTTGTTCTCGATCCGCAGATCCGCTCCATTGTTGAGCAAGACTTCCGCAACCTCGAGGTAACCATAAAACGCCGCCAGGTGTAACGCAGTCTCTCCATCTGCCTCCTGAGTGTTCACGACTGCGTGGCGGGCGAGTAACAGTTTCAAAACATCCAAATGTCCCTTTTGTGATGCCATGTGTAACGGTGTCCAGTCAGAATCGTTCTGTGCATTCACCATCGCGCCACGATCAAGGAGGACCTCTGCAACCTTGCCCTTCCCTGTGCGAGACGCAAGATGTAATGGGGTCCAGTTATACACATGCCTTGCGTCGACTTCCGCGTTGCGTTCTAGCAACAGCTGCACGACGGCATCGTGTCCATTTTCCGAGGCCCCATGTAGCGGCGTCATATTCTGCCAATCCCGGTGATTAGCTTCCGCGCCAGCATCCAATAGCACCCGAGTAGCCTCCAATTTCCCGCTTCTCGATACAGGAAATAAGGGTGTCTCTTGGTCTTCATCCTCCGCGTTCGGATCTACTTCGCGGTCGATTAGCCAGCGCATGAGCTCGGGATCTCCATGTTGCGATGCTATGTGTAACGCAGTCTGACTGTCCTCGTATCGTGCGTTATCGTCGACGATCTCTTTGTGTCCCCTTGCCCACGCTAGGTCCAGAAAAGTATGATCCTCGTGATTGCGCGCAAGGGCATCTGCATGATGTTCAAGCAACAACCGTGCAAGCTCCAAATGTCCCTGCTGCGATGCGAAGTGCAATGGCGTCCAGTCCATTTCATCACGGGTATCCACCTCCGCGCCACGTTCAAGGAGTAACTTCGCGACCGCAAGCTTGCCACGGCCAGCTGCTAGATGTAATGGAGTCCGACGATTCTTCTCCGGTGCGTTGACACTCGCGCCGCGATCGAGTAACAAACGGGTGACGTCGTATTGATCGTTTTCCACTGCCACGTGGAGAGGAGTGCGCCCAAGCGAATTTTGGTGATTCACTTCTGCGCCGTACTCCAACAGCAGTCGTGCGGCCTCCAGCCTCCCCATTCTCGATGCCAGGAAGAGCGGAGTCTCCTTGTCTTTGTTCTGCGCATTCAGGTTCGCATCATGGCTGATTAGAGAGCGCAGGACCTCGGGGTCTCCGCATTCCGCTGCTAGGTGTAACGGTGTCCGAGAGTGGCCATCCAGGGCACTCACGTCGGCACCGTGCTGCAATAGCAAATGCGCTACCTCTATATGTCCTTTGTCCAATGCTGCGTGCAGCGGAGTCACGCGGCGACCGCCTCTCACGTTGATGTCTTCTGGACGAGTAACGAGTAGGCGCTCTGCTATGTCATAGGACCCGCATAGTGCGGCGTAATACAACGGGATCGGGTCGGCGAAAGGCTTGAGTGGTGATTCTTGGGGTTGGTCTAAGTTGTACGCCTTCATCCAGGCTGCAAAGTGTGCCCTGTCCCCTTCAAAGAGACGTTCCACCCCTTCTTGAATAATTGTTGATACACTCCCAAACTGGGCATGATCAACCCAGTGTTCAGCGGCATATCCAGCCAAAGGGGAGCGCTTCTCGTCTTCGGTGAGATTGTCCAGTTGGAGCAAAACACCCAGGCACGCTTGTGCCATGACAGTATGGGCAGGTTCGAAGACGATATGATAACGACGCGAGACATCTTGACTTGAAGTAGCGAGGCGTTCTGAGGTTAAGAATTGTTTGACCGAAAAGTGCGAGAACTGCACAATCCGAGAATGACCTGTGTCGACAATGGCAATTAAACTAGAACATGAGGACAAAAGGGCTTGTTCTTGATCCTCCCAGCGCCAATTTGGTCTCAACTTCGGAATCCCTTCTCCATCGTCGAAGTCAACTGCAAAGACCTCGGCGAGTTCCTCCACGCGGAGTGGCCGGATAGCCACAACAAGACATTGCAATAGACGTCGAGCATGATCTCGATTTGGCTTCTTGATTTCCCACAGCATCCGCTCGTATGTCTCATCGAGGGCTTCCGGTAATTCATCGAGAGTACGCCGGACGCTCGGTGGAAGACAGTGTCTTAGAGTTTCCAACTGACAGAATACCCACCGAAACCTGTTTGACAAAGTTGAACAAGTTGAACAAGCGTAAAGTGATCGACATACATCCCCTCAGCTCTTTCAGAGAGCACTTCGATGACAAGCTCCTTATCCTCCGTCCTCCATCTTCTTATGATTGACTCCGAATCCGAGTAAACGACAGACCTGACATAGTCTGCAATATCCTTCTTCTGCCCGCTTTGGTCGTGAAGGGACACGCGGCGAGAGGTTAAAGGCTCCATGACATTTCGCACGTCGATTTCAGGGCGGCTCGTGACACAAATACGGAGATTGGGAAGTTGGAGATCGATAAGCTCCTTCAGAAGTTGAAGCACCTTTTCGCGAGGAGATGGAATCCCAGACGTGTTCGGAGACTCGTCGAGAGCGTCAATAATCAGGTAGGTTGGTGGTTGATCAGGAAGTGTGAGCATCTCTTTCAGGCATTCAACCAAAATGCGATCGCTAGGTTGCTTCTTGCCCTGGTCATGAGCCGAATAAAGATACGATAGAATGTCGCAACGAGGACCCGAGCGAGCCGAAAGTTGCGTAAGAAAAGAAGGGATTAGGTCGCGCAAGCCTTGTTTGTTGGCGTCTCGAAAGTCAAAATAAAAATATGCCATCGACGCTAGTCCGGCCATGCACATGGCTTCAACATCTTGGATGATAGTGGAACTGACAAGAGACATTAGTCACCTATGATGGATAAAGCTAAATCCACTAACCAAAGAATACTCTTGCCAGAGCCAGCTACAATTCAAAACGTCATCAGAGGATATGGGTGAGAGGTGGGACAGGGCGCACGTTTCCCGTGGATCCAAAGAAGCGATCCTGATGATTTCCATTCCTGGAAAATTCTACCTTGAAAGAACCAAGCTGCTGTTTTCTTGTGATAAGTACCACACGCAATGTTATGGTTAGTTGACGGATCCGGTGGGGAGAGCCATCTGTGGATGTTCTCCCGCGATTGATTTTCTGAATGATATGTAAGGCTCCGTAGTCAGCAGCGATAAGGTTGGGAGATGACGAACGTTTCACTTGATCTACATCGCTGGCCGTTTGGGTCATGACTAACTTTACTTCCTTTCCGTCTGAGGGGTTCAAATAAATCATTTCTCAGGCTTGATTGTAAACAATTAGCGCACCATTAATGACCTCCGTGACCAGTGTGCTGTCGCTGCTGACGCTGGCCATGGCCCTGTCACTGACAACACGCACCCTCTCATCGATGGTATGTGTGGCCTTCAGGACTTCCGCAATGGCCATCCGAGCTTCCTCAATCGACAGCGTATCTAACCTCTTTAGCGCATCTTCCATATCAGTCCTTCCGATCAGCTTCTTCCCAAATTTTTCTGAACATCGTTCAGTCAACGGTGACATACTCGTGCTGCTTTACTCACTCATTCGGCCTTGCTTAATCTTCTCTGTCGCAATTCCAAGAGCGGAGAGAACCTCGACCATAATTCGAATGATTGTATCCATCCGTTCCGTGGTCGGCGGCACTTCTGTGTAGATCTCGAGACGTCGGAAAACGCTTTCAATGCGTTCGAAAAAATCGACAAGTGTATCTTGACCTCCCCGAACATCTTTAGCTGCCTGTGAGATGTAGGCGTTATAATGGCCGCGCGGGGATATTAAGAAGGATGCGCACTAAGAGAAGGACACCAACTCCGGCAAATATCACTTTCGATGGTGAGAATGCCTGTCATATGTATACGGTATAAGAGTGCAGATCTCAGGCAAGTTCATCTCCTGAGGCCTACCAGGCCAACACCCTCCCCGAGTGTCGCAGAGAAGGCATTGATGACATAAACCGTTGGATTGAGCCACCTGGTCCATCGATCATCACCACTTCGGGACTGATCTGGCCCCTGTACTTGCTGCTGAAGGACGGTGAGAATGGCGCTGGGAGTGTCACAGTCCTGGAGCTGGGTGATGAGTGGATGGTGAAGCAGATCCTTTTTTGTACGTTTTTTATATGCTTTCAACGCATTATCGAAGATTAGTTGGAAGTTTGATGACGAGGCGGGAGAGATGTGAGAGTGAGAGTGAGACATAAGGGTAGAAACGAGTTGTTCGGACTGAGAGAATGATGGCGGATCCTAGGCGATAGTTGGGGCAGAAGGGAGCTGTTCACAGGGCGCAACACCGCCTCGTGCCGTGTGACTCGGAGTTTTCCCAGGAATGTCAGACACGGCCCAAATGAGAATGATAGGCGCGCGAGCCACTTGATAACTAACAAACAGGCCATGGCAGGGGCAAGGTGTCGAATGCAGGAACTTATCGTCATGTGGAGTAATCAGCGTTGTCCCAGGGCGGCGGCAGAGGCTGAGCGCTGAGGCCTGAGGTGTAATCGCGCCCGCAATGCTTTCATTTTTCCTTCGTTTCCTCCCTCGGGCTTTGATATATTGATACCCACGGATGCATTAAGTAGCGCAATTTTCTTCGCCACCCTCAATATTTGATCCGGAGACTGAGGTTAGTTTCAGTAGGTGCGATCCCGACCCGTCTCTTGTACTGTACATGTCAAGCAGCACTCAAGCAGACCTAACATCCTGTCATCCCCATCATCCCGTCATCCTGTCACCCTACCGTTCCGCTCTCGCTCTGCCTTGTTCTGTTCCAGGTGCGTCACCAAGTCTTCAAGCTTCAGCTTCAGCTTCAACGGGCACGCTCCTGGTGCGACGTTACTTCCTTCCACCTCGTCGCCCATAATAAAGCCTGACAGTTACTATCATTTATTATCAATCTCTCTTCTTATACTAACTGTGTACCAAGTGCGCATTTTCACACGCTAAACATGTGTTATTGCCAATTTTTTAGAACACAGCAGTCACAACAGAGATCAAAGTGACAGTGAATACAACCAACACAACTTAAATTGAACGGGTAACGTAGACCCAGGGCACGATCCCGTGGTCAAACGCTCCTCACCTCTGACAACTCGGACCCGAAACGGAAACCAAAATGGATGTGTAACATAGGTCGCTACTGAGGGTCAAGACTCAAGAGTCCAAGAACAAAACTTCGACTCAGGCGCCTACCCCTCATCAGAACTTCTCCAGCGTTAGTGACCACTGGGCCTGATGTGTATACGGGTACGTGGGGAATCCCATAGATCGTGAATTGGGGCTCTCCAGTCATCTATTTCCCCAACTTCTTCGAGTCGAAACTCTGGATGCTCCATGCGAGACCAGAAAAGGGGAAGGGCAGGAATAAATTGTCCGACGATGGCTTCACCCACGATGTTTCCGCCGATTTCTAGAAAGATGTCAGCTAGGGTTTTAAAAAAAGGAAGACAGGTCACGAGCCTTTGAAAATAAGAATATTGTTCGTCCTCCAGACGTTGTCATAGGTCCGCTTGTTGTTCCCAAGCTCGAGAAATACCCGGCGCTCATTATTGGTGAGAACATAAATCGTGTCCAGGCAATTCTCAGTCGGCCGGGTATTGAATGCGGGCTCATATGCGGTCGGAAATATACCTTCATAGAATTGGGGGTTCTGCGCGAGAGTAAGGCGTCTCTTGTCTTCGCCCTTGTAATGGCTGAAGTTCCAAAGAATGTCTTGCACTGGCAGCTCCGAAGTGCTCATGAGCGCCTCTAACACAGGAATCAGAGACGAGTGCTATATTGATAAGTCACCGCTCACGTTCCACAATGATGGGTTCCCTATCAAGAAGGGATCGCATGATGTGAAAGCAGACCCTTCGCGTTCCGTTTGTAGCGCTCTAAGATTGGGGAGGGGGGATCAGCGTGGAGTTAGACAGAGAGATGCATGTGCAAATCCCACGTACAATTCTGTCTTTCCTCCTCCATTTCTCATCCCCATCCTTTGCAGCTTTCATGCGGGTCTTAACGTTCTTGTTGCTACCCATGCCATAGGGTCAGGAATACAGAACTTGATACGACGGATGATGCCAGTCACTTAGCGTGGAAGTCCCTTTCATACTCAAGTAGCTTCCGTTCTGCCTTCTCGATTTCGAGATCTGTCGGTCCACGCCGCTTGTCGCGCGAGCCGACGGCCTGAGCAAGGGCTGAATCGCAGGCTTCGAGCACACTTACAAGAACGTCAGAGTGAGATAAAAAAATAAACATAACTTGGGGTAATTACCTCTCAAGCCTAACAATTTGACTACAAGATTGCTCCGAGGCTGTAGAGAAGGTTCTGCAAAACTTGATCAGCTCCATGGCCCGGTGCTGGTAAGCCCGGCCCTCTTTGTTCATGACTCTACAAAACGATATTGGGTCGAAAGTCATAGTAGGCACCGACTGGGGTGGGAAGTATCAAGCCAGTGACTATTGATCGTTCCCACAGTTCCCACTTCCCACAGCATAGCATTTCACGTCAGGAAGACAATGGGAATTGCCGGCATCCGAGATTGCTTACGGAATTCGATTGCTTACGGAGTCCGAGATTGCTTACGGAGTCCGAGATTGCTTACGGAGTCCGAGATTGCTTACATCATCAATCCTTCCTAACTTAGGCCCTGTTTGGTAACGCGGTTGGGGCCGGGTTGGGTTGGGCTGGGTCAGGCTCGAGAAATCTCGGCGCTGTCCGAGACGTTCGATAGAGTTAGTCACAGCCTGTCACAAATTTGATTGTGTGCGGCACTGCAGGGTCCAACATGTGTGTCACGAAATCCAAGCAGGAGCTTCGCAAGCAACGATACCGGAGAGCCTCGATGATTACTGTGGTGATCGGAGGAGCTGCAGCTGCAGCTGTGTTCACTTCTCGCCACCTGGATAAAGAGCCCATGCACATGTCTTGACTCACAGGCCAGGATTGGATTGAGGAATTGCTAGAAGGTACACCGCAGTCCCATTCCTGTATTAATTACATGCACAAATGTTTGGAGAATGTCTCGCAGGTCATGCAGAGCAATTCTGTCGGCAGATGGGAATGGAGAACTTTGTTTTTCGGAGACTGTTGTATGATCTTCAGAGACGGTGTGGACTTCACACTACGAGACATGTGTCTGCAGAAGAGCAGCTGGCAATATTTCTCCAGATTGCACGGACAGGATTGTGCAATTCAGAGATGCAGGAATGATTTCAATGAAGCAGGGCATCAGGAAAATATGAGTTTTTCTTAAACACACTTAAGAGCACTTAATTATATTTAAAGTTACTTAGCAGATGTTTAATATGCTTAGGCTAAGCAAATTTATGTTAAGCCCGCAGCGGGGCTTCGTGCACACTTGACCGAAGGGGAAAGTGTGCGGTCCGAAACGTGCCGTAACATGCGATCAGACTCCTGAGGTGCGCGTTGATTGTTATAGCACAATCACTAAGCTCCGAAGGTGAGGTCCGCCTTTAAGGGCCTCGAAGGATAGATGGAAGAGATGAGAGGGCCGCACAATGAACAGGAGAGTACAAGGAGCTGCGATTGCAAAGCAAAGTCGAGCTTAAGGCTCAACCATCCGTATGAAGTCATATATATACAGGTTCGAATTGTGTATGACTAATAGTCCTACAACCGATTGGTAAGTCGGTTTGTCAGTCCATCAGTCATGCTCAGTCATCGTATAGTACACTGTCAGCATGATGCACATATCAGTCAGCTTGGCCAGGATCATCAGTCAGCGGTACAGTAAGGAATCTCAGTCATCCAGTCCGAACAGAGAGCCACACGTGTATCGTACATGAGTCATGGGATCACGTGATCCCAGCCAGTCCATCGGTCCGTAAAACACCTCACCTCTCTCCATACCAGAGGCAGAGCTTATCACCACCCTCCCCTCAAAGGAGCGCTTCCACGCGCTAATTCGATCCCTCGTTATCACCGGGGACATAATCGTAGTCGGGGGAAGGGGAACGAGGGGCATAGGAGGGGCCCGCATTCTCGAACTCGTCTAAGACGACTTGGGTAATTGCCTGACACATGGCAATCCCCGCACTGCTAAGTTCCCCTTTACAGAGGTCATCGCATCCCGCGTTGTTGTGATCGTACTCGATCTCGCGTTCCTCCTGGGTGAGGTAGCGAGCGTGGCGTTGGCGTGTGAGATAATGGCCGTTGGCATGGCGGCAGCGGCCTCCTGTAAGGACAGGTGTCCGGCATTTGGTTCCGGAAGAAGCGGTGGTGGCGGGGGACTCGGCACCAACCGGACGCCATGATCGAACAGAGATGGTGGGGCGTCTCGCAATGGGTGGAGAGGTGGTCGTACCAAGGACAGTAAGAGCAACGTTTGCGCTCTTCGAACTCTTCTTGGGCCAGGGCGTCGTCGGTGGCATTCTCGCTGTTCCAAGAGACTCTACTGCCCGCTCCTCCTCTCAGCCGGGAGTCGGGTCATGTCACAATGTTGGTGTGATAAGGCGCGATGTTGCGTTGGACGCGTCGATGTCGCCATGCCAGTTCGCCTCTCTGATCATCCTCATCCACCAGTTCCAAGAGCCGTTCTCGCATGTTGGCTCGGATGAGCCGTTGACGGACCGCTTTAGTTTGGCCGACGTGAGCGAGTTGGTACATACCAAACTCGGCTCTCCTCTTCTGTGTGTAAGCTTCCAAGGCTTGGACTTCGCGGAGACAGAGGGCCAGCTTGCATTTGTCGGCTTCGAGGTTTCGAAGACGGATGATATCTGCCTTGACTCTGTAGTCCCCTAGATCTTCGATTGCCCTTTCCATCGGGCCTCCTATCATCCTCTCTTCCGTTAGCAATGTAAAATGTCTGTCATCTTGGTAATTGGCGGGTGCCGCCCAAGATGCCGGAGCGGCTTCCAAGACCTCGGCGTAGATAGGTCTTCCGCTTCCCATAGTCCCGTAGATGGTGGGTTCCCCTGTGATGCTGTCGATCCGGAAGCATATGTACCTTGCATCCACCTTGACCGTGGGCTCTGCCTCGGTCGCTGGGATTTTGATGGAGGTTCGGTGGATTTCTGACTGGAATCTAATCCAGTTGTCGCCGGGGTGCGTCTGTACAAGGTCGTCGACAGTCGATCTCGAGGGTGTAGTGTGACGGGAAACTGTGCATGGACGTGGCGGGGGAGGAGCCCGAGTTTGTGCTCGAGACAGAAGACAGCGGGGTGGCTGCGCGGTGTATGAGGTTGGTCTCGGGGTCTCGCACCAGGGGGTGATCGGCCTCTTCCTGCCTTTCTAACATCAGCTGAGCCGCTGCCAGCCCTGTAGCTGAGTAGAAAAGTCTTTCTTGGGCGAAGCTACTCAGACCCCGGACCTGGTTACGTGGGTCGTCAGGGTTATCTTGGGGTAATGGACTGGTACGAGGGGGAATGGGCAGTGGTTTGGGACTGGGGACTCGGCTTGGTCCGTGTACGCTGTATAACGAGGGCGAGAGGCGTAGGTATTCTTCGAGCCCAAAGCTGGGGGGTGTGTCTGTTGGTGGAGCGTATTCTGGTTCTTCCGGGAAGGCTGGTGGTGGTTCATTGGTGGGGTGTAGCGAGGCTTCTAGCACGGCGACTTCTTCTGTGTCGACGGCTAGCATGGCATTGCGAGTAGCAGGGGACGGTGAACTGTACTGTGAGGACATCAGGGATAGGTTTTCGAATTGTGAGCACAATGTAGTGATGTTGGGGAGTGGTGAGGACTCCATGGTCGATCCTTGGGGGTTTATAACCATTCTCCGGATGGCCTTGGGGTTCTTATCGTAGAATTCTTTCACCTTGACAGAGGCATTGCTCAGATTCTGTTTTGGTTCCCAGGAATCATGGGCTTCGGAGAATCCTTTCCACCGGATAAGGTACTGCAATGTTTTTGCCCTTCCTGTTCGCCTTGAGGCTAACACGTTGTCCACTTCCCACTCCTTGTGTCCTTTGATCAGGTCAGGAGGTGCTTCAGGGAAGTTAGGTCCATGTAATTCTGTCTCCTTATAGGGGTGGAGGACAGCCACGTGGAATGCATTGTGGATTCTCCATGCGGCTGGGAGATCTAGTCTGTATGTTACAGCGCTGAGTACCTCCGTTACTTTGAAGGGTCCAAAACGTTTGGCCCTTAATTTCATTGTGGGGTGTGTTGTTCGTAGGTGGGTCCCTTCCAACCAGACCTTCTGATCCACTCGGTACCTTTGGAAGTGTGGGTTTTTGGTCCAAAGGGATTGTGCCTTGCTGATGGCTTCTTGGGCGCTTTTCCTGGCTTCTAGAAGTTGGGACTTCCTTTCTTCGATTGCCGGTACATTCCCGACACGCGTGGGTTGATGAGTGCGGGGAATGAATCCCATCCACAGTTCGTATGGGGGTTTCTTTGTGGTCGAAGAGGGGCGAGAATTTATCATGTACTGGGCGACCTTGAGCCAGTCTGCCCAGTTATTTTGTTGGTGGTTGCAAAAGATCCTCAGGATGGTTTCTACTGTTTGATTCGTTCGTTCCGACTGTCCGTCGGTTTGGGGGTGGTACGCGGAACTTGTGTTCTGTTTGATATCCAACTGGGCACAGAGTTCTTTGAAGAATTGCGAGGTGAACCGCGTGTCTCTGTCCGATATGATTCTTTTGGGGAGGCCTGTGTAGGGGAATGCGTGGTCTCTGAAGAGCCTCACAACTTCTTTGCTCCCCATGTCTTCTCGGCATGGAATCAGGATTACGGCCTTCGTGCAGTCATGATCGGTGATGGTGAGAATCGTATCACAGCTGCGTGAGTTGGGTAATTTCGTAATGAAATCGACTGTGATAGTGGCGAAGGGCGTTGTGTCTTCACCAGGACCGATCGGCGCAATGGGGGGCACGTTGCGGTGTGTGATTGTCTTTACCGCCTGACAGGTGGCGCATCCTTTGATGTAATCTTCTACATCTTTATGGATCGTGGGCCACCAGTAATCTCGTTTTAGCATCAGGTAGGTCTTCCAGACTCCGGGATGTCCCGATGTCGGAGTATCGTGGTATTCCTGGAGGAACGTATGTCGGAGTTGTATGTCTTCAGGAACCACCAATGATCCCGCCTTCCACCAGACCTTCCATTCGTCTTGATAGATGCTGTGTTTCTTTTTCCAGCTTCGGCATAATTGGTCATGTGTTTTTTGCAACTGGTGGACTTGTTGTTCCAGAATGGAGATTTCTATTGCTCTAGCGAAGAGTTCATTCGGAAGGGCTGTGGTTTCTTCGTTATCTGTCGACCCATTGTCATGGTCAGGGGCGTCGGGATAAAGGGTCCGCTTGGTTTCGTTTGCCAGGGAGATGGACTAGTTCAAAGTCGAAATCTGCTAGGAAGGCAATATAGCGGGCCACACGTCGGTTCAGTTTTTGAGGGTGTTGATAGTAATGAAGATTGTCGTGGTCTGTGTAGATTGTCAGCTTGTGGGGTGATCCCATCACGAGGTGTCAGACGCGTTTAAGGCCTTCAATGATGGCTAGGAATTCTCGATCTCCAATAGAGTAATTCCTTTCCGCTGCGTTCAGTGCTTTCAAATGGTAGGCCACTGCCCTGTCGTTTGTTATTGTCGTCCCTTTGGTAAAGGATGCTGCCGAGTGCGAAGGCAGAGGCGTCGACTTCCAGTTCGTATGGTTTGGCTGGGTTTGGGTGCCAGAGGACCGGTTCGGTGGTTACTCGTGTGATGAGTTCGTCCAGTGCTTTCGTGCACCTTTCAGTCCAGATGAAGGGAGTTCCCTTTTTCGTAAGGTCGTGTAGAGGTCAGGCTATGGACATGAATCCTTGGATGAAGGGTCGCTGGTAGCCTAGCACACCTAGGGTTTTTCTTACTTCTTCTACAGACTTGAGCGTTCGTGGCCATTCTGAGATCCCCTTTACTTTAGCTGGGTCGATGCGCACTCGTCCTCCTCCTACTAGCCATCCAAGAATTTCCATTTCTTCTTTTTCGAATTGACATTTCTTTGGTTTTAGGAAGTAGGAGCATTCTTCCATTTTGTCAAGAAAGTCGTGGACAATCTGCTTGTGTAGTTGGCGGCCTTCTTCGTCATTGGCAGTGGCCACCCACCAGTCGTCCATATAATTTCCTAGGTTTTCAGGATATTTTTGAAGCAGGGGGCGAAAGTCTCGGTGCATTGTTCGTTGGAAGAAGGGTGGTGCATTGGTGAGGCCGAAATACATGACTCGGGGAACATAGGTGCCTTGGGGGGTTTTGAACACTGCCTTAGTTTGGTCTTCTTCGGCGATGCGTATGTTATTGTATCCCCAACGAATGTCGAACTTGGAGAAGAGTAGTTTGCCGTGCAGTCTCTCCAGCGCGGACTGTATATTGGGCAGAGGGTTATTATCTCTGACCGTGTACTTGTTCAGCTGCCTGTAGTCCATGATGATTCTCTTCTCCGAGCTGTCTTTTTTGTTGATGAAGTAGACTGGTGCCGTGTAGGGTGATGGTCCTTCATAAATTCGTCCGAGTTCTTCTTCTTCGAGAATCCATTTTTGTAGAAGTTCTCGTTCATCTTTGGATAAGGGGTACACCTTGCAATTTAACTCCTTTGGTGCGTCTGGAGTTAGTTTGATCGTCATGTCTTCCGATCTTGCAGGCGGGAAGCGTCGTGCTTCTTCTTCAGAGAATACCTTCTGGTGTCTTCGGTATTCTTTTGGGATGGTGTCGATGGTGAGGTGGATTTTGTCCTTATCCGCCTTCTGAGCCCATTCTTGTGCAATGTTGGTCCATTGCACGTAGATGGCTTCGTCTTCCTTTGGTTGTCCCAGTTGTTTGATTGCTTCCCTTTGCATGAAGAAGATGCGTTTGGCGCTATGCATATATCGGCTGCTCTGGAGTTGTACTGGTTCTCCAGAGACCTTCCCCGTCTTCCAGTTGATCTTTGGGTTGAAGTCATATAGGAAGGGGTATCCCAGGATGATGCGATCCTTTCCTAGGCTCGTAATATAGAACCGTTGGAGCGTATGCTTTTCTCCTTTGATGATGCGGAGCCAGCAGTAGTGGGTGATCTTCCCTTGTTTGTTCTCTGTTCTGTCAACATTGTGGACGGTGACTGGTCTGGCCAGTTCCTTGCATCCTATCCCAAGTCGTTTCCACGTGTCTTCGTCGATGAAGTTGTCTGTCGCGCCACTATCTATGAGGGCGGATTCGTCGGCCTTGGATTGCAAAGTGCGAAAAGAAACATTCATATTCAGAGTCGAGAGTTTCCTAATGTACATCGTATCTTGCAATCCCGTTGCTCTAAGCCAGACCGTCGGCTTTGAGCGTTCTAAAAATCTGCCTTTGCCGAGAGTTCCTCGTAGAGGTTTTCTCGGTCTTCAATAGTCATTCCTCGAATATATTGGAGGACGTCCTTTTTGGTATAGGAGGGAAGTGCAGTGGTAGAGGTTTCAGCTTCGCTATGCTGTTCCTCTTCTTCGTCCTCATTGATTACCGCAGCTCGGACCTTGGGCTTTTCTTTGGTGTACTGCCCTTGAGAGCTGCGGGGTCGATCCGGGTTTTTGCCCTTGTCCTTTCCTTTGTCCGGGCAGGCTCGGGACATGTGTCCCAACTTGCGACAGCGGAAACATCTTCCTTCCTTCATCAATTTGGTGCGTTCTTCGTCCGTTAGCCTTCCTGTGGTGCGGATGGCGTCGATGTCCATTGCGTTTGGATCCTTTTGTCGTTTTGGCGGAGAGGGCTTTTGATAGCTACACATCCTGTTGGCTCTGGTCAAGATGTGGCCAGGTCCTCCTTTGGGTCCGATGTTGTCATTTAGGTCTTGCCACCTCTGGACTGTCTTTCGGGTTGCATCGTACCATTCTTCCATGGTTGCTGGTAGGGTCTCTCGTTGGCGGATAACGCGATGGAGTCCGACCAGCAGGATGTCCTGGAACAGTTTAATTGTTCCTTCTGCGTCTGGTCCCCACCCTGCTTCCCTGATGAGATGTTTGAAGAGTGTGATGGAGGAGTCGACCTTGTCCACGTCCAGTTCCATTTTTGTGAGACGGGAATACGCGTCCTGTTTCTTGGTGGAGTCGGTAAAGGCATCTCTGAATGCTCTTGCAAACCATTCCCAGAGAGCTGGGTCATTTTCTGCGTGTGTCGGGGGATCTCCTGTGGTTGGGTTTCCTTCCACTTTGATGGATAGTTGGTCCGCCATGTCGTATGACCAATTGTCGACTAATGGTCCTTTGATGAAGGTGATGGCGTAAGCCACTTGTTCTGCTTTGTTGGTGAAGGTGGAGTTGTGACGGTTAAGGAAGCGGTATGCTCCAAATTGTTGCATGAAGCGTTCTGCATCTTTTCTGTCTCCTTGGAAGATCTGGGGGATCATTCCTTTGAGGGCTTCGTTGTGGGGTGGTGCGGCTGCTGCTTGTCCGGCTGCTGCTTGTCCAGCTGCTGGTTGGCCTCCGCCGCCTCCACCGCCTCCGCCGCCTCCACTGCCTCCGCCACCTCCACCGCCGCCTCCTCTGCCTGGTTGTCCTCCAGCGGGCGGTTGTCCTCCGGCGGGCGGTTGTTGGGGTTGTCCTCCTCCTGCTGGTTGTCCTCCAGCTGGTTGTGGAGCCTGTGCTGGTCCGGCTACCTGTGCCGGTTGTACGTGAGCTACGGTGATTGCTGCCATTGCTGATGTGAGTTGTTCGATGACTGATGCGTGAGCCTGGTCGGTCGTGGGGATATCTGGATCTGAGGCTGGTGAAGTGGTTTTTACTTCGGGTGCTTCGTCACTTCCTTGTGTGATCTCTGTGTGGATTCGTTCGAGATCTGGGGCGAGTAGGAACGGTTGGCTTTTAGTTCCTAATCCTGACTCGTGAGGGTCTTTGATCTCGTCTTCTCTGCTAACTTCGTAGCACTCGTCGATGGTCCAACTGATTTTGTACCAGGTTCTGTTGATATATTCAACAGGGTATGTGTATAACCCTTCTTTGAGGTGATATGCTGATCGTCCCTCGGTCTGTGATTCTAGCCAGAAGGCTTTTCCCTGTATTTCTGTAGGGAGGTCGTCGGTGGTTCTATTTCTGAACCTGATGTCGGGGCTCTTTGAGAGCTTTTGCTTTCTTCCGAGGTCGAGTAGTATGTCAGCCAGGTTGGCTTAAGAGAAGCTCGACTTGTGTTAAGCCCGCAGCGGGGCTTCGTGCACACTTGACCGAAGGGGAAAGTGTGCGGTCCTGAAACGTGCCGTAACACGTGATCAGACTCCTGAGGTGTGCGTTGATTGTTTAGCACAATCACTAAGCTCCAAAGGTGAGGTCCGCCTTTAGGGCCTCGAAGGATAGATGGAAGAGATGAGAGGGCCGCGCAATGAACGAGAGTACAAGGAGCTGCGATTGCAAAAGCAAAGTTGAGCTTAAGGCTCAACCATCCGTATGAAGTCATATATATACAGGTTCGAATTGTGTATGAAACTAATAGTCCTACAAACGATTGGTAAGTCGGTTTGTCAGTCCATCAGTCTGCTCAGTCATCGTATAGTACACTGTCAGCATGATGGCGTATCAGTCAGCTTGGCCAGGATCATCAGTCAGCGGTACAGTAAGGAATCTCAGTCATCCAGTCCGAACAGAGAGCCACGCATGTATCGTACATGAGTCATGGGATCACGTGATCCCAGCCAGTCTGTCGGTCCGTAAAACACCTCACCTCTCTCCATACCAGAGGCGGAGCTTATCAATTTACTTAGGCTAAGCTAGGTCTTCTGCTTATTTTGATTTATAAAGCTTATTTTCCAGTTTATTAAGCTTATCTCTGACTTGATAGGTTTATCATTTTGCTTAATCTCAACTTGAAGTTTTTTTTTTCATGTTTGTTTTTCATATGTTTTTTCCTATTTTATATGTTTTTTCCTATTTTATATGTTTTTCCTATTTTATATGTTGTTTCTTATTTTAATTTCATATGTTTATTTGTTTTTTTATGTCCTACTACAGCATAAAATACTACTCTACAAGAGCACGCGACTAAAGTACCTCTGGTGTGCGTGTGGTCATCTAGCGGGCACAAGCACATGGGGATCGGCATGTACATATGCCTCCAATGTGCATGCATGTGTGCCCACAGCATGCATGTGTGTCCGACGTGTGTGTGTGCCCCTAGCATGCATGCATGCCCCCAGCATGCACGCATACCCCCAGCGTGCACGTGCACGTGGACGAGAGCTCCGGCACCAACACATCTGTGTGGGCATCCAGCGAGTGCAAAGGCACACAGACATGCATCCAGTGTGCACATGGGTGTGCATGTGGGCCACGAGGGCGAGGGGAAAGTCAAAGCCGTGAGCAAATGCAAGGTAACAGTTAGTATGGATAGCACATACCTAAAGTGTCACCGCTGCTTACATGACGATAACGAGTAGACTCGGAGTGATGGTGACAAGGCTCTTAGCAGCCGCCTTCTGGCTGAGAGTGGGGAATAGATGATATTGCCGTTGTAAGACGGACAGGAGACTCAACTTGGCGACTTAGGGTCGCTGCAGAGTCGTACTTATACTGATGCAGGATACAGGGTACAGGGTACGGGATGCAGGGCACAGGGCACAGAAAACACGACGATACAGGGCTGCGAGTCACGTACATAGGGCTGAGTCACAAGGCGACTCATGTAGTCCGTCCACATCAGGTGAGGCATACAATCGTACATACTAATCGAGACTTACCGCTCCCTCGGGCTCATCCAACTCCATGGGGCTATCCTCGCGGCTAACGTCTCTGTCGATCGAGGGGGGGAAGTCCCAGGGTCGAGGGGACAGTAACATAAAGAGCCCTCTACAGGCATATGACTGGATAGTGTGGTGTCTTGGGGGAAACGATGCACAAGGCGTCTGCGTGTGGACGAGGGCGTCAGTGTCGTGAGCGAGGATACCATTGAGCATCTGCATGCACGAGGGCGTCTGGTGTGGGCGTGGGCATGGACGTGGGCATGGGCGTTGGTGTTGGCATGGGCATCCAGAATGTACAAAGCAGGGATTACATACCTAATACAGCCCTCTTCAGAAGGTGGGTGCGTGGGCGAAGACATTGAGGAAGTGGGTGGCATATGGCAAAGGGGTGGGCGTCGAGTGGGGTGGGCGTTAGCGTTTGGACGAGGGGTAGGGCAGTGGCGAAAGCATGTGGACAAGGGCGAGGGCAAAGGCATCGTGAGTGGGGAATGCAGTGGAAAGGTAAAGGTTTTGGAGGCGAACGAAAGTTCAACATTGAACACATGCCAGTTAAACTTTTGCATGTGATGTTGAAAGTTAGCGACTTCGTGACTTGGAATATTTTTGGGAGACTGAGTTTCTCACACTCACCAGTTGCTGCCAGCCAAGCCAAATATAACTATATCTCTGGAAATAAAATAGATAAAAATATGAAAATATTTGTACTGATAAATAAGATTAAATGATAGAGGGTCTTCTGCTAACATTAAGCAATATAATCAGCAGTTTCCAAGTTATGTAAATATTTCTAATTTCTCAAGCTGAGCCAATTTTGGAGCTGGCAAATAACTTAGGAACTGCTTACATCCATTTACTGGCTTAGTGTACTTGCCATGCCTTATGGTTGCTTAGAATGCTTATCTTATGCCTTACAATATTTGCTGTAATATGTACTTACATCCATTAACTAGCTTAGTTTATTTACCAAAACTCCTATTTGCTTAGCATTCTTATGTTTTGCCTTACCATATTTACTGTGCTTAAATTTATTCTATGTAAGTTTGTTAAGTAAAATAAGATCAACTTAACATGTTTAGTAGGCTTATCCATAAAATAAGTAGGCTAAGCCTGTTAAGATTTTTTCATATTTTCCTGATGGGACACAATCTCGAGGTATGTCCCAGCTGCATCCAATTTCATGCGATGACTCCATGATTGCCATGATCTTTGCAGGGTTTTTCACTGCATCCTCAATATGCTTACTTCAGGAGAATTCTACTGTTACTGTCCCCTCGACCCTGGGATTTCCCCCCCCTCGATCGACGGGGACATCAGTCACACAGACGACCTGATGGAGTTAGACGACCCCGAAGGAGTGGTAAGCCTCGATTAGTATGTATCACTGTACACCTTGTTGGATGTGGACAGACTACATGAGTCGCTAGTGACTCAGCCCTATGTATGCACGCCTGTAGCGCTGATTCATCGTGTTCTATACCCTGTGCCCTGTATCCTCGTATTCTGTATAAGTACAACTTGACTGTGACTCTAGGTTGCTAAGTTGAGTCTCCTGTCCGTCTTACACGGACAATATCATCTATTTCCCACACCCCTAGCCAGAAGGCGGCCGACAAGAGCCTTGTCACCACCACTCGAGTCTATACATTATCGTCACGTAAGCAGCGGTGACATTAGACTCAACTTTTCTTATCACCACGGAGGCCCCACCGAAGGACTACCTCACGGACTTTGGAGATGGCAACAGCCTACCAAAGAACACACACCTGCAAAGGATCGACAAAGGAGTGATCCCCGGATACGACGGGATAGCAATCCTATATCACCCCGACCCAACCAAGAAAGCACAGGACTGCATAGACAGAACCCATGTCTGGATACACAACGAGAAAGGATTCCTCGACCAAGTCTATCTCGAAGAAGACAGAGACAAGTTCAAACTAGTGCGAGGGCCCAGAAGGCCAGACATCGAGGCACACAACGAGCTAGACATGGTAGAAAGACACTGGCGAAGGCTCAAAGGAGGAATGTTCCTACCTATCCCACCTGACTCCGACGATGAACAAGACAACGTCCGACCCCCGTCCCCCGTCTCCACAGACCAACAACCCAACTCACCCACCACCAACGAGGAGCCAACAGAAGACCGCACTAACATCATCATCAGACACTCCCCACTCATTGCCACCTGACCGTTCACCACACTAATACACAAATACACCATGGCAACTACCACGACAACAACTGCCACCACCACAGCCACCAAACCCAAGATAGTGGCCTCCGTGCAGAAGAAGCTGGACACAGCAATGAAACAACAACCAAGCAACAATTCTGGAGGAGGAAGTGGCAACCCAGGAGGAGGAAGCAGCAACCCAGGAGGAGGAGGAAGCGGCAACCCTGGAGGGGGAGGCAGCAACCCGGGGGGAGGAGGAAACCCCGGAGCCCCCAACCCCCCCAACCCGGCGGCACCACCTATGCCCCCGGCAAACCAAGATGCCTGCCTCATGGGGAGTGCCCCCACAGAATTCGACAGAGACCGAGCAAAGGCTGACCAATTCATGAATGAATTACAACACTACTTTCGTGTAAATGCCACAGTCCCTGGTCTCCAATCCTGGATCTGCTGCATAGCAATAGCCCTCACATTCATCAAAGGCCCAATGGTAGACAAATGGGCCCTCAACCAAGGAGACTGGGTAGACAGACTAGACCCACTCATTGAAGACGTCCCCGACATATGGACGAACTGTTACAGAGTCACCTAAGCGCCCTGTTTAGATGCCCCAATTCGCTTTTTCCTCTAAGTCAACTATTTAGACGCCAAGTCATATAGTGTTAAGCCCGCAGCAGGGCTTTGTGCACACCTGACGGTTTAGGAAAGTGTGCAGTCCGAGGCGTGCCAGGGCATGTGTTCAGACTCCTGAGAGGCGTGTTGAATGTTATAGCACAATCACTAAGCTTCGAAGGCAAGGTCCGCCTTTAAAGACCTTAGAATGTAGATGGAAGAGTAGAGAGGAGCCGTGCAGTGAACAGGAGTGAACAAGAGGCTGCGATTGCAAAGCAAAGTCGAGCTTAAGGCTCAACTGTTTGTACAAAGTCCTATATATACAGATTCGAATTGTGTATGACTAATAGTCCTACAACCGATTGGTAAGTCGGTTTGTCAGTCCATCAGTCAGGCTCAGTCAGCATATAGTACAGTTAGTCAGCCAGCAGCGTGTATCAGTCAGCGGTACAGTAAGGAACCTCAGTCAGCCAGTCCGAGCAAAGAGCCACGCGTGTATCGTACATGAGTCATGGGATCACGTGATCCCAGCCAGTCTGTCGGTCCGTAAAACACCTCACCTCTCTCCGTACTAGAGATGGAGCTTATCACCACCCTCCCCTCAAAGGAGCGCTTCCACGCACTAATTGGATCCCTTGTTATCGCCAGGGACATAATCATAGTCGGGGGAAGGGGAACGAGGGGCATAGGAAGGGCCTGTGTTCTCAAACTCTTCGAGGACGACTTGGGTGATTGCCTGGTGCATGGCGATTCCCGCGCTACTGAGTTCCCCTTTGCAGAGGTCGTCGCATCCTGCATTGTTGTGGTCGTACTCTATTGCGCGCTCCTCCAAGGTGAGGTAGTGGGCATGGCATTGGCGGGTGAGGTAATGGCCGTTAGCATGGCGGTGGCAACCTCCATAGGGACAGGTGTCCGGCATCTGATTCCGGAAGAAGCGATGGTGGCGGGGAACTCGGCACCAACCAGATGCCGAGATCGAACAGAGATGGTGGGGCGTTTTGCATTGGGTGGAGAGATGGTCGTACCACGGGCAATAAGAGCAGCGCTTGCACTCTTCGAATTCCTCTTGGGCCAAGGCTTCATCTGTGGCGTTCTCGCTGTTCCAGGAGACTCTGCTACCCGCCCCTCCTCTTAACCGGGAGTCGGGTCGTGTTACGATGTTGGTGTGGTAGGGCACGGTATTACGCCTGGTGTGTCGGTGTTGCCATGCCAGTTCGCCCCTCTCTTCATCCTCCTCCACCAGCCCAAGGAGTCTTTCTCGTGCGTTGGCCCGGATGAGCCTTTGACGGACCGCTTTGGTTCGGCCGACGTGGGTGAGTTGGTAGATGCCGAACTCAGCCCTCCTCTTCTGTGCATAGGCTTCCAGGGCTTGGACCTCTCGGAGGCAAAGGGCCAATTTGCACTTGTCGGCTTCAAGGTTTCAAAGGCGAATAATATCTGCCTTCACTCTGTAATCTCCCAGGTCTTCAATTGCCCTCTCCATCGGGCCCCCTATCATCCTTTCTTCCGTCAGCAATGTGAAATGTCTGTCATCGCAGTAGTCGGCGGGTGCCGCCCAAGATGCTGGAGCTGCCTCTAAGGCCTCCGTGTAGACGGGTCACCCAGCTCCCATGGTTCCGTAGATGGTGGGCTCTCCTGTGATGATGTCGATGCGGAAGCGTATGAACCTCGCATCCACCTTGATCTCTGGCTCTGCTTCGGTCGCCGGAATTTTGATGTGGGTGCGGTGGATCTCCGACTGGAATCTAATCCAGTCATCGCCGGGATGTGTCTGTACGAGATCATCTACGTCGATCTCGAGGGTGTAGTGCGATGGGAAGCTGTGCATGGATGTGGCTGGGGAGGAGCTCGATGTCGTGCTCGATACAGAGGATAGTGGAGTGGCTGCGTGGTGGACCACGTTAGTTTCGGGGTCCAGTATCAGAGGGTGGTCAGCCTCGTCCTGTCTTTCTAGCATAAGCTGGGCTGCCGCCAGGCCACTCGGGGAGTAAAAGAGTCTTTCCCTCGCGAAGCTGCTAAGACCGCGGATGAGGTTTTGCAGGTCTTCTGGGTTGTCTTGGGGAAGTGTGCTGGTACGTGGGGGAATAGGCAGTGGTTCGGGGCTGGGGACCCGGCTTGGTCTGTGTACGCTGTATAGCGAGGGCGAGAGGCGCAAGTACTCTTCGAGCCCGAAGCTGGGTGGTGCTTCTGTTGGTGGGGTATAGTCTGGCTCTTCTGGGAAGGCGGGTGGTGGTTCGGTAGTCGGGTGGAGCTCGGCCTCCAATATAGCTACTTCCTCTGTGTCTACTGCCAGCATAGCATTGCGGGTGGCGGGTGACGGTGAGCTGTAGTTCGAAGACATGAGGGATAGGTTTTCGAACTGAGTACAGAGAAGAGAGAGGTCGGGGAGTGGTGAAGATCCCATTGGTGACTTTGGGTGGTTTATAACCATTCTTCGAATGGCCTTGGGGTTCTTATCGTGGAATTCTTTCACCCTTGCGGAGGCGTTACCTAGATTCTGTTTTGGTTCCCAGGAATCATGTGCCTCGGAGAATCCCTTCCACCGGACAAGATATTGTAGTGTCTTCGCCTTTCCCGTTTGCCTCGAGGCTAACACGTTGTCTACCTCCCACTCCTCGTGTCCTTCGATCAGGTCAGGAGGTGCTTCCGGGAAGTTAGGTCCATGTAGTTCCATCTCCTTGTAAGGGTGGAGGACAGCTGCATGGAATGCATTGTGGATCTTCCACACAGCTGGGAGGTCCAGTCTGTACGTTACGGCGCTGAGTACTTCCGTCACTTTGAAGGGTCCAAAGCATTTGGCCCTTAATTTCATGGTGGGATGTGTTGTTCGTAGGTGGGTCCCTTCCAACCAGACCTTCTGATCCACTCGGTATCTTTGAAAGTGTGGATTTTTCGTCCATAGTGCTTGCGCCTTACTGATTGCTTCTTGGGCGCTTTCCCTAGCTTCGAGAAGTTGTGCCTTCCGTTCCTCGATTGCTGGTACATTTCCGACTCGCGTGGGTTGGTGAGTACAGGGGATGAACCCCATCCAGAGTTCATATGGTGGTTTTTTGGTTGTAGACGAGGGTCGGGAGTTGATCATATATTGGGCAACCTTGAGCCAGTCTGCCCAATTATCCTGTTGGTGGTTACAGAAGATTCTTAGTATGGTTTCCACCGTTTGATTCGTTCGTTCTGACTGTCCGTCGGTTTGGGGATGATACGCGGAACTCATGTTTTGTTTGATTTCCAGTTGGGCACAGAGTTCTTTGAAGAACTGCAATGTGAACCGCGTGTCTCTGTCCGATATGATCTTTTTGGGAAGGCCCGTGTAGGGGAACACGTGGTCTCTGAAGAGCCTTGCGACTTCCTCGCTCCCCATGTCTTCTCGGCATGGGATCAGAATTACGGCCTTTGTACAGTCATGATCGGTGATGGTGAGTATTGTATCACAGCCACGTGATTTGGGTAATTTCGTGATGAAATCGACTGTGATAGTGGCGAAGGGCGTTGTGTCTTCACCAGGACCGATCGGCACAATAGGGGGTACGTTGCGGTGCGTGATTGTTTTTACCGCTTGGCAGGTTGCACATCCTCTGACATAATCTTCCACGTCTTTGTGGATAGTGGGCCACCAATAATCTTGTTTCAGTACTAGGTAGGTCTTCCAGACTCCGGGATGTCCCGATGTCGGAGTACTATGGTATTCCTGGAGGAATGTGCGTCGGAGTTGTGTGTCTTCAGGGACCACTAAAGATCCCGCTTTCCACCAGACTTTCCATTCGTCTTGATAGATGCCATGTTTTCTTTTCCAGTCTTGGCATAGTTTGTCATGCGTCTTTTGCAATTGGTGGACTTGTTGTTCTAGAATGGAGATTTCTATTGCCCTGGCGAAGAGTTCATTAGGAAGGGCTGTGGTCTCTTCGTTGTCTGCTGATCCGTCGTCATGGTCTGGACGTCGGGATAAGGGATCTGCTTGGTTTCGCTTGCCAGGGAGATGGACTAATTCGAAGTCGAAGTCTGCCAGGAACGCAATGTAGCGAGCCATGCGTCGGTTCAGTTTTTGGGGGTGTCGGTAGTAGCGGAGATTGTCGTGGTCTGTGTAGATTGTTAGCTTGTGGGGTGATCCCATTACAAGGTGTCGAACATGTTTGAGGCCTTCAATGATAGCTAGAAATTCTTGGTCTCCGATAGAGTAATTTCTTTCTGCTGCATTTAGTGCCTTCGAATGATAGGCCACTGCTTGTCGTTTGTTGTTGTTGTCTCTTTGGTAGAGGATGCTGCCGAGTGCGAATGCTGAGGCGTCGACTTCAAGTTCATATGGTTTTGCTGGGTTTGGGTGCCAAAGGACCGGTTCGGTGGTTACTCGTGTGATGAGTTCGTCTAGTGCTTCTGTACACCTTTCGGTCCAGATGAAGGGAGTTCCCTTTTTTGTAAGGTCATGTAGAGGTCGGGCTATTGATGCGAATCCTTGGATGAAGGGTCACTGGTAGCCTAACACGCCTAGGGTCTTTCTTACTTCTTCTACAGACTTGAGCGTCCGTGGCCATTCTAAAATCCCTTTTACCTTAGCTGGGTCAATGCACACTCGTCCTCCTCCTACAAGCCATCCAAGAATTTCCATTTTGTCCTTCTCGAATTGGCATTTCTTTGGTTTTAGGAAGTAGGAGCATTCTTCCATTTTGTCAAGAAAGTCGTGGACGATTTGTTTGTGTAGTTGGCGGCCTTCTTCGTTGTTGGCAGTGGCCACCCACCAGTCGTCCATGTAATTTCCCAGGTTTTCAGGATATTTTTGGAGCAGGGGGCGAAAATCTCGGTGCATTGTTCGTTGGAAGAAGGGTGGCGCGTTTGTGAGGCCAAAATACATGACTCGGGGAACGTAGGTGCCTTGGGGGGTTTTAAACGCTGCCTTGGTTTGGTCTTCTTCGGCAATGCATATGTTGTTATATCCCCAACGAATGTCAAACTTGGAGAAAAGTAGTTTGCCGTGCAGTCTCTCCAGTGCGGATTGTATGTTGGGCAGAGGATTATTATCCTGGACCGTGTATTTGTTCAATTGCCTGTAGTCCATGATGATTCTTTTCTCCGAGCTGTCTTTCTTGTTGATGAAGTAGACTGGTGCCGTGTAGGGCGATGGTCCTTCGTAGATTCGCCCTAGTTCTTCTTCTTCGAGAATCCATTTTTGCAGGAGTTCTCATTCGTCTTTGGATAGGGGGTATACCTTGCAATTTAACTCTTTTGGTGCGTCTGGAGTTAGTTTGATAGTCATGTCTTCCGATCTTGCAGGGGGGAAGCGTCGTGCTTCTTCTTCAGAGAAGACTTTTTGGTGTCTTCGGTACTCCTTGGGAATGGTGTCCACAGTAAGGTGGATTTTGTCCTTATCTGCCTTTTGGGCTCATTCTTGTGCGATATTGGTTCGTTGCACATAGATTGCCTCGTCTTCGGCAGGTTTTCCCAGTTGTTTGATCGCTTCTCTTTGCATGAAGAAGATGCGTTTGGCGCTATGCATGTATCTGCTGCTTTGGAGTTGTACTGATTCCCCAGAGACCTTTCCTGTTTTCCAGTTGATTTTTGGGTTGAAGTTGTATAGGAAGGGGTATCCCAGGATGATGTGATCTTTTCCTAGGCTCGTGATATAGAACCGTTGGAGCATATGCTTTTCTCCTTTGACAATGCAGAGCCAGCAGTAGTGGGTGATATTTCCTTGCTTGTTTTCCGTGCCATCGACATTGTGGACAGTAACTGGTCTGGCAAGTTCTTTGTGTCCGATCCCAAGTCGTTTCCAGGTGTCTTCATCGATGAAATTGTCGGTTGCACTGCTATCTATGAGAGCGGATTCGTCGGCCTTGGATTGCGAGGTGCGAAAAGAAACATTCATATTCAGGGTCGATAGTTTCCTAATGTACATCGTATCTTGCAATCCAGTTGCTCTAAGCCAGACCGTCGGCTTCGAGCTCCTTAAAAATCTGCTTTTGCCGATAATTCCTCGTAGAGGTTCTCTCGGTCTTCGATAGTCATTCCTCGAATATATTGGAGGACGTCTTTTTTGGTGTAGGAAGGGGGTGCGGTGGTTGAGGTTTCAGCTTCGCTCTGCTGCTCCTCTTCCTTGTCTTCATTGATTACCGCGGCTCGGACCTTGGGTTTTTCTTTGGTGTATTGCCCTTGGGAGCTACAGGGTCTGTCTGGGGTCTTTCCTTTACCCTTGTCGGGGCAGACTCTGGACATATGTCCCAATTTGCGACAGCGGAAGCATCTTCCTTCCTTCATCAATTTGGTGTGTTCTTCGTCTGTTAACTTTCCAGTGGTATGGATGGCATCGATGTCCATCGCGTTGGGATCCTTTTGTCGCTTTGGCAGGGAGGGTTTTTGATAGCCTTGCATCCTGTTGGCTCTAGTTGAAATATGACCAGGTCCTCCTTTGGGTCCAATGTTGTCATTGAGATCCTGCCATCTCTGGACTGTCTTTCGGGTTGCATCATACCACTCTTCCAGGGTTGCTGGTAGGGTTTCTTGCTGGCGGATAACGCAATGAAGTCCGACTGGCAGAATGTCCTGGAACAGTTTAATTGTTCCTTCTGTGTCTGGTCCCCATCCCGCTTCTCTGATGAGACGTTTGAAGAGTGTGATAGAGGAGTTGACTTTGTCTATGTCCAGTTCCATTTTGGTGAGACGAGAGTACACATCTTGCTTTTTGGTAGAATTGGTGAAGGCATCTCTGAATGCTCTCGCGAACCACTCCCAGAGGGCTGGATCGTTTTCCACATGTGTTGGAGGGTCTTCTGTGGTCGGGTTTCCTTCGACTTTAATGGAGAGTTGGTCCGCCATGTCGTACGCCCAATCATCGACTATTGGTCCTTTGATAAAGGTGATGGCATAAGCCACTTGTTCCGCTTTGTTTGTGAAGGTCGAATTATGTCGGTTGAGGAAGCAATATGCCCCGAATTGTTGCATAAAACATTCTGCGTCTTTCCTGTCTCCTTGGAAGATTTGGGGGATCATTCCTTTGAGGGCTTTGCTGCGAGGTGGTGCGGCTGCTGCCTGTCCGGCTGCCGCTTGTCCGGCTGCTGGTTGGCCGCCTCTGCCTCTGCCTCCTCCACCGCCTCCTCTGCCGCCTCCTCCGCCGGGTTGCCCTCCGGCGGGTGGTTGTCCTCCGGCTGGTGGTTGTTGGGGCTGTCCTCCTCCTGCTGGTTGTCCTCCAGCTGGGGGTGGTTGAGCCTGTGCTGGTCTGGCTACTTGTGCCGGTTGTACATGAGCTACGGCAATTGCTGCCATTGCTTGTGTGAGCTGTTCAATTATTGGTGCGTTGGCTTGATCTGTTGTAGGAATATCCAGATCTGATGCTGGTGAAGCGACTTCTACTTCAGGGGTTTCGTCACTTCCTTGGGTGACTTCTGTGTGGATTCGTTCGAGATCTGGGGCAAATAGGAATGGTTGGTTTTTGGTTCCTAGTCCTTGTTCTTGGAGATCTTTGATCTCGTCTTCTCAGCTAACTTCATAGCACTGATTGATGGTCCAACTGATTTTGTACCAAGTCCCGTTGATGTATTCTACGGGATATGTGTATAGCCCGTCTTTGAGGTGATATGCTGATCGTCCCTCTGTTTGTGAGTCTAGCCAGAAGGCTTTCCCTTGTATTTCCAAAGGGAGGTCGTCGGTGGTTCTATTTCGGAACCTGATGTCAGGGCTCTTTGAGAGCTTCCGTTTTCTTCCGAGGTCGAGTAGTATGTCAGCCAGGTTGGCTTAGGAGAAGCTCGACTTGTGTTAAGCCCGCAGCGGGGCTTCGTGCACACCTGACGGTTTAGGAAAGTGTGCAGTCCGAGGCGTGCCGGGGCACGTGTTCAGACTCCTGAGAGGCGTGTTGATTGTTATAGCACAATCACTAAGCTTCGAAGGCAAGGTCCGCCTTTAAGGACCTTAGAATGTAGATGGAAGAGTAGAGAGGAGCCGCACAGTGAACAGGAGTGAACAAGAGGCTGCGATTGCAAAGCAAAGTCGAGCTTAAGGCTCAACTGTTCGTACAAAGTCCTATATATACAGGTTCGAATTGTGTATGACTAATAGTCCTACAACTGATTGGTAAGTCGGTTTGTCAGTCCATCAGTCAGGCTCAGTCAGCATATAGTACAGTTAGTCAGCCAGCAGCGTGTATCAGTCAGCAGTACAGTAAGGAACCTCAGTCAGCCAGTCCGAGCAAAGAGCCACGCGTGTATCGTACATGAGTCATGGGATCACGTGATCCCAGCCAGTCCGTCGGTCCGTAAAACACCTCACCTCTCTCTGTACTCGAGATGGAGCTTATCATATAGATGCCTAATCACGTGCACTCATCACATGTATCCTCACGTGACATATCATGTGCAGTCTCCACATGACTCGTGACTTAGTCATTTCAGCAAGTGTCTGAGTCCCAGCCTCAGCCACCCCCTGTCTCTAATAGGAAGGTACACTTTCCCACGCTTCTCTCTCGTGCTGCAAAGCAACCCCAGATCATTGCACAGTTCCACAGTCTGTAGTATGCAGTTCTGTAACTCTGTAGTAATCTGTAGTTTACCACAGTAATGTACTACACATTGCACAGTCATTGCTATGCAATGCACAGTCAATGCACAGCCCCCAATCATGTATATAAGGACGTAGATACAGGCCAAGTAGCCTCAGACTTGGTCTCTTGTATAGAACCACAATCCCTCCCCAGATTCCCTCGAAAGCCCTTGCTTTCATCGTGTGTTTCCATACGCATTAAATCGAGACCTTAAACTCTCATCTCATAACGAACTAGTTGCAGCAACTAGCTTTTGCATAACATACCTTGCAGACTTCGAGATACGATCTACGAAGTAGACTCTTGTTAAATCAAGACCCACTGTTTATAGAACAGCAGAGCACCCTATTCTCTTCTTTCCGGGCACTTTGTAGTGCCATGCAAAGTCCGAGCATAACACAAGACCAAGTCTTTCTATAAGAAGAAAGCACTGACCCTTTTTAAAGTCTCTTTAAAGGCTAAGTAAAGAGAACCCCTTATTATACATAGCTAGGCTAGTGTATAACAAAACCCCTTACTGTACCAGATTAGCTACCTGATACACACCGACCCCTTTAGTACTTTAGCCAGGCTAGTACTATACCAGACATCTACTAAGTTGTAGAGACCCTTCTTACAGGCTTTAGAAGTAAAGTAAAGCACCGAGACTAGTGCAGTTACACTAGACTACCATCTACGTGATTCAGAAGGAAAGGCTTCCCTATAGAAAGCAACCAATGCCAAGACGGCATCACTAGCTCCTCAAGTCACTGACGACCCAGACAAAGAGTGTGAAGTTACTAGGAGAAGACTAGACAATCTCCCAGCAGAAGTATTAGGAAGTGTCATTTGGATAAACTACCACGAAGCAGATTCAGTAGAACAACCAAAGACAGGATACTACCTACCTGATCTACAGGACTGCACACTTGTAGAACCCACCTACAAACCACACGCACCAGAACCAGTCGAATTCTTTGATAATCACTGGTACTACCTAGACGATAAGAATAATAAGTGGTATACAGCCCACTATTTTCAACTCGCACACAATGAACAAGACACTGGATTTTGGCCTATAACGAACCCAAACCATCCAGACTACCAAGCACCATCACCAGCAAGTGCTAGTCATAGAGAGAGTAGACACTCCTCTTCAGAAGAATCGCCACAACAGAAATTTAGATTCGCTACAGATTACGAATCAGACAAGGACAAGGATTTACCAATCGCTCCTCCATTAGATCCAAGAGAACGATCAGTTGAGGATCCAGAACAAGAGTTAGAAACTCGAATTGTCACAGCAGGTATCAAACACGTCCTCGATATCACAGACAGAGAACCGGAAAATCCACAAGACTGTTAAGCCCGCAGCGGGGCTTCATGCACACTTGACGGTTTAGGAAGGTGTGCGGTCCGAGGCATGCCGAGACACGTGATTCAGACTCCTGAGATGTGCGTTGATTGTTATAGCACAATCACTAAGCTTCGAAGGCAAGGTCTGCCTTTAAGGACCTTTGAGATGTAGATGGAAGAGTAGAAGGGAGCCGTGCAGTGAACAGGAGAGATCAAGAGGCTGTGATTGCAAAGCAAAGTCGAGCTTAAGGCTCAACTGTTCGTATGGAATCCTATATATACAGGTTCGAACTTGTCATGACTAATATCCTAGGAACCGGTTGCTAAGCCGGTTTGTAAGTAATTAGTCAGCCACCTATCATACACTGTCAGCATGATGCATGTATCAGTCAGCTATCAGTCAATGGTACAGTAATCATCTCAGTCATCCAGTCCGAATCGATGAGCCACACATGTATTGTAGGGAATCAGGGGATCACGTGATCCCAGCCAGTCCGTCAGTCCGTAAAACACCTCGCCTTCCTCCGTACCAAAGGCGGAGCTTATCACCACCCTCCCCTCAAAGAAGCACTTCCATGCGCTTTAGTCAGATCCCTCGTTGTTGCTGGGGACATAATTGTAGGGGGGTGAAGGGGAACGAGGAGCATAAGAGGGGCCCGCACCATCTAACTCATCTTGCACGACTTGCTCGATGGCTTGTCTCAAAATGATCCCGGCACGACTTAGTTCTCCTTTGCAGAAGTTGTCGCACCCGGCTTCGAGATGGTCATATTCAATCTGTCGATCTTCGAGGGAGAGCTGCCAGGCAGTGTGCTGACATGTGAGGTAATGGCCGTTGGCATGTTTGCGCCGCCCTCCATAAGGACAGGTATTCAGCATTTGAGTGGTGAAGTAGCGGTGGTGGCAGGGCATGCGGCACCATCCAGAGGTTCGGGTCAAGCAGAGATGATGGGGTGTCTCGCAATGGGTGGAGAGGTGGTCGAACCACGGGCAGTAGGAACAGCGGCAGCATTCCTCGTACTCGTCTTGGGCGAGGGCATCATCCTGCGTGTTGTCACTGTTCCAGGAAACAGCGCTCCTCGCCCCCCCTCTCAGACGCAGAGTCCCATGCTCATGGTAGGGGTGTGCCTGTCTGTGATGGGTTCGGTGTTGCCATGCCAATTCCCCTCTCTCATTATCTTCATCGACCAACTGTAGGAGACACTCCCGGGCGTTCGCCCGTATCAGGCATTGGCGCACTGCCTTGGTGCGTCCAACATGTGCCAATTGGTACATGCCAAACTCGGCTCTCCTCTTCTGGGTGTAGGCTTCGAGGGCCTGTACTTCTTGGAGGCGGAGGGCGAGCTTGTGCCGGTCTGACTCTAGACTGCAGAGGCACATAATGTCGGCTTTCACCCTGTAGTCTCCGAGGTCCTCTATCGCTCTTTCGAGGGGCCCGCCGATCATTCTTTCTTCCGTCATTAATTTGAAATGGTTGTCATCCCGATAGTCGGCCGGTGCTGCCCAGCTAGCCGGGGCCACTTCTAGGCTTTCGGCATAGATCAGCTGACCTACCCCCATGGTTCTGTAAATGGTGGGTTTGCCGGTGATCGGCTCTACCCTAAAGCGGACGAAACGGGCAGGTACCCTATTGAGAGGTTCCGCTTCCGTGGCCGGGATCTGGATCGCTGTGCGATGCAGGTCCAGGTCGAATTGGACCCAGTCTTCCAGGGGGTGGTCTTGTATTATGTCGTCGGCATCGACTTCAATGGTGTAGTGAGAGGGAAGGCTGTCGACTGAGGTAGCGGGGGTGGAATGGGTGTCTGTGTGGGAAGGTGTGGAGAGCAGGGGTAGCGACTCTGTGGACTACGTGGGTTTCAGGATCGGTGACGAGAGGGTGTTCCGCCTCTTCCTGTCTAGCTAACATTAGTTGGGCGGCGGCCAGTCCTGTTTCAGAGTAGAAGAGTCTTTCTCTTGCGAACTTGCTTAGTCCGCGGATACGGTTGCGGGGGTCATCGGGGTTGTCCTGGGGGAGAGGGTGGACACGAGGGGGAGGAATAGGAAGTGGTTCGGGACTGGGATGGCGGCTGGACAGGTGGAGACTGTAACCCGAGGGCGAGAGGCGTAGATACACGCCCTCTTCGACATTTGGGGGTTCTTCCCTTGGTGGGGTGTACTCCGGTTCCTCCGGGAAGGCAGGGGGTGCTTCTGTCGTAGGGTGGAGCGATGCTTCCAACACTGCTACTTCTTCTGTGTCTACTGCTAACATGGCGTTGCGGGTGGCCAGGGATGGTGAGCTGTAATGAGAGGACATGAGGGACAAGTTTTCGAATTGGTTGCAAAGGGAAGAGATGTCTGGGAGTGGTGAAGCCTCCATTGCGATCTCTTGGGGGTTTATAACCATTCGGCGGATGGCCTTTGGGTTCTTATCGTGGAATTCCTTTACTTTGAGGGAGGCATTACCCAAATTCCTTTCTGGTTCCCAAGAATTGTGTGCCTCTGAAAACCCTTTCCACCTGACCAGGTACTGTAACGTTTTCTTCTGGCCGGTGCGCCTTGAGGCCAACACGTTGTCTACTTCCCATTCCTCGTGTCCTTCCACTAGATCAGGTGGTGTCCCAACAAAGTTAGGTCTGTGGAGCTCCGTTTCCTTGTATGGATGGAGGACAGCCGTGTGGAAGGCATTGTGGATTTTCCATGCGGGTGGGAGATCCAGCCTATATGTCACGGTGCTAAGTACTTCTGTAACTTTGAAGGGTCCGAAGCACTTGGCCCTCAATTTGGTGGTTGGATGCGTTGTGCGGAGGTGGGTTCCTTCTAGCCAGACCTTCTGATCCATTCGGTATCGTTGGAAATGGGGGTCTTTTGTCCAGAGGGATTGCACCCTGCTAATGGCTTCTTGGGCGCTTTTCCTCGCTTCTAGAAGCTGAGACTTTCGTTCTTCTATTGCCGGTATGTTTCCGACACGCGTGGGTTGATGGGTGCGGGGAATGAATCCCATCCATAGTTCGTACGGGGGTTTCTTTGTGGTTGAAGAGGGACGGGAGTTGATCATATACTGAGCCACCTTGAGCCAGTCTGCCCAATTGTCTTGTTGGTGGTTACAGAAGATCCGTAGGATTGTTTCCACCATTTGGTTTGTTCTTTCGGACTGTCCATTGGTCTGGGGGTGGTATGCCGAACTCATGTTTTGCTTGATTTCCAGCTGGGCGCAGAGTTCCTTAAAGAATTGCAACATGAACTGTGTGTCTCTGTCAGAGATGATTCTTTTGGGAATTCCAGTATAAGGAAAAGCATGGTCCCTAAAGAGCCTCGCGACTTCCTCGCTTCCCATATCTTCTCGGCATGGGATCAGAATCACGGCCTTAGTGCTGTTGTGATCGGTGATAGTGAGAATTGTATCACAGCTGTGTGATTCTGGTAGTTTCGTAATGAAATCGACGGTGATGGTGGCAAAGGGGGTTGTGTCTTCCCCTGGTCCAATTGGCGCAATAGGGGGCACATTGCGGTGTGTGATGGTTTTCACCGCTTGGCAGGTTGCACATCCCTTTATGTAGTCCTCTATGTCCTTGTGTAAGTTAGGCCACCAGTAATCACGTCTCAGTGCTTGGTATGTTTTCCAGACTCCTGGGTGCCCCGAAGTAGGTGCATCATGGTACTCCTGGAGGAAGGTGCATTGTAATTGTCTGTTGTCCAGGACAACTAAGGATCCCGCTTTCCACCAGACCTTCCACTCGTCTTGGTAAATCCCGTATTTCTTCTTCCATGCTAGGCAGAGTTCATGGTTTTCCTTTTGTAGTTGATGGACCTGGCGCTCCAAGATGGTGATTTCAATTGCTCTTGCGAACAATTCATTTGGGAGCACTGTGGTTTCTTCGTTATCTGTTGACCCGTTGTTGTGATCGGGGCGTCTAGATAGTGGGTCTGCTTGGTTTCTTTTTCCAGGGAGGTGCACGAGTTCGAAGTTGAAATCCGCCAGGAACACAATGTAGCAAGCCACACGTCTGTTCAACTTTTGGGGGTGCCGGTAATAACAGAGGTTGTCGTGGTCCGTATAGATTGTGAATTTATGGGGTGTTCCCATGACTAGGTGTCTGACACACTTGAGGCCCTCGATGATGGCCAGGAACTCTCGATCTCCGATGGAGTAGTTCCTTTCGGCTTGGTTTAGTGCCTTCGAGTGGTAGGCGACCGCTCGTCTTTTGTTGTTGTTGTCCCTTTGGTAGAGGATACTTCCTAAGGCGAAGGCCGAGGCATCTACTTCAAGTTCATATGGTTTGGCGGGGTCCGGGTGCCAAAGGACTGGTTCCATGGTTACTCGTTTGATTAGTTCGTCCAGGGCGTCTGTGCACTTTTGGGTCCAGTTGAACTGAGTTCCCTTTTTGGTGAGGTCGTGTAGAGGTCTGGAAATGGACGCAAAGCCTTGGATGAATGGCCTTTGGTATCCTAGCACTCCCAGTGTCTTTCTGACTTCTTCTACCGACTGGAGAGTTCTGGGCCATTCTGAAATGCCTTGTACCTTGGCCAGGTCTATGCATACTCGTCCTCCACCCACTAGCCATCCTAGGATTTCCATTTCTTCTTTCTCGAATTGACATTTCTTAGGTTTTAGGAAGTACGAGCATTCTTCCATTTTGTCGAGGAATTCATGGACAATCTGTTTGTGGAGTTTTCTTCCTTCTTTGTCGTTGGCTGTAGCGATCCACCAGTTGTCCATATAATTTCCCAAGTTTTCCGGGTATTTTTGGATTAGAGGGCAGAAGTCTCTGTGCATGGTTCGCTGGAAGAAGGGTGGCGCATTGGTGAGGCCGAAGTACATGACGCGAGGGACATAGGTGCCTTGTGGGGTTTTGAACGCTGCCTTATGTTGGTCTTCTTCTGCGATACGGATGTTGTTGTAGCCCCAGCGAATGTCGAACTTTGAGAAGAGTAACTTCCCGTGTAATCTCTCCAATGCTGATTGGATGTTTGGCAATGGGTTATTATCTCGCACCGTGTGCTTGTTGAGTTGTCGGTAATCCATGATGATTCGTTTTTCTGAGCTGTCTTTTTTGTTGATAAAGTAGACAGGTGCGGTGTATGGGGAGGGGCCTTCATAGATTCGTCCTAGCTCTTCTTCTTCCAGGATCCACTTCTGGAGGAGTTTGCGTTCATCCTTTGATAGGGGGTACACTTTACAGTTTAGTTCTCTGGGTGCATCGGGGGTGAGCTTGATCGTCATGTCCTCTGATTGTGCGGGCGGGAATCGGCGTGCTTCTTCTTCTGAGAATACCTTTTGGTGTCTTCAGTATTCTTTGGGAATGGTGTCAAGGGTAAGGTGGATTTTGTTTTGGTCCGCCTTCTGGGCCCATTCTTGTGTGATATTGGTACGTTGTACATAGATGGCCTCTCCTTCCTTTGGTTTTCCCACTTGTTTAACCGCCTCTCGTTGCATGAAGAAGATTCTTTTGGCGACATGCATGTAGCGGCTGCTCTGGAGTTGTACTGATTCTCCTAGCACCTTTCCGGTTTTCCAATTGATTTTGGGGTTGAAGTCGTAGAGGAAGGGGTATCCTAGAATAATGCAATCCTTTCCTAGGGCTGTGATGTAGAACCAGTTGGAGCATGTGTTTTTCTCCTTTGACGATGCGGAGCCAGCAGTAGTGCGTGATTTTTCCTTGTTTGTTTTCGGTTCCATCGACATTGTGGACTGTGACCAGTCTGGATAATTCTTTTCTGCCGATTCCCAGTCGTTTCCATGTTTCTTCATCGATGAAGTTGTCTGTTGCTCCACTGTCAATGAGAGCTGATTTGTCGGCCTTGGATTGCGAGGTGCAAAAAGAAACATTCATATTCAGAGTCGAGAGTTTCCTAATGTACATCGTATCTTGCAATTCAACCGCTCTTAGCCAGGCTGTCGGCTTCGAGCTTCCTAAAAATCCGCCTGAGCAGACATCTCTTCGTAGAGGGTTTCGCGATCTTCAATAGACATCCCTCTGATGTATTGAAGGACATCCTTTTTGGTATAGGAGGGCGGTGCCGTGGTAGAGGTTTGAGCTGTTTCCGCTTTGCTGGGCTGTTCCTCCTCTTTGTCTTTGTTGATTACTGCTGCTCTGACTTTGGGCTTGTCTTTGATATATTGCCCTTGGGAGCTGCGGGGTCGATCGACATTCTTTCCTTTGTCTTTGCCCTTTTCGGGGCATGCTCGTGACATGTGTCCTAGTTTGTGACAACAGAAGCATCTCCCTTCCTTCATGAGGCAGGTGCGTTCCTCGTCAGACAACTTTCCTGTTGTGCGGATTGTGTCGACGTCCATAGCGTCGGGGTCTCTTTGTTTCTTGGGTGGGGGTGCCTTTTGGTATCCTTGCATTCTGTTGGCCCTAGTGGAGATGTGGCCTGGTCCTCCTTTTGGTCCTATGTTGTCGTTGAGGTCCTGCCACCTCTGGACCGTTTTTCTGGTGGCGTTGTACCATTCATCGAGAGTGGCGGGCAATGTCTCTCGTTGTCGTATGGTGCAATGAAGTCCGACAGGGAGGATGTCTTGGAACAGCTTGATTGTTCCTTCTGCATCGGGCCCCCATCCTGCTTCTCTGATAAGGCATTTGAAGAGGGTGATGGACGTGTCGACTTTATCCATGTTTAGTTCCATTTTGGTGAGGCGGGAATAAGCGTCTTGTTTCCTGGTGGAATCTGTGAAGGCATCTCTGAAGGATCGTGCAAACCATTCCCAGAGGGCTTGGTCTCCTTTGGCGTGTGTCGGGGGGTCTCCCATGACTGGGTTTCCTTCCACCTTGATGGATAACTGGTCTGCCATGTCATAGGCCCAGTCGTCGACCTGCGGTCCTTTGATGAAGGTGAGGGCGTAGGCCACCATTTCGGCTTTATTTGTGAAAGTGGAGTTGTGTCGATTAAGGAATCGATAGGCTCCAAACTGTTGCATAAATCGTTCAGCATCTTTTCGGTTGCCTGCGAAGATTTGTGGTATCATTCCTTTTAGGGGTTCTGAGCGAGGTGGGGCTGCGGCGGCTTGTCCTGCAGCTTGTTGTCCAGCTGCTGGTTGGCCTCCGCCACCTCCTCCACCTCCTCCACCTCCTCCACCTCCTCCACCGCCTGGTTGTCCTCCAGCGGGGGGTTGTTGTGGTTGTCCTCCTCCTCCACCTGGTTGTCCTCCGGCGGGAGGTTGTGCTAGTTGTGCTGGTCCTGCTGCTTATGCAGGTTGTACATGAGCTATGGCAATTGCTGCTTGTGCCATTGCTTGGGTGAGTTGTTCAATGACCGGTGCGTGAGCTTGGTCTGTTGTGGGGATGTCTGGATCTGACGCTGGTGAAGTGACTTCTACTTCAGGTGTTTCGTCACTTCCTTGGGTGACTTCTGTGTGGATTCGTTCGAGATCTGGGGCGAGTAGGAATGGTTGGTTTTTGATTCCTAGTCCTAGTTTTTGGGGATCTTCGATCTTGTCTTCTCTGCTAACTTCGTAGCACTGGTCGATGGTCCAACTGATTTTGTACCAAGTCCCGTTGATGTATTCTATGGGGTATGTGTATAGCCCGTCTCTGAGGTGATATGCTGATCGTCCTTCAGTTCGTGATTCTAGCCAGAAGGCTTTCCCTTGTATTTCCAAAGGGAGGTCGTCGGTGGTTCTATTTCGGAACCTGACGTCAGGGCTCTTTGAGAGCTTCTGTTTTCTTCCGAGGTCGAGTAGTATGTCAGCCAGGTTGGCTTTTAAGAGAAGCTCGACTTGTGTTAAGCCCGCAGCAGGGCTTCGTGCACACTTGATGGTTTAGGAAGGTGTGCGGTCCGAGGCATGCCGAGACACATGATTCAGACTCCTGAGATGTGCATTGATTGTTATAGCACAATCACTAAGCTTCAAAGGCAAGGTCTGCCTTTAAGGACCTTTGAGATGTAGATGGAAGAGTAGAAGGGAGCCGTGCAGTGAACAGGAGAGATCAAGAGGCTGCGATTGCAAAGCAAAGTCGAGCTTAAGGCTCAACTGTTCGTATGGAATCCTATATATACAGGTTCGAACTTGTCATGACTAATATCCTAGGAACCGGTTGCTAAGCTGGTTTGTAAGTAATTAGTCAGCCACCTATCATACACTGTCAGCATGATGCACATATCAGTCAGCTATCAGTCAATGGTACAGTAATCATCTCAGTCATCCAGTCCGAATCGATGAGCCACGCGTGTATTGTAGGGAATCAGGGGATCACGTGATCCCAGCCAGTCTGTCAGTCCGTAAAACACCTCGCCTTCCTCCGTACCAAAGGCGGAGCTTATCAAAGACCCAGGATTTCCACACTATCTCACAATAGTTACCGGAGCAGTAGTACAAGGCATACAACCTCCAGCACCACCTCCTGCAATACAACCTATCCCACAGATTGTAATAACCGCACCTGTACCAGTTGTACAACCAGCAGTGCAACCAGTCATACAACCAGCAGTACAACCAGTCGTACAACCAGTTATAATGGCACAACCACCAGCAGCTGCAAACCCCAGTGGATGGACAGGAAATCCACCACAACTCTTTGACGGAAACAGAGCCAAGAGTGAACTCTTTCTCCACCAATTTGACATGTATAAGTCCATGAACAATGGCATCACAACTATGTCAAACCCTTATAGAAGAGTAATCTTTGCATTATCTTTCATAAGAGGACTGAACATCGATGATTGGGTAGATGCCCAGCTCCAAGAACTAAAGGCAAAAGTCTCACGCCAACAGAATCAAATAGGATGAGATGAAGAAGTTCTATGGACAGATTTTGAAACAGCTTTCAAAGGGGCATACACCAATACAACACAGAAGCAAAGCACATACCTTGCTCTACAAGGCATGAAGATGCAAGGACAGAACTTAGATTCCTTCATTGCAACATTCAAGAATCTAGCAAAGAAAGCAGGATATGGCAAAAATGATGAAGCTACAGTAGACATGTTTGTCAAACACCTAAACCGACCACTGCTAGACCACATTCTAGACTGAGATACAGAACCAACAACTCTAGAAGAATGGATAGATGTAGCACGAAAGGAACAGAAGAAGAACATGCACAGAGATGTGATACATCACTCTATGCCTAGATGGCCAACCCAATGGCACAAAGGCCCACAACAACAACGACCATGTCGCCATCCAAATGATGAAACAGTTCCAATGGATGTGGACACTGTAATGGCTGCACGACGAGCAGTCACTGCAGAAGACAAGAAGAAACATCATAACAAAGGTCAATGCTATAATTGTTCCAAGCAAGGACACATTGCACGTGAATGTCCTAACAAGATGAGTTTGCAAACGCAGCAACACAAACCTCCCAAACCCAACCAGAAGAAAAACACTAAATTTAGACCTAGAACTTCCTTCACTAGAGTGATCATAGAAGAAGATTCAGATGATGAAGACTTCTTTGAAGAAGTTGAATCAGATGACAAATCAAATGATCAACCTAACATTGCTCAAATAGCAGCTCAAACCGCTTCATTTTCTGATGAAGAGTGCAAGCAATGGGCAAAAGAAATGCAAAAGAATGGTGTAAATTTTCAGTAAGCCCGAGTCACCAGGCCATGATAAGGGTAGTGTTCAATGCAGATGCATTCATGCCGAAGCAATGATCAGTAATGGCCACAGTTAAACTTCAAACAAAGGACAAGCAAGGACAAGTTAAAGCATTAATTGACAGTGGTGCAACAGATAATTTTATCACACCCACGCTCGCAAGACGATACAAGTTCCCTACATACAAATTGAGTCAACCAAGGACCATTCGTAATGTAGATGGAACGCAAAACTCTTTAGGAAACATCACAGAAGCCATGGACTTAGAAGTCTACTATGGTCCGAATAAGAAGAAAGAAACCTTCTTTATCATCAACCTAGGAGGCGATGAAATGCTATTAGGATACCCCTTTTTATCCAATACTAATCCACCGATTAATTGGAAAACAAGCACATTCTATGGCAATGTAACTATTGCAACCGAAGACACACACCTATGGACCCCAGAAAGGCAACTGCAGCTCCTAAAAGAGATTAAGCCAGAGATGTATGAAACAGAAAAGCACGATCTGCATTTCATACCAAGCAACAAAAGAGGAACCATTCTTTATCCAAAGAAATACCTCAGAAAGACGACAACAGCCACAGATCTTGCAATAGAAGCCAGAGATAAGAAGGAACAAACTTGGCAAGAAATTGTTCCAAAGGCTTATCATGCTTATGGCAAAGTCTTTGATGAAATTAAGGCTATGCGTTTCCCAAAGTCAAGACCATGGGATCACGCAATAGAATTCACAGAAGACATACCAAAGACCATAGACTGCAAGCTCATACAATTGGCACTGCACGAACAGAAAGTGCTTGACAAATTCCTAGACGAACATCTAAAGAAGTATATTACGACCTCTAACTCGAACTATGCATCACCCTTCTTCTTTGTAAAGAAAAAAGATGGAAAATTGCAACCAGTTCAAGACTATAGAGCCATCAACAAGTATACGAAGAGAAATACATATCCACTCCCATTAATCAAAGAAATTATCGCCCAGATCCGCGATGCGGATTGGTTCACGAAATTTGATATACGATGGGGATACAACAATGTCCGAATCAAGGATGGAGACCAGCCTAAAGCCGCATTTAAGACAAACAGAGGACTTTTTGAACCAAATGTCATGTTCTTCGGCTTAACCAATTCTCCAGCAACATTCCAGATGATGATGGACGCATACTTTAGAGAAGAAATCGCCAAGGGCGAAGTATTCATCTATATGGATGATATACTAATACCTACCAAAGGATCCCTACGACAACACAACAGAGACATAGTGAAAGTCCTTAAGAAACTAATTAGACACAATCTCTACTTGAACCCAGAGAAGTGTCACTTCCACAAGAAGCAAGTGGAATACCTCAGAGTTATTATAGGCAATGGTAAAGTCCAGATGGACCCAATCAAGACACAAGGATTGACCGATTGGCCACAACCTACAAAACTCAAAGAACTACGCTCATTTCTTGGATTTGGAAATTACTACAGAGATTTCATTTCCAGTTATTTGCGTATAGCAAGACTGCTTAATGAATTGACAAAGAAGAACACAGCATACATATGGAGTAAAGAAGCAGAACAAGCTTTCCAGACACTTAAGAAAGCGTTCACTTCATATCCAGTCCTTAGAAATCATGATCCAGAGCGCAGATACATATTAGAAACAGACGCCAGCGATTTTGCAATGGGCGCCACCCTTGCTCAAGATTTCAAAGATGGACACCACCCTGTTGCTTACTTCAGCAAATCACTTTTGCCAGCAGAACAAAATTACCAAATTGCTGACAAAGAATTATTAGCAATCATTAGAGCAGTCCAAGTGTTTAGACACCTTTTACTAGGTGCCAAACATAAGATACTGATAAGATCAGATCACGAGAACCTGAAATATTTCAAATCATCTAGAAAAATCATGCCCAGACAGGCAAGATGGTACAAATTTCTAGAAGACTACGATTTTGAATTGGAACACCTCCCTGGTCATACCAATACAGTAGCCGATCTTTTTAGCAGAAGAAGCAACCTTAACAAGGGGGTGGATATCAATAATTCCATTCAAATCCTTCCAGATCATCTTTTTGTGCACAAAACAGGCACATCAAAGAAGATTTACCTAGAAGATGATGATGAAACACGTAGAAATATTCTAAGAGAAATCCATGATACCCCAATTGGAGGCCATCCTGGCATTTCCAATACATGGTACCTTGTAAACCGAAACTATGAAGGACCCCTACTGCACAAATTTGTTGAACAATATGTTAAGGGATGCACAAAGTGTCAAGAAGCAAAACCAAAGACAACCCTGAAATGCGCCCCTTTACAGCCCTTTGATATGCATGCATCAGAAGGACCCTTCAAATATGTTTCAATGGATCTCATCACCGATCTTCCCAAGTCAGGAAAATATGATGCCATTCTCACCATAGTGGATCAAGGATGTTCCAAAGCAGCAAAGTTCATCCCGTGTAATAAGACCATAGATGGCGAAGGCACAGCAATTCTGTATTTCAAACACCTGTTCCCCCTTATTTGGAATACCGAAGTGCATCATATCTGATCGAGATCCCAGATTTACAGCACACTTTACGAGAGCAGTATGCAAAGCCACAGGCATACAGCAGAACCTGAGTACAGTGTTCCACCCTCGTACAGATGGACAGACAGAGCGAATGAATCAATGGGTAGAGACCTACCTACACAGCTTTGTGAATGGACGCCAAGACAATTGGAGTGCCCTACTTCCTCTAGCTGAATTCGCACATAATTCATGGAAACATGAGAAGACAAAATACTCACCACATGAACTCATCACAGGCAGCATTCCATCAGCAAAACTGATGCCCCTCGATGATTCAACTCCCACTGCAGAAGCTAGATTGAAAGAACTCTCAAGAGCGCGTTCTGATGCACAACTGATGCTTGAGAAACACACCAAAAGCAATAGAGAACTGCGCACTCTTCAGGTCAATCAGAAAGTTTGGTTAGACGCACGCAATCTTAAGACCAAGGTTCCATCAAAGAAACTTGCTCCAAAGAGATATGGACCCTTTCAAATTACTGAGAAAGTCTCTGCAGTTGTGCTACAGACTGAAACTTCTGCAACACTTCAGGATACATGATGTATTTCATGTTGACCTCCTGATCCCATTTAACCAAAATCAGACATACAGAGAAGCATTTCCACAGCCTCCCCCTGATCTGATAGAAGGAGAAGAAGAATATGAATATGAAGTAGAAGAGATCATTTCTGATCAAAAGTATGGACTGTGCTGCAGTCAGCAATACCTAATCAAGTGGAAAGGATACCCATCCTCTGAGAACTTGTGGGTTAGCACAAAGGATATGCACGCACCTGAGATACTCGAAGAATACCTGGACTCTAAGAAATCCGCAGCCTCTACCGCAGTCTCCAGAACATATAAAAGACAGCCCAAGATTCTGCAAAGTCCTCATCAGCCCGCTGATACATGGTTTCCTTCTCAACTACAGACCCTCGCATCCTATACTCCACAGTTGTCTCATCTCCCTACACTGTTGCTCAATTGCAAGACATCCTAGAAGCAGCAGAAGACTGCAAGGCCTGCTGTCGATTCTGCCAATACAGCAAGCAGCAAAACCAAGAAACCGAGAAGCAGCATGCCGCCTCCCATTGGTTTTACTGTAAACGCTCCTTCTGTCACTACCACTACCAATACTAGACATGTTTTCCCTTTCTGCACTCCGTACAAACATACCTTCCCCAGTTAGCAACTTCTCGGCTGACTACTCCTCCTATCCTTCCACACCTCCTTCGTCTCCCATCAGTTATGCTTCCACCCTATTTGATGGCATAGACCATTTACAATACCCTATGGACATTGATGCCATACAGTGTCCTCCTTCCTCCCTTCACACATTCGATTTGGACAGTTGCCACTCTACACCCCCTTCTTCCTCCTTGCCTCCTTCCCTTAACCAGAGACAAACCGTACCCCTTCCACTTGTGGACCTGGAAGAAGAAGCAGAACACGTGGAACTTGAAGAGTTCCAGAAGGCACATGAGATGGACAATGTCCTCAAATGTGGCAGAGTGAGTACCTTATCCAGGAGAGTTACCGCATACACATATAACTTTCTGATGGATTGGCTGAACACACAGGATGACGAGAAGAACCCCATCCAAGAATGGGATGCAAAGATCGCCGCCCAACCTAGTTGGACAGGCACTGCCACCTCTTCCACCACCTTGTCACTGATAAGCTCTGCCTCTGGTATGGAGAGAGGTGAGGTGTTTTACGGACCGACAGACTGGCTGGGGTCACACGACCCCATGACTCATTACAATTACGACTTCTGACTCCTCTGTGGACTGAATGACTGATGTCCCTTGCTACGAGCTGACTGATCGCCTGACTGATACGTGCATCATGCTGACAGTGTACGATACGATGACTGATCACTTACAAACCACCTTAACAATCGGTTACTAAGACCATTAGTCATATACGGTTCGAACCTGTATATATAAGACTTCGTACGAGTAGTTGAGCCTTAAGCTCGACTTTGCTTTGCAATTGCAGCCTCTTGTTCACTCCTGTTCACTGCGCGGCTCCCCTCTACTCTTCCATCTATATTCTAAAGGTCCTTAAAGGCGGACCTTACCTTCAAAGCTTAGTGATTGTGCTATAACAATCAACACACATCTCAGGAGTCTGAATCACGTGTCTCGGCACACCTCGGACCGCACACCTTCCTAAACCGTCAGGTGTGCACGAAGCCCTGCTGCAGGCTTAACACAAGTCGAGCTTCCTCTTAAGCCAACCTGGCTGACATACTACTCGACCTCGGAAGAAAACAAAAGCTCTCAAAGAGCCCTGACATCAGGTTCTGAAACAGAACCACCAACAACCTCCCTTCGGAAATACAAGGGAAAGCCTTTTGGCTAGAATCACGAACTGAGGGACGATCAGCATACCACCTCAGAGACGGGCTATACACATACCCTGTAGAATACATCAACGGAACCTGGTACAGAATCAGCTGGACCATCGACCAGTGCTACGAGGTTAGCAGAGAAGACAAAATCAAAGACCCTCAAGGACTAGGACTAGGAATCAAAACCCAACCATTCCTACTCGCCCCGGATCTCGAACAAATCCACACAGAAGTCACCCAAGGAAGTGACGAAACTCCTGAAGTAGAAATCACTTCACCGGCATCCGATCCAGACATCCCCACGACAGACCAAGCTAATGCACCGGTCATCGAACAACTCACACAAGCAATGGTGCAAGCAGCAATTGCTGTGGCTCATGTACAACCCGCACAAATAGCAGGACCAGCACAACAACAACCTCCCGCTGGAGGACAACCAGGCGGTGGAGGCGGACAACCACAGCAACCTCCTGCCGGAGGACAACCAGGCGGTGGAGGAGGCGGTGGTGGAGGAGGTGGAGGCAGGGGAGGCCAACCAGCAGCAGGACAACAAGCTGCAGGACAAGCTGCAGCCACACCACCTCGCTCAGAACCCCTCAAAGGAATGATACCCCAAATCTTTGCCGACGACAGAAAAGACGCCAAACGATTCATGCAACAGTTTGGAGCCTACCGATTCCTCAATAGGCACAACTCCACCTTCACGAATAAGGCAGAAATGGTGGCTTACACCCTCACCTTTATCAAAGGACCACAAGTTGACGACTGGGCTTACAACATGGCAGACCAACTGTCCATCAAAGTGGAAGGAAACCCAGTCACAGGAGACCCCCCGACACATGCCGAAGGAGACCAAGCCCTCTGGGATTGGTTCGCACGATCCTTCAGAGATGCTTTCACAGACTCAACCAGGAAGCAAGACGCCTACTCCCACCTCACTAAAATGGAACTAAACATGGACAAAGTTGACACATCCATCACCCTCTTCAAACACCTCATTCGAGAAGCAGGATGGGGACCCGACGCCAAAGGAACAATCAAACTGTTCCAAGACATCCTACCTGTCGGACTCCACCGCACCATACGACAACGGGAGATACTACCCGCCACTCTCGAAGAATGGTACGAAGCCACCAGAAAGACAGTCCAAAGGTGGCAAGACCTCAACGACAACATAGGACCTAAAGGAGGACCAGGACATATCTCCACCAGGGCCAATCGAATGCGCGGATACCAAAAGGCACCTCCCCCAAAGAAGCAGAAAGACCCCAATGCCATGGACGTCGATACAATCCGCACAACAGGGAAGCTATCCGACGAGGAACACACCCACCTCATGAAAGAAGGAAGATGTTTCCACTGTCGCAAACTAGGACACATGTCGCGGGCGTGCCCCGAAAAGGGCAAAGATAAAGGAAAGAGCTCCGACCGACCCCGCAGCTCTTAAGGGCAGTACGTCAAAGACAAGCCCAAAGTCAGAGCGGCGATAATCAATGAAGACAAAGAAGAACAGCCTAGCGAAGCTGAAACTTCTGCCACGGCACCACCTTCCTACACCAAAAAGGATGTCCTCCAATACATCAGAGGGATGTCCATTGAAGATCACGAAACCCTCTACGAGGAGATGTCCGCCCAAGCGGATTTTTAGGCAGCTCGAAGCCGATGGCCTGGCTTAGAGCGATTGGATTGCAGAACACAATGTACATTAGGAAACTCTCGACTCTGAATATGAACATCTCTTTCCGCACTTCGCAATCCAAGGCCGACAAATCAGCTCTCATTGACAGTGGAGCCACAGACAACTTCATCGATGAAGAAACATGGAAACGACTGGGAATCGGAAGAAAGGAACTTGCCCAACCAGTTACGGTCCACAATGTCGACGGGACCAAAAACAAACAAGGAAAAATCACACATTATTGCTGGCTCTGCATTGTCAAAGGAGAAAAACACATGCTCCAACGGTTCTATATCACAGCTCTGGGAAAAGACCGCATCATTCTGGGGTACCCCTTCCTTTACGACTTCAACCCCAAAATCAATTGGAAAACGGGGAAGGTTCTAGGGGAACCAGTGCAACTTCAGAGTAGCTGCTACATGCATGTCGCCAAAAGGATCTTCTTCATGCAACGAGAAGCGGTTAAACAAGTAGGGAAACCAAAGGAAGGAGAAGCCATTTACATGCGATGCACCAATATTGCACAAGAATGGGCCCAAAAGGCGGACCAAAACAAGATCCACCTCACCCTCGACACCATTCCCAAAGAATACCGTAGACACCAAAAGGTGTTCTCGTAAGAAGAAGCCCGCCGCTTCCCACCTGCACGATCGGAAGATATGACGATCAAATTAACCCCGGACGCACCAAGAGAGTTAAACTGCAAAGTGTACCCTCTGTCAAAAGACAAACAAGAACTCCTCCAAAAATGGATCCTTGAAGAAGAGGAATTAGGGCAGATCTACGAGGGCCCTTCACCGTACACCGCACCAGTCTACTTCATTAACAAGAAAGACAGTTCGGAAAAGCGAATCATCATGGATTACCGACAACTCAACAAGCACACGGTACGAGACAATAACCCTTTACCAAATATCCAATCAGCATTGGAAAGACTACATGGAAAACTACTCTTCTCGAAGTTTGATATATGCTGGGGCTACAACAACATCTGCATAGCGGAAGAAGACCAACATAAGGCAGCGTTTAAAACCCCACAAGGCACCTACATCCTGCGAGTTATGTACTTCGGCCTTACCAATGCCCCACCCTTCTTCCAATGAACCATGCACAGAGACTTCCACCCCCTGCTCCAGAAGTACCCAGAGAACCTAGGGAATTACATGGACGACTGGTGGATAGCCACAGCCAATGACGGAGAAGGGAAAGAACTCCACAAACAAATCGTCCACGAGTTCCTCGACAAAATGGAAGAATGCTCCTACTTCCTAAAACCAAAGAAATGCCAATTCGAAAAGGACGAAATGGAAATCCTCGGATGGTTAGTAGGCAGCGGCCGAGTATGCATTGACCCTGCCAAGGTTAAAGGCATATCAGAATGGCCCAGAACCCTCAAATCGGTGGAAGAAGTCAGAAAGACGTTGGGTGTACTGGGTTACCAACGCCCGTTTATCCAGGGCTTTGCCTCCATCGCACGACCCCTACACAACCTCACAAAAAAGGGGACCCAGTTCACCTGGACCCAAAAATGTACAGACGCACTAGATGAATTAATCAAACGAGTCACTACAGAACCCGTCCTCTGGCACCCAGACCCCTCAAAACCATACAAGCTCGAAGTAGACACTTCTGCCTTCGCCTTAGGAAGCATACTGTACCAAAGAGACAACAACAACAAACTGCTGTGCGGTCACTTACCACTCGAAAGCGCTAAACCAAGCCAAAAGGAATTATTCTATCAGAGATCGAGAATTCCTGGCTATCATTGAAGGTCTTAAGCGTGTTAGACACCTGGTCATGGGATCACCCCACAAACTCACAATCTATACAGATCACGATAACCTCCGTTACTACCGGCACCCCCAAAAGTTGAATCGCCGCGTGGCTCAATACATTGTGTTCCTGGTGGACTTTGATTTCGAACTCGTGCACCTCCCAGGAAAAAGAAACCAAGCAGACCCACTATCTAGACGCCCCGATCACAATGATGGGTTGACAGATAATGAGGAAACCACAGCACTCCCAAACAAACTATTTGCAAGGGCAATCGAAATCACCATCCTGGAACGTCAGGTCCACCAATTACAAAAGGAGAATAATGAACTTTGCCAAGTGTGGAAAAAGAAATACGGGATCTACCAAAACGAATGGAAGATCTGGTGGAAAGCGGGATCCTTAGTTGTCCTGGACGATAGACAACTGTGACACACCTTCCTCCAGGAATACCACTATGCACCTACATCTGGGCACCCGGGAGTCTGGAAGACCTACCAAGCATTGAGACGTGATTACTGGTGGCCGAACTTACACAAGAATGTAGAAGACTATGTAAAAGGGTGTGCAACCTGCCAAGCGGTGAAAACCATCACACACCACAACGTACCCCCTATTGCGCTGATCGGACCAGGAGAAGACACAACCCCCTTTGCCACCATCACGGTCGACTTTATTACAAAGCTACCTGAATCACGCGGCTGTGATACAATTCTCACCATCACTGATCATGACAGCACCAAAGCGGTGATTCTGATCCCATGCCAAGAAGATATGGGAAGCGAGGAAGTCACGAGGCTCTTCAGAGACCATGCCTTTCCCTACACAGGGATTCCCAAAAGAATCATCTCCGACAGAGACATGCGGTTCACGTCACAGTTCTTCAAAGAACTCTGCGCCCAGCTGGAGATCAAACAAAACACAAGTTCGGTGTACCACCCCCAAACTGACGGACAATCCGAGAGAACGAACCAAACGGTGGAAACAATCCTGCAAATCTTCTGTAACCACCAACAAGATAACTGGGCAGACTGGCTTAAAATTGCCCAGTACATGATCAATTCCCATCCCTCGTCCACCACGAAGAAACCCCCTTACAAACTATGGATGGGCTTCATTCCCCGCACCCATCAACCCACACATGTCGGAAATGTACCGGCACTCGAAGAACAAGAATCCCAGCTTCTAGAAGCCAGAAAAAGCGCCCAAGAAGCCATCAACAAGGTGCAATCCCTTTGGTCAAAGGACCCACATTTCCAATGATACTGCGTGGATTAAAAGGTCTGGTTAGAAGGAACTCATCTCTGCACCACACACCCGACGACCAAATTAAGGGCCAAGCGCTTTGGACCCTTCAAAGTCACGGAAGTACTCAGCACCGTAACATACAGACTGGATCTCCCACCCACGTGGAAAATCCACAATGCATTCCACGCGGCTGTCCTCCACCCATATAAGGAGACAGAGCTCCATGGGCCTAACTTCACTGAGACACCACCTGACTTAGTGGAAGGACATGAGGAATGGGAAGTAGACAGTGTGTTGGCCTTGAGGCACACCGGCAAGAAGAAAACGTTGCAATACCTGGTCAGGTGGAAGGGGTTTTCGGAAGCGCACGACTCTTGGGAACCAAAAGGGAATCTGAATAACGCCTCCCTCAAAATGAAGGAATTCCACAATAAGAACCACAAAGCCATTCGATGAATGGTTATAAACCCCCAGGAAATTGCAATGGAGTCCTCACCACTCCCAGACATCTCTTCACTCTGCACCCAGTTCGAAAACCTATCACTCATGTCTTCACAATACAGTTCACCATCCCCCACTACCTGCAATGCGATACTAGCTGTTGACACCGAGGAAGTGGCGGTACTGGAAGCCTCGCTTCACCCCATGACGGAAGCACCCCCTGCCTTCCCGGAAGAACCGGAATACGCCCCACCAGCAGAGGAACCCCCGAGCATCGAAGGGGCCGAATACCTACACATCTCGCCATCAGGCTATAGTCTCCATCTACCCAGCCGTCCTCCTAGCCCCGAACCACTTCCCGTTCCTCCCCCTGGCATCCACCCACTCCCACAAGACAACCCCGACGACCCCCGCAATTGTGTCTGTGGGCTTAGTGATTATGCGAGGGAACGCCTCTTTTACTCAACAACAGGGTTAGCAGCCGCCAAGCTGATGCTAGCAAGGCAAGAGGAGGTGGAACATCCATTGGTACTGGATCCAAACACTAACAAAGTCCATTGCATCGCCACCCCACTCTCCTCACCCTCTAATACCGACACACATTCCACCCCCGCGACTACAGCCGACAGCCTTCCCTCTCACTACACCATCGAGGTCGATGTTGACGATATAATACAGGAGCACCCCCTAGAAGATTGGATCCGGTTCGACCCAGACTTACATCACACCTCCATTCAAATCCCGGCCACTGAGGCAGAACCCCTCGTAAAGGTACCGGCACACTTCATCCGTTTTAGAGTAGAACCTATTACGGGTGAACCCACCGTCTACTGGAACCATGGGGGTGGGTCAGCCAATCTATGCTGAAAGTTTGGAGGCAGCCCCGGCTAGTTGGGCAGCACCCGCTGATTACCGAGATGATGACTACTTCAAAATGTTAATGGAAGAAAGGATGATCGGCAGGACCCCTCGAGAGAGCAATAGAAGATCTGGGAGATTACAGAGTCAAGGCCAACATTATGCACCTTTGTAACCTGGAATCGGACCGATGCAAGCTCGCCCTCTGCCTGCAGGAAGTACAGGCCCTCGAAGCCTACACCCAAAAGAGGCGAGCCAAATTCGGGATGTATCAATTAGCTCACATAGGACGCACCAAAGCGGTACGACAACGTCTCGTACGAGCCAACGCCCGAGAATGTCTTCTGCAGTTGGTGGATGAGGATAGCAAGAGAGGAGAACTGGCATGGCAACACCGAACCAACCGTAGGCGAGAGAACCCTTACAGCAAACACGGGACCCTGTGCCTGAGAGGTGGAGCGTGAAGTGCCATCTCCTGGAATAGCAAGAACACGCAAGACAACACCCTGGTGCAAGATGAGTATGAAGAACGCTGCCGCTGTTCGTATTGCCCCTGGTTCGACCACATCTCCACTCACTGCGAAACACCCCATCACCTCTGCTCGGCTCGAACCTCCGGGTGGTGCCGAGTGCCTCGTCACCACCAATACTTCAACAATCAAATGCCAAACACCTGTCCCTATGGGGGACGGTGTAAACACACCAACAGACATTACTTAACGCACCAACAAACAGCTTGGCAGCTCTCCCTCGAGGATCGACAGGTCGAATACGATCACCTCAGTGCAGGGTGCGATGATTTCTGCAAGGGAGAAATGAGTCACGCCGGTGTCATCCTGAGACAGGCCATCGAGCAGGTCGTCCAAGATGAACTCGACAGTGCAGGCCCCTCGTATGCTCCTCGCTCCCCTTCACCCAACTATGATTATGTTCCTGGCGACAACAAAGGATCCGATTGAGCGTGTGGAAGTGCTCCTTTGAGGGGAGGGTGGTGATAAGCTCTGCCTCTGGTATGGAGAGAGGTGAGGTGTTTTACGGACCGACGGACTGGCTGGGGTCACACGACCCCATGACTCATTACAATTACAACTCCTGACTCCTCTGTGGACTGAATGACTGATGTCCCTTGCTACGAGCTGACTGATCGCCTGACTGATACGTGCATCATGCTGACAGTGTACGATACGATGACTGATCACTTACAAACCACCTTAACAATCGGTTACTAAGACCATTAGTCATATACGGTTCGAACCTGTATATATAAGACTTCGTACGAGTAGTTGAGCCTTAAGCTCGACTTTGCTTTGCAATTGCAGCCTCTTGTTCACTCCTGTTCACTGCACGGCTCCCCTCTACTCTTCCATCTATATTCTAAAGGTCCTTAAAGGCGGACCTTACCTTCAAAGCTTAGTGATTGTGCTATAACAATCAACACACATCTCAGGAGTCTGAATCACGTGTCTCGGCACACCTCGGACTGCACACCTTCCTAAACCGTCAGGTGTGCACAAAGCTTTGCTGCGGGCTTAACAGTCACCACCATCATACAAGGCCGGATTCGAACCTCTCGAACCCCCTGGCAAGAATTGGATCGCCAACCTGTGCTCCACCGCCACAGGGCCGCCCTTTCTCCTCAAGCACAACGGGTACCTCGTTGAGGCACCATGGGTACAGTACGACTACTCACCCGACTGTCCCCGACTCCTCGGCACCATGGGCAAGGACCAACCAATCCAAGCTCGACCCTTAACCGCACAGAAGACCACCGACACCGCCGAAAACTACAGCGCTCGCAAGATGTGCCTGTTCAATCAAGATGAACCCTTTGCAAGTTGGGTTGACAAAGCACTCGAGTCGGAGAACGACCCATCACTCAAAGCAGGTATGACCCAATACCGCTATTCACTTTTTCATGAGCGAGAGAGTGAGCAACGCCTTCGCAACGCCATGACCGACTACGGCACTTACCGCCTCAAACGCCTCGGGATCCTCGAACAACTCCAAGACGCCGATGCCTTTGAACACCTTAGGGTGCAGGTTGCGTGGTCCAACCACGTCTACCTCCCTAGCGAGAACCCGACTGCCTACAAGGCTTGGAGGGAAGTATCTACTAACTGCCCCTCACCTTTGCCGGAGAAGCCCAGCTTCGCCTCGGCCACTCACAACCCCAAGAACTGCCGCCACTGCATGTGCTACAAGTGCCACAAGTTTGGCCACATCCGCGCAACATGCCCTAGCAAGCCCACCAGGAAGCGCCAAGGTTACTTTTAGTTTCCTTCCCCTTCCTCTTCTATTATGTTTTGATCATTTCTTTCTGATCATGTAAATAAACCGTAGTTTCTTTTACCTCTTTTGTCTCTCTTGACTCGACTCTTACCTATCTACATCACTATAATGTTAGCTTTGAACTTTCTTTTAGTTTAACTTTTATTAGTTTTACTTCTAGAATTGTCTCGTTTCATAGTCTCGTGTAACAACTCAGAGACTTATTTACAGTTTGATATTGACTCGTACCTATATACATATGATAGAAGTATGAACTTTTACTATAGTTAGCTAGCTTGTATGCTAACCTTAGTTATGTTTCGTTTCAATTCTGATTGGAAGACTCATTTCTCGTTTCATACTTACAGACTCATACTTACAGTTTGATATCTCGTGCCCCATGACTTTAATTCGCCCCCTCTATAGGAAATTAAAGTTGCATTTGAAATCCTTTCAATGAGTGCCTAAGTTCTATCAGAACGAAGTCAACTTGAAAATTTCAAATTGCTTAGTATCTAAGACCGTAAATCTCGTACCTTGTACCTGAATTATGCTTAGAACCGTGTTAGAAGCCCGATCACGATCACCGCATCAACATTAAAGTATTTATGTACTTTTGCAAATGTCGATCCGATCAAACCTTCCCTGATGTCACATACCTCAATGACATCACCGTCTCCTGCGGATGATTATTCATCATCCAAAAGAAGAAACCGAAGAAGACGATTATCAGAAATACTCGCAGCCACCGATGTCACCATCATTCGTGTCTAGCATCTCCGATTACCGCTTAGAGATAAGATAACCGCTGAAGACATCTTATTGCTGCTATCACCCTTGATGATCACATCAACATCTGATTATCAAAGCGCAACAAAGACAACCTTGTCACATGCCTCAACTTAGGAAAACAAAAATCACAAGCTACATCATGTGACTTTTCTTCCTCCTTCTGGCTACAAGTTCCCACACCAGATAAAGTGATTGTAACGTTCACCTTGTGACCACGACACTCACAAGTTTAGCTTGTTATGACATCAAAACCTACATTAGGGTTTGAGATGCTAACAAGGGGGTAATGTTACGGAGTTGCCTAAGCACCCTGTTTAGACGCCCCAATTCGCTTTTTCCTCTAAGTCAACTATTTAGATGCCAAGTCATATAGACGCCTAATCACATGCACTCATCACATGTATCCTCACATGACACATCATGTGCAGTCTCCACGTGACTCACGACTTAGTCGTTTCAGCAAGTGTCTGAGTCCCAGCCTCAGCCACCCCCTGTCTCTAATAGAAAGGTACACTTTCCCACGCTTCTCTCTTGTGCTGCAAAGCAACCCCAGATCATTGCACAGTTCCACAGTCCATAGTATGCAGTTCTGTAACTCCATAGTAATCTGTAGTTTACTGCAGTAATGTACTACACATTGCACAGTCATTGCTACGCAATGCACAGTCAATGCACAGCCCCCAATCATGTATATAAGGATGTAGATACAGGCCAAGTAGCCTCAGACTTGGTCTCTTGTATAGAACCACAATCCCTCCCCAGATTCCCTCAAAAGCCCTCGCTTTCATCATGTGTTTCCATACACGTTAAATCAAGACCTTAAACTCTCATCTCATAACGAACTAGTTGCAGCAACTAGCTTTTGCATAACATACCTTGCAGACTTCGAGATACGATCTACAAAGTAGACTCTTGTTAAATCGAGACCCACTGTTCATAGAACAGCAGAGCACCCGATTCTCTTCTTTCCGGGCACTTCATAGCACCACGCAAAGTCCGAGCATAACACAAACTTCCTACTCGAATCCGGAAGCAATTCCAGGACACACAAGCAGAAGAACAAGCATGCCTCCAGATCGAAGGCATGAAGATGAAGTGGCCTGACATCGACAAATACATCCAAGACTTCGAAAGAGTCGCCAGGAAGGCCGAATACCCGCTCACGGCGCCCGCCACAATTAGATACTTCATGAAGGGACTAACTAAATCCATAGTCAATGACATAGTCAAACCCCCCAAGGTCAACACCTATGCAGAGATCAAACAACAAGCGGTCGACAGCGTGGCCTCCCAACTCCTCATCTACAAAATGTTTAAACAGGAAAAGGGCGCCACGAGCCGACCCCCCTTGTTGCAATGGAATCGATTCGCACAACCTAACCCAACCAATCAACAACCCAGCCGACCCAACATCCAAGGGTACAACTCCACTAATGCGCCATGACACCTAAACAACGCCCCCGTCCCAATGGCCGTCGACACAGACTGTGCACAAGCCAATCGAAACAACAACTGGAGGAATCGAAACCCCCAAGGAAGAACGGTTCAAATGCAAGACGAACAAGGGAATGTCTACCAAGTAAATGTCGCCCAAACTCAACTGGCTAACCGAACCCCCCACGGTGCCTGCTACGAATGCAATCAAGTCAGACACTTTGCACACAACTGCCCCAACCGTAAGAAGAAACCACACGTGGCCACGGCCCAGCTAGTTGACTGGATGACAGATGCGCCGACCACCAGCAAGAACCTGGTCGATGAAATGGCAACGAGACTCGCAGCCATGTCCCCCGACCAACGCAATCAGGTAGCAGCTCACTTCGGGGGAGGGATAGTAGCGGCCGAGAAAGAGGGTTTTCAGGACGCCTAACCAGTTCGGCCTTGGTTAGGGCACTAAGTACAAGGAGCATGTATCTATCGAACCGTCAATCAATGACAATTTGCATATATCTAAACTCCCTGTTTAAGAGGGCCAAAACCTCTGCACTACTAGACTCCGGCGCAATGGAGAACTTCATCAATCCCGACTATGCAAGGGAACTCAAGCTGCCAATTGAGGAACTAGCAGAGCCTTGCAAAGTATTCAATGTGGACAGAACTCAGAACCGCCACGGGCAGATCACCCATCATACTGACCTAGAAGTACGAATGGGCAATCAAACACAAACAATGTGCTTCTTCCTCACCAACCTAGGTGAACAAAAGGTGATACTGGGCTACCCATGGTTTGCCGCGGTCCAGCCAATCATTGACTGGGCAAAGGGATGGATCGCCTACAAACAACTACCCGTAGTTATCAAACCCAAAACCCGACGATCTCTGACAAAAATCCACACCGCTGCCGCATCGGACCGGCAAATGCTGGCATCAAAGCTGGCTGAGAAACACGTGACCCAGCCCCTGCCAATCCCAAGCGAATACCGCCGACACACCTTCGTATTCAGCGAAGCAGAATCAAAGCAATTCCCACCGCCACAAGAGTGGGACCATGCCATCGAACTAAAGCCAGGCCACCCGGAAAACATGCCAGGAAAGGTGTATGCTCTAACCCAACCCGAACAAGAAGTGCTCGTGACCTTCCTCAAAGAACACCTCAACAAAGGATACATCACCAAGTCCAAGAGCCAATTCACAGCCCCATTCTTCTTTGTCAAAAAGAAAGATGGAAAACTCCGACCAGTACAAGACTACCGGAAGCTCAATGAATGGACCCGCCGAAATGCCACACCACTCCCACTCATCCCCGAACTCATTGCAAGAGTCCAAGGAGCCAGCCTATTCACCAAATTTGACATTTGCTGGGGATACAACAACATGCAGATACGCGATGGAGACCAATGGAAAGCAGCATTCATCACCAATCACGGTCTCTTCGAACTGCAAGTAATGTTCTTCGGAATGACCAACTCACCAGCCACCTTCCAAACCATGATGAATGCACTCTTCAGGGAAGAACTCCGACAAGACTGGCTGTCAATCTACATGGATGACATCCTCATACACACCAAGTCGGACTTCCCATACCACTGGATGAGAGTCCACCAAATCCTTGACAAGCTACACAAACACGACCTCTTCCTCAAACTGGAGAAATGCACCTTCGAACAGAAAGAGGTCGAATTCCTAGGAGTCATCCTAGGTCACAACACCATCTGCATGGACCCAGCCAAAGTGCAAGGAGTGGCAGACTGGAAACCCCCACGGACAGTCAGGGTCATCAGAGCCTTCCTAGGCTTTACAGGGTATTACCGATACTTCATCAAAGACTATTCGAAGATCACAAGACCCCTGGTCCACCTGACAAAGAAAGCAACACCATTCACGTGGGAAGAAGCTCAAGTCAAAGCCTTTGAAACCCTCAAAAAACACATGTGCCAGAACCCAATCCTGTGCCAGCCCGACTACACCAAGCCATTCTTCCTAGCCACAGACGCGTCCGCATACGGCATGGGAGCCGTACTCTTACAGGAGGGAGAAAAACACCCCAGAAAAACCTCACCAACCAAACACCCCATAGCCTACTACTCCGCAACATTCACGCCAACTGAGCGCAACTACAACATCTACGAAAGAGAACTCCTAGCGCTAATGAAAGCCCTGGCCCACTGGCAACCCCATCTAGCAGGGTCGACGATCCCAGTTACAGTCCTCACCGACCATGCAAACCTCACCTACTGGAAATCCCCATGGAAGTTAAACCGCCGAGTAGTGTGCTGGTTTGCAGAGCTCCAGGAATCATCAGCAAAATGTAAATCACGCTTGATTGGTACTTGATGTGACTTGATGTCCATCAAGGCAGAATCAAGACGAGGACTTGGCTTATTTCACTTGATTTTGTCTTGACTCGAGGGTGACTTGAAATGTACTTAGCCACCACTAAAATGTACTTAGCTGCCTCCTTAGCCCTGTCTTGACTGACAATTTCAGGCACTATTTTGGCTTGATCTCATTTCTTTTAATTTATATATTATATAATAATAAACTCATAATCAATCACAAAATATTAATTATAAATCATAATATATTTATATTCTATTTATAATACAAATATATCTAATCTAAATTATCTAATCTGATCAACAACAATGCCATCTAATCTAATCAAACAACATTATTGTCTAATCAGACCGAAGCATCACTGATGCAGGAGCAGGGGCACTTACTCACGATGGAAGGGCACATGAAGAGGCCGGGACATGTGTGCAGAGGCCGGGACGTGCCTACAGAGGCCAGGACGCGCGTAAAAAGGCCGGGACGCACGTACAGAGGCTGGGACACGTGTACAGAGGCAGGGACGCACGTACAGAGGCCAGGACGCATGTACAGAAGCAGGGATGCATGTACAGAGGCAGGGACGCGCATACAGAGGCTGCAATGCACGTACAGATGCTAGGACAAGCGTGCAAAGGCTGGGGTGCGCGTGCAAAGGCCGGGACACGTGTGCAAAGGCCGGGACACACGTGCAGAGGCTGGGATGCGCATACAGAGGCAGGGACGCACGTACAGAGGCAGGGACGCGCATACAGAGGCAGGGACGCACATACAGAGGCCGCAACGCATGTACAGAGGCAGGGATGCATGTACAGATGCTAGGACGAGCGTGCAAAGGCTGGGGTGCATGTGCATGGCAGGGGGGGTTGCGAGTGCATAGGCAGAGGGCACGCACAAATGCTGGTGCGTGTGTGCGGAGGCAGGGGTCATGCGTGCAGAGGCAAGGGTGGGGGAGGAGCACTGACAAAAAAAAAGACAGAAAAGAAACACATAAAACAAGAGAGGAATGCACTTACTCATGGGGCACGGGGGATGCATGGACATAGGCAGGGGCACTAACACCAGAGCATTCGAAAAAGAAGCAAAGAAAATGTCATGAAGAATCCAGTAGGACATGCAGGGAAACTTACATTGGCATGGGGGGCACTGGGTTCACATTGAGGCAGGCAGGAACTATTGAATAATGTTGAACTTGAAAGCTTGTTTGAACATGGGGAGTTGAACATGGGAAGTCGAACACTAGTTGAACACAGAATGTTGAACTTGGGTCACATGATTTCGGCATGTACCGCACCACGAGACACTTTTCAACTTGTCGACACACGACACACACAATGCACGCACGATGTATACAAACACAAAGGTGTGCTTTCTTCTTTTTTTCTCTTTCCCTTTTTTTGCTGACACTTTCTGTTATGCTCGGACTTTGCATGGGGCTACAAAGTGCCTGGAAAGAAGAGAATCGGGTGCTCTGCTGTTCTATGAACAGTGGGTCTCGATTTAACAAGAGTCTACTTTGTAGATCGTATCTCGAAGTCTGCAAGGTATGTTATGCAAAAGCTAGTTGCTGCAACTAGTTCGTTATGAGATGAGAGTTTAAGGTCTCGATTTAACGCATATGTGAACACACGATGAAAGCGAGGGCTTTCGAGGGAATCTGGGGAGGGATTGCAAGGGATTGTGTTCTCATACAAGAGACCAAGTCTGAGGCTACTTGGCCTGTATCTACATCCTTATATACATGATTGGGGGCTGTGCATTGACTGTGCATTGCATAGCAATGACTGTGCAATGTGTAGTACATTACTGTGGTAAACTACGGATTACTACAGAGCTACAGGACTGCGTACTACGGACTGTGGAACTGTGCAATGATCTGGGGTTGCTTTGCAGCGCGAGAGAGAAGCATGGGAAAGGGTACCTTCCTATTAGAGACAGGGGGTGGCTGAGGCTGGGACTCAGACACTTGCTGAAACGACTAAGTCGTGAGTCATGTGGAGACTGCGCATGATGTGTCACGTGAGGATACATGTGATGAGTGCATGTGATTAGGCGTCTATATGACTTGGCATCTAAATAGTTGACTTAGAGGAAAAAGCGAATTGGGGCGTCTAAACAGGGCACTTAGGCAACTCCGTAACATTACCCCCTTGTTAGTGTCTCAAACCCTAATGTAGGTTTTGATGTCATAACAAGTTAAACTTGCGGGTGTTGTGATGAATGTTACAATCACTTTATCTGGTGTGGGAACTTGTAGCCAGAAGGAGGAAGAAAAGTCACATGATGTAGCTTGTGATTTTTGTTTTCCTAAGTCGAGGCACATGACGAGGTTGTCTTTGTCGCACTTTGATAATCAGATGTTGATGTGATCATCAAGGGTGATAGCAGCAATAAGATGTCTTCAGCAGTTATCTTATCTCTAAGCAGTAATCAGAGATGCTACACATGGACAATGGTGACATCGGTGGCTGCAGATATTTCCGATAATTGTCTTCTTCGGTTTCTTCTTCTGGATGATGAATAATCATCCGCAGGAGACAGTGATGTCATTGGGGTACGTGACATCAGGGAAGGTTTGATTGGATCGGCATTTGCAAAAGTATGTAAATACTTTAACGTTGGTGTGGCAATCATGATCGGGCTTCTAATGCGGTTCTAAGCATAATTCAGGTACAAGGTATGAGATTTACGGTCTTAGATACTAAGCAATTTGAAATTTTTCAAGTTGACTTCGTTCTGATAGAACTTAGGCACTTATTGAAAGGATTTCAAACACAACTTTAATTTCCTATAGAGGGGGCAAATTAAAGTCATGAGGCACGAGATATCAAACCATAAGTACGAGTCCGTAAGTATGAAACAAGAAACGAGTCTTCGAATCAGAAACAAACGAAACATAACTAAAGTTAGTGTACAAGCTAGCTAACTATAGTAAGAGTTCATACTTCTATTGTATGTATATAGGTACGAGTGTTACCGTCCCCCCGACCCTGGGACTTCCCCCCCTCAATCGATGGGGACATCAACCACGTGGACGACCCAATGGAGTTGGATGACCCCGAGTAGTGGTAAGACCGGATCAGTATATATTAGTACACGCCTTGCCTGATGTGGATGGACTACATGAGTTGCCTTGTGACTCAGCCCCTATGTACGTGTTTCGTAGCCCCGTATCGTCGTGTTCTCATACCCTGTGCCCTGCCCCCCTTGTAGTAGTATAAGTACGACTCAACATCAACCCTAAGTCGCTAAGTTGAGTCTCCTGTCTGTCTTGCACGGACAATATCATCTATTCTCCACACTCCTAGCCAGAAGGCGGCCGCGAGAGCCTTGACATTATCACCTTGAGTCTATACGTTATCATCACGTAAGCAGCAGTGACATTAGACTCAACTTTCTCATCATCACGGAGGCCCCACCCAAGGAATACCTCACGGACTTTGGAGATGGCAACGGACCGCCAAAGAACGCGCACCTGCGAAGGATCAACAGAGGAGTCATCCCCGGATACAACGGGATAGCAATCCTATACCATCCCGACATAGCTAAGAAGGCACAAGACTGCATAGACGGAACCCACGCCTGGATACACAACGAGAAAGGATTCCTCACCCAAGTCTACCTCGAAGAAGACGGAGACAAGTTCAAACTAGTACAAGGACCCAGAAGGCCGGACATCGAGGCCCACAACGAGCTAAACACAGTAGAGAGACTCTGCTGAAGACACGAAGGAGGAAAATTCCTACCCATCCCAGCTGACTCCGACGACGAACAAGACAATGTCCGACCCCCATCCCCCGTCTCCACAGACCAACAACCCAACTTGCCTACCACTGACGAGGAACCAACAGAAGACCGTACCAACACCATCATCAGAAACTCCCCACTCATTGCCACCCGACCATTCACTACACTGATATGCGAACACACCATAGTAACCACCACAGCGACAACTGCCACTACCACAGCCACCAAACCAAAGATAGTGGCCTCTGTGCAAAAGAAACTGGATACAGCAATGAAGCGACAACCAAGCAATAACCCCGGAGGAGGAAGCGGTAACCCCGGGGGAAGCAGCAGCAACCCCGGAGGAAGCAGGGGCAACCCCGGAGGAGGCAGAGGCAATCTGGGAGGAGGAGGAAACCCCGGAGCCCCTAATCCCCCTGCGGCACCACCCATGCCCCCAGCAAACCAAGACGCCCGCCTCATGGGAAGCGCCCCCACAGAGTTCGACGGGGACCGAGCGAAAGCAGACCAGTTCATAAACGAACTGCGACACTACTTCCGAATAAATGCCACAGTCCCCGGCCTCCAATCCTGGATTCACCGCATAGCAATAGCACTGACATTCATCAAAGGCCCGACAGTGGATGAATGGGCCCTCAACCAAGGGGACTGGGTAGACCGACTGGACCCACTCATTGAAGACGTCCCCGATGTCTGGACAAACTTCCTAATTGAGTTCCGAAACCAATTCCAGGACACAAGCCGAAGAACGAGCACATCTCCAGATCGAGAACATGAAGATGAAATGGCCCGATGTCGACCAATACATCCAAGACTTCGAAAGGATCGCCCGAAAGGCCGAGTACCCGCTCACAGCACCTGCAACCGTCAGGTACTTCCTGAAAGGACTAACCAAGTCCATAGTCAACGACATAGTCAAGCCCCCCAAGGTCAACACCTACACCGAAATTAAACAACGAGCAATCGACAGCATGGCCTTGCAACTCCTCATCTATGAGATGTTCAAACAGGATAAAGGCACCACAAATCGACCCCTGTCATTGTGATGGAACTGGTTTGCACAGCCCAACCCAACCAACCAACAACCCAGTTGACCCAACATCTGAGGGTATAACTCCACCAACACGCCACGACACCTGAACAATGCCCCCGTCCCAATGGATGTCAACACGGACTGCGCACACGCCAACCGAAACAACAACTGGAGGAACCGAAACCCCCAAGAAAGAACGGTCCAGATGCAAGACAAGCAAGGGAACGTCTACCAAGTGAATGTCACCCAAACCCAACCAACCGACCGGAACCCCCACGGCGCAGACCAACCCCCCCGTGGTGCCTGCTACAAGTGTAACCAAGTCGGGCACTTCGCACACAACTGCCCCAATCAAAAGAAGAAACCGCACATAGCCACGGCCCAACTGGTTGACTGGATGTCAGACACCACGACCACCGCCGAAAACCCAGTGGACAAGATGGCAACGAGACTAGCAGCCATGTCCCCTGACCAACGCGATCAAGTGGCGGCACACTTCGGAGGAGGGATAGTAGCAGCCAAGGAAGAGGATTTTCAGAACGCCTAACCAGTTCGGCCTTGGTTAGGGCATTAAGTACAAGGAGCGTGTATCTATCGAACCGTCGATCAATGACAATTTGTGTATATCTAAACTCCCTGTTCAAGAGGGCCGAAACCTCTGCATTACTAGACTCCAGCACAACAGAGAACTTCATCAACCCCGACTACGCAAGAGAACTCAAGCTACCAACCGAGGAACTGGCAGAACCCTGCAAGGTGTTCAACGTGGACGGAACCCAAAACTGCCACAGACAAATCACCCACTACACCGACCTGGAGGTACGAATGGGTGACCAAACCCGGACGATGCGCTTCTTCCTTACCAACCTAGGCAAGCAAAAGGTGATACTAGGCTACCCGTGGTTCGCAGCAGTCCAACCAGTCATCGACTGGGCCAAGGGATGGATCACCTACGAACAACTACCTGTGGTCATCAAAGCCAAAATCCGACGACCCCCGACAAGAGTCCGCACCACCGCGGCATCGGACCGACAGACACTGGCATCAAAACTAGCAGAAAGACACACGGTCGAACCCCTGCCAATCCCGGAAGAGTACCAACAACACACCTTTGTGTTCAGCAAAGTAGAATCGAAGCGATTCCCACCACCACGAGAATGGGACCACGCCATCGAACTAAAACCCAGCCACCCGGAAAACATGCCAGGGAAGGTGTATGCTCTAACACAGCCTGAGCAAGAAGCGCTTGCAACCTTCCTTCAAGAACACCTCGACAAGGGATACATCACCGAGTTGAAAAGCCAGTTCGCAGCCCCATTCTTCTTCGTCAAAAAGAAAGACAGGAAACTCCGACCGGTACAGGACTATCGGAAGCTCAACGAATGGACCCAGTCGGAACGCCACACCACTCCCACTCATCCCTGAACTCATTGCAAGAGTCCGAGGAGCCAGCTTATTCACCAAGTTCGACATCTGCTGGGGATACAACAACGTGCGGATACGCGATGGAGACCAATGGAAGGCAGCATTCATCACCAACCACGGTCTCTTCGAACCACAAGTGATGTTCTTTGGGATGACCAACTCGCCAGCCACCTTCCAAACCATGATGAACGCGCTCTTCAGGGAAGAACTCCGGCAAGACTGGCTGTCGATCTACATGGACGACATCCTCATACACACCAAGTCAGACCTCCCATACCACCGAACAAGGGTACACCAAATCCTCGACAAATTGCACAAGCACGACCTCTTCCTCAAACCGGAAAAATGCATCTTCAAACAAAAAGAGGTCGAATTCCTAGGGGTCATCTTGGGCCACAATACCATCCGCATGGACCCGGCCAAGGTCCAAGGAGTAGCGGACTGGAAACCCCCACGGACAGTCAGAGACGTCAGAGCCTTCCTAGGCTTCATGGGCTACTACCAATATTTCATAAAAGACTACTCAAAGATTGCAAGACCCCTGATCCACCTAACCAAGAAAGTGACCCCATTTACATGGGAAGAGGCCCAAGTCAAAGCCTTCGAAACCCTCAAGACACACATGTGTCACCGCTGCTTACGCGACGATAATGAGTAGACTCGGGGTGATGATGACAAGGCTCTTAGCGGCCGCCTTCTGGCTAGGAGTGGAGAATGGATGATATTGCTGTCGTAAGACGGACAGGAGACTCAACTTAGCAACTTAGGGTCACTGTTGAGTCGCACTTATACTACTACAGGGTACAGGGTACGGGGCATGAGGCATGGGGCACAGGGCATAGGAAACACAACGATACCGGGCTGGGAGTCACGTACATAGGGCTGAGTCACCAGGCGACTCATGTAGTCCGTCCACATCAGGTGAGGCATACAGTCATATATACTAATCGAGACCTACCATTCCTTCGGGTCCGTCCGACTCCATGGGGCTATCCTCGCAGCTAACATCTCCGTCGATCGAGGGGGGGAAGTCCCAGGGTCGAGGGGACGGTAACATCACCCTCCGGTTAGATGCGAGCACGACCACGCGTCGCATAGCGGATGACCCCTGCCCCGTGGCGTTGCTCGTGGCGGTCGGCATCGTTGCCGGTGAGGTGGGCAAGGGTTTCTCCGGTGTTGGCGGCGCGGAGGCGGCAGCAGGCAGTTGGCGAGGGTGCTGCGGGTCTCGGCTTCTTCGGCCTCAAGGGTGCGGATGCGGGCGGCGATGTGGGTGAGCTCAGTGTTGACGTGGTGGTACCGGCATATGTCTGTGTAGAGGCCCCAGTCCTGGGTCGTATCTTGGACTTCCAGTGCGAAGGCGTCGAAGATCTCGGAGTCGCCGTCGATGGCACGGAGTAGCCACTTGGGTACTGGCGGATTGGCGACACCGACGTTCGAACTGGGCTGGGCGTAGACTTCTGTGGTGAAGACAGGATCGCCAGGGCCTCCCAGGGTACCAGCGGCACGGGGAACGGGGCCGTCGAGAAGTTGGATGTAGGGGGCAATGCGGCAGTCGTTGGTGCCGGCTTGGAGGGGGATGGAGAAATAGTGGAGTTGGCCATTGTTCTCGACAAAGCCCTCAGGGGGTTCAGACTGGATACCCTGTTGAACACTCGCCCTCGCGGGCTGGTTGGCCAGGTTGCAGATAGTGAGGTCGGCGATGCGGAGGGACTCGGTCTTGGAATCGCATTCGAGTTGGAGGGTCCTGGCACCGAGGGCGAGGATATCGCATTGATCTCTGCTCTGCTCGAGCTCCCCTGCCTGTTCTTCGGCCGTAATCCTAACGGCTTCCATCCGGTCCTCGGTATGCTTGGTGGTGAGGATGAGACCGCGGACCATGCGGAGGAGAATTGGAGTTGTGAGGGCGTCGGTTTGTCCCTCGATGAGAGCGCTAACAGCTCGGGGTGATAGGGGTATGGCTGGCTGCGTAGCGCCGATGGCGAGGTCCATTGCAAGCACCCGTGCTGAGTTAGTGGGCACAGGGTCCTCAACAAGAGGAAGGGCTCCATTGGAACCGGTTGTCTGATAGGGGGTCCCTGGGGCGGGGATGAAGAGGGCCTTGGTGGAGGCATAGGAGTCGGTGGGCGAGGCGGGAGCATAGTTGTTGTCTTCGACGGGAGAGATGTGGATGATCTGGTGGGACATAGTAGTTTGGAGTGTGGGGAGAGGATAGTGCTTCGGGTTCTCAGACCTCTCCTTTTATGCGGTTGTTCGAGTGGGCGCCTTTGGTGGTATGACTCGATTAACACGGGGGCATGTACTTGGGCGGCCGGTTCCCATGTGTTGTCTGCGTGTGGGTATCCCTTCCATTTGAGGAGGTATTGTAGGGTCCTCCGCTTCCCATAGAGACGGTGATTAACGATGCTCTCGACTTCGTACTCGTGTTCACCCTCGATCAGTTCGGGGGTGGTTTGATGTAGTTGGGGCCGTGTTGTGGGGTCTCGCGATAAGGTGTGAGGAGGCTGGCGTGGAACACGTTGTGGATCTTCCAGGCGTCGGGTAGTTGGAGTTGATACGCCACCGGTGATACTTGCTTGCTGATACGGAAGGGGCCGTGTCGCTTAGGGGCTAGTTTGGGGGTCTGATAGGGTAGTTGGAGGTTCTTGGCCTCGAGCCAGACTTCTTGATCCACCTTGAATTGGGGTGGTGGCGTTTGATGGGCTGTGCGGTTGATGGCCTCGACCGCCTGGGCCCGTCTTTCGAGGGCGATTTGTTTCCTGTCCTCCACGTGTTGGTTAAGCGATGGAGGAGGGTCCACGGGGTGTAGGCGAGGGGTGTAGCCGAGGAGTGCTTCCGAGGGGGCGAGGTTGATGGTGGCGTTCTTGTGATTGTTGTGCACCGTGGTGGCTATCCCTAGCCAGTCGCTCCAGTCGGTCTGGGCGCTGTTGGTGGTCAGGCAGAGGTATTGCTCCACCCACTGATTTGTCCATTCCGATAGTCCGTCCGTTTGGGGGTGGAATGCTGAGGACACGTTTTGTTTGATCCCCAATTGCTGGGCGAGTGCCTTCGCGAAGAAGGACGTAAACCGGGGGTCTCTGTCGGATATGACCTTGTTGGGCAGGCCGAACCACCGGTAGATGTTGTCGTAGTATAGTTTGGCTATCTCTTGTCCGGTGATTGTCGTTTTACAGGGGAGGAATACGGCTGCCCTCATGCATCCGTGGTCTACTATCGTGAGGATGGCGTCGTACCCGTTGCTGGTTGGGAGTTGGGTGATCAGATCCAGTGCTATGATCTGGAATGGGAGCGCGTCGGTTGGTGTGGGGATGCAGTAGAGGGGTACCTTTGTCCGTTTGGTGAGGTTTTTGCCTTGCTGGCATTTGGCACATCCTCTCACGTATTGTGCGACCCATTCGTTCATGTTTGGCCACCAGAAGTGTCGGCGGATGGTTGTGATAGTGGCGTCTCGTCCTGGGTGTCCTCTGATCTCTAGGTTGTGGAAGCGACGGAGGATTTCCCTTTTCAAGGAGTCGTCTGGTGGGACAACGATTCTTCCTTGTATGCGCCAGTACCTTAGATCTCCGCTGTTGCGTGAGTGGTCTTTAGTTGCTCGGTGGCGCTTGATCCATTGTGTGATCTCGGCGGGGTGTTTCCATTGTGCCTCGCCTATTTGTTGTTCCAGCTCCCACCATTTGTCTTTTGGGTCTTCGATGGTGGTTGGTCTGATGAAGGTGTCTGGGTGGAGGAGGGTTAGGTCTTGGTTATCTGATTCGCCTCTGTCCACTCCTGGGGGTCAGGAGAGGAGGTCTGCTGAGGTGTGGAGTTTCCCTGGCACATGTTGAATCTTCAGGTGGTATTCCTGGAGTTCTGCGAACCAGCGTGCTACCCGGTGGTTTACCTTGCGTGGAGACTTCCAGAATGTCAGGTTCGCGTGGTCGGTGAGGACTGTGACTGGGATCGTTGATCCTGCCAGGTGGGGTCGCCAGTGGGCTAGGGCTTTCATTAGTGCCAGGAGCTCTCTCTCGTAGATATCGTAGTTGCATTCGGTTGGGGTGAATGTTGCGGAGTAGTAAGCTATAGGGTGTTTGGTTGGTGAGGTTTTCCTGGGGTGTTTGTCTCCCTCTTGTAAGAGTACGGCTCCCACGCCGTACGTGGACGCGTCTCTGGCGAGGAAGAATGGTTTTGTGTAGTCGGGTTGGCGCAGGATCGGGTTCTGGCACATGTGTTTTTTGAGAGTTTCGAAGGCTCTAACTTGGGCTTCCTCCCATGCGAATGGTGTCGCTTTCTTAGTGAGGTGGATTAGTGGTCTTGCAATCTTCGAGTAGTCTTTGATGAAGTATCGGTAGTATCCTGTGAATCCCAGGAAGGCTCTGACGTCTCGGACTGTTCGTGGGGGTTTCCAATCCGCTACTCCTTGTACTTTGGCTGGGTCCATGCGGATGGTGTTGTGGCCCAGAATGACTCCTAGGAATTCGACTTCATTTTGCTCGAAGACGCACTTCTCTGGTTTGAGGAAGAGGTCGTGCTTGCGTAGTTTGTCGAGGATTTGGTGGACTCTTGTTCGGTGATATGGGAGATCTGATCGGGTGTGTATAAGGATGTCGTCCATGTAGATCGACAGCCAGTCTTGTCGGAGTTCTTCTCTGAACAGTGTGTTCATCATGGTTTAGAAGGTGGCTGGGGAGTTGGTCATCCCGAAGAACATCACTTGCGGTTCGAAAAGGCCATGGTTCGTGATGAATGCTGCTTTCCATTGGTCTCCATCGTGTATTCGTATGTTGTTGTATCCCCAGCAGATGTCGAATTTGGTGAATAGGCTGGCTCCGCGGACCCTTGCGATGAGCTCAGGGATGAGTGGGAGTGGCGTGGCGTTTCTGCGGGTCCATTCGTTGAGCTTTTGGTAGTCCTGTACTGGTCAGAGTTTCCCGTCCTTCTTTTTGACAAAGAAGAATGGGGCCGCAAATTGGCTTTTGAACTTGGTGATGTATCCTTTGTCGAGGTGTTCTTTGAGGAATGTTGCGAGTGCTTCTTGTTCTGGCTGGGTCAGGGCGTACACTTTTCCTGGCATGTTTTCTGGGTGGCCTGGTTTTAGCTCGATGGCGTGGTCCCACTCTCGTGGTGGTGGGAATCGCTTCGATTCTGCTTCGCTGAACACGAATGAGTGTCGGCAGTATTCCTTTGGGATTGGTAGGGATTGGGTCGTGTGTTTCTCGGCTAGTTTTGAAGCTAGTGTCTGCCGGTCTGACGCTGTGGCAGTGTGGATTTTGGTCATTGTTCGCTTGATTCTGGCTTTGATGACTACAGGTAGTTGTTTGTAGGCGATCCATCCTTTTGCCCAGTCAATGACTGGTTGGACTGCGGCGAACCATGGGTAACCTAGGATTACTTTCTGCTCACCTAGGTTGGTGAGGAAGAAGCACATTGTGCGTGTTTGGTCGCCCGTTCGTACGTCTAGGTCAGTGTAGTGGGTGATTTGTCCGTGGCGGTTCTGTGTCCCGTCCACATTGAACACCTTGCAGGGTTCTGCCAGTTCTTCGATTGGCAGCTTGAGTTCCCTTGTGTAGTTGGGATTGATGAAGTTCTCCGTGGTGCCGGAGTCTAGTAGTGCGGAGGTTTTGGCCCTCTTAAACAAGGAGTTTAAATATACGCAAATTGTCATTGATCGACGGTTCGATAGATACACGCTCCTTGTACTTAATGCCCTAACCAAGGCCGAACTGGTTAGGTGTCCTGAAAACCCTCTTCCTCGGCTGCTACTATCCCTCCTCCGAAGTGTGCCGCTACTTGGTCTCGCTGGTCAGTGGACATGGCCGCCAGCCTGGTGGCTATTTTGTCCACTGGGTTCTCGTTAGTGGTCGTGGTGTCTGACATCCAGTCGACCAGTTGTGCCGTGGCTATGCGCGGTTTCTTCTTCCGGTTGGGGCAGTTGCACGCGAAGTGTCCGACTTGGTTGCATTCATAGCAGGCACTGCGGGGGGTTCGGTCAGCGCCGCGGGGGTTCCTATCGGTCGGTTGGGTTTGGGCGACGTTTACTTGGTAGATGTTCCCTTGTTCGTCTTGCATTTGGACTGTCCTTCCTTGGGGGTTTCAGTTCCTCCAGTTGTTGTTCCGGTTAGCGCGTGCTTGGTCTGCATCGACGTCCATTGGGACGGGGGCATTGTTTAAGTGACGGGGGGCGTTGGTGGAGTTATACCCCGGATGTTGGGGCGGTTGGGTTGTTGGTTGGTGGGGTTAGGCTGTGCGAACCGATTCCATCGCGACAATGGTGGTCGGTTCGTGGTTCCCTTGTCCTGTTTGAACATCTCGTAAATGAGGAGTTGGGATGCCACGCTGTCGATTGCTCGTTGTTTGATTTCTGTGTAGGTGTTGACTTTGGGGGGTTTGACTATGTTGTTGACGATGGATTTAGTCAGCCCCTTCAGGAAATATCTGACGGTCGCAGGTGCTGTGAGCAGGTATTCAGCCTTCCGGGCGACTCTTTCGAAGTCTTGGATGTATTGGTTGACGTCGGGCCATTTCATCTTCATGTTTTCTATCTGAAGGCGTGCTCGTTCTTCGGCTTGCGTATCTTGGAATTGGTTTCGGAACTCGTTCAGGAAATGCACCCAAACATCGGGGACGTCTTCAAGGAGTGGGTCCAATCGGTCCACCCAGTCTCCTTGGTTGAGGGCCCATTCGTCTACTGTCAGGCCTTTGATGAAAGTCAGCACTATTGCTACGCGACAGATCCAGGATTGGAGGCCGGGGACCGTGGCATTTATGCAGAAGTAGTGTCATAGTTTGTTTATGAACTGGTCCGCTTTCGCTCGGTCTCTGTCGAACTCCGTGGGGGCACTCCCTATGAGGCGGGCGTCTTGGTTTGCCGGGGGCATAGGTGGTGCTGCTGGAGGGTTGGGGGCTCCGGGGTTTCCTCCCGGGTTGCCCCCTCCTCCTCCGGGGTTGTTGCTTGGCTGTCGCTTCATTGCCGTGTCTAGCTTCTTCTGCACGGAGGCCACTATCTTAGGTTTAGTGGTTGTGGTGGCGGTGGTGGTTGTTGTGGTGGTCGCCATGGCATGCTCGTGTATCAACAAGGTGAATGGTCGAGTATCGATGAGTGGAGAGTTTCTGATGATGGTGTTGGTGTGATCCTCTGTGGGTTCTTTGTCTGTGGTAGGTGAGTTGGGTTGCTGGTCTGTGGAGACGGGGGATGGGGGTCGGGTGTTATCTTCGGCGTCGTCGTCAGAGTCAGGTGGGATGGGTAGGAATGTTCCTCCCTCACATCTGCGTCGGCGTCTTTCTTGTGCGTTTAGCTCGTTATGGGCTTTGATGTCAGGCCTTCTGGTCCTCGCACTAGCTTGAATTTGTCTCCGTCTTCTTCAAGGTAGACCTGGGTGAGGAATCCCTTCTCGTTATGTATCCAGACGTGGGTTCCGTCTATGCAGTCCTGTGCCTTCTTGGTTGTGTCAGGGTGATATAGTATTGCTATCCCGTCGTATCCAGGGATGACTCCTTTGTCGATTCTGCGCAGGTGTGCGTTCTTTGGTGGCTTGTCATCGTCTCCAAAGTCCGTGAGGTATTCCTTGGGTGGGGCCTCCGTGATGATAAGAAAGTTGAGTCTAATGTCACCGCTGCTTACACGACGATAACAAGTAGACTCGGGGTGATGATGACAAGGCTCTTAGCGGCCGCCTTCTGGCTAGGAGTGGAGAATGGATGATATTGCCGTCGTAAGACGGACAGGAGACTCAACTTAGCTACTTAGGGTCACTGTTGAGTCGCACTTATACTACTACAGGGTACAGGGTACAGGGCATGAGGCGCGGGGCACAGGGCATAGGAAACACGACGATACCGGGCTGTGAGTCACGTACATAGGGCTGAGTCACCAGGCGACTCATGTAGTCCGTCCACATCAGGTGAGGCGTACAGTCATATATACTAATCGAGACCTACCGTTCCTTCGGGTCCGTCCAACTCCATGGGGCTATCCTCGCGGCTAACATCTCCGTCGATCGAGGGGGGGAAGTCCCAGGGTCGAGGGGACGGTAACACATGTGTCAGAACCCAATACTATGCCAACCCGACTACACCAAACCATTCTTCCTCGCCACAGACATGTCCGCATACGGCGTGGGAGCCGTACTCTTACAAGAGGGAGACAAACACCCCAGAAAAACCTCACCAACCAAACACCCCATAGCCTACTACTCCACAACATTCACGCCAACCGAGCGCAACTATGACATCTACGAAAGAGAACTCCTGGCACTAATGAAAGCCTTAGCCCACTGGCGACCCCACTTAGCAGGATCAACAATTCCAGTCACGGTCCTCACCAACCACGCAAACCTGACCTTCTGGAAGTCCCCACAAAAGGTAAACCGCCGAGTAGCACACTGGTTTGCAGAACTCCAGGAATACCACCTGAAGATCCAGCACGTACCAGGGAAACTCCACACCTCAGCGGACCTACTCTCACGACCACCCGGAGTAGACAGAGGCGACACAGACAACGAGAACATGACCCTGCTCCACCCCGACACATTCATCAGACAATCCACCACCAAAGACCCAAAAGACGAATGGTGGGAATTAGAAAGACAAATAGGGACAGCACAATGGAAGTACCCTGCCGAAATCACAGATTGGATCAAACACCACAAAGCGGTCATGAACTACTCACACAATGACGGTGACTTAAAGCACTGGCACATACAAGAAAGGATCGCCATCCCACCAGACGACACCCTGAAGAAAGAAGTCCTCCACCGATTCCACGACCTGGAAACCAGAGGGCACCAAGGGCGAGACCCCACCATCACGGCCATCCGCCGACACTTCTGGTGGCCAAACATGAACGAATGGATCGCACAATACATAAAGGGGTGCGCCAAGTGCCAACAAAACAAGAACCTTACGAAGTGAGCGAAGGTACCCCTCTACCGGATCCCCACGCCAGCCGACGCCCTCCCCTTCCAGATCATAGCCATGGACCTGATCACCCAACTCCCAGTCAGCAACGGATACGATGCCATCCTCACGATAGTAGACCACGGATGCACGAGAGCAGCCATATTCCTCCCCTGCAAGACGACGGTCACCGGACAAGAAATAGCCAAACTATACTATGACAACATCTACCGCTGGTTTGGCTTACCCAACAAGGTCATATCCAACAGAGACCCACAATTTACATCCCTCTTCGCGAAGGCCCTTGCCCAACAACTAGGGATCAAGCAAAACATGTCCTCGGCATTCCACCCCCAGACAGACGGACTGTCCGAGCGAACGAACCAATGGGTGGAACAGTACCTCCGACTGACCATCAACAGCACCCAAACTGACTGGAGCGACTGGCTGGGAATAGCCACTATGGTACATAACAATCACAAGAACGCCACCATCAACATCGCCCCCTCGGAAGCTCTACTCAGCTACATGCCTCGCCTACACCCCGTGGACCCCCCTCCGTCGCTTAATCAACACACAGAGGACAGGAAGCAAACCGTGCTCAAAAGGCGTGCACAAGCGATCGAAGCCATCAATCACACTGCCTACCGAACGCCACCACCCCAGTTACAAGTCAACCAGGAGGTCTGGCTCGAGGCAAAGAACCTCCAACTACCCTTCCAGACCCCCAAACTAGCCCCAAAGCGACACAGCCCCTTCCGCATCACCAAACAGATATCACCGGTGGCGTACCAACTCCAACTACCCGGCGCCTGGAAGATCCACAACGTGTTCCACGCCAGTCTCCTCACGGCATACCACGAGACTCCGCAGCACGGACCTAACTATATCAGACCACCCCCCAAATTGATCGAGGGAGAACACAAGTATGAGGTCGAGGCCATCGTTAATCACCGCCTCTACGGGAGAAAGAAAACCCTGCAATATCTCCTCAAGTGGAAGGGATACCCACATGCGGACAACACGTGGGAACCAGCAGGACAAGTGCATGCCCCCACGCTGGTCGAGTCATACCACAAGGAGCGCCCCCTTGCTCAACCACATAAAAGGAGGGGACTGAGAGCCCGAACTACCATTCTCTCCCCACACTCCAAACTACTATGCCCTACCAGACCATCCACATCTCTCCCGTCAAGAACAACAATGAGTATGCCCCCGCCTCGCCCACCGACTCCTATGCCTCCACCGAGGCCCTCTTCATCCCCGCCCCCGGGATGCCCTACCAGACGACCAGTCTCGCTGGAACCCTTCCTCTTATTGAGGACCCTGCGCCCACTAACGCAGCACGGGTCCTTGCAGTGGACCTTGCCGTCGGCGCTACGCAGCCAGCCATACCCCTATCACCCCGAGCCGTTAGCACTATCGTCGAGGGACAAGCCAACGCCCTCACGGCTCCAGTTCTCCTCCGCATGGTCCGCGGTCTCGTCCTCACCGCCAAGCACACTGAAGACCGGATGGAAGCCGTTAGGATCATGGCCGAAGAGCAAGCCGCAGAGCTCAAGCAGAGCAAGGACCAGCACAACATCCTCGCCCTCGGGGCCAGGACCCTCCAGCTCGAGTGTGACTCCAAGGCTGAGTCCCTCTGCCTTGCCGACCTCACCATCCGCCAACTGGCCAGCCAGCCCGCGAGGGCGGATATCCAGCAGGGTATCCAGTCTGAACCCCCTACGGGTTTTATCGAGAACAACAGCCAGCTCCACTACTTTTCCATCCCCCTCCAAGGCGGCAGCAATGACTGCTGCATCACCCCCTACATCCAGCTTCTCGATGGCCCCGTTCCCCGCCCCGCCGGTACCTTGGGAGGCCCTGACGACCCTGTCTTTACTACAGAGGTCTATGCCCAGCCCAGCTCAAACATCGGTGTTGCCAACCCGCCAGTACCCAAGTGGCTACTCTGTGCCATCGACGGGGACTCCGAAATCTTCGACACCTTCGCACTGGAAGTCCAGGATATGACCCAGGACTGGGGCCTTTACACGGACATATGCCACTACCACCATGTCGACACCGAGCTCACCCACATCGCCGCCTGCATCCACGCCCTCGAGGCCGAAGAAGCCGAGACCCGCAGCACCCTCGCTAACTGCCGCCGTCGCCTCCGAGCTGCCAACACCGGGGAGACTCTTGCCCACCTCACGGGCAACGACACCGACCGCCACCACCAGCACCACGGAGAGGGGATCATCCGCTATGCGACGTGTGGTCGCGCTCACATCTAACCAGAGGGTGATGTTACTGTCCCCCCGACCCTGGGACTTCCCCCCCTCGATCGACGGGGACATCAACCGTGCGGACAACCCAATGGAGTTGGATGACCCCGAGTAGTGGTAAGACCGGATCAGTATATATTAGTACACACCTCGCCTGATGTGGACGGACTACATGAGTCGCCTTGTGACTCAGCCCCTATGTACATGTTTCGTAGCCCTGTATCATCATGTTCTCGTACCCTGTGCCCTGCCCCCCTTGTAGTAGTATAAGTACGACTCAACATCGACCCTAAGTCGCTAAGTTGAGTCTCCTGTCCATCTTGCGCGGACAATATCATCTATTCTCCACACTCCTAGCCAGAAGGCGGCCACAAGAGCCTTGACATTATCACCTCGAGTCTATACATTATCATCGCATAAGCAGCGGTGACAACGAGTCAAATATCAAACTGTAAATAAGTCTCTGAGTCATTATGCGAGACTATGAAATGAGACAATTCTAGAAGTAAAACTAAAAAGAAAGTTCAAAGCTAACATTATAGCAATGTAAATAGGTAAGATTCGAGTCAAAAGAGACAAAAAGAGGGAAAGAAACTACGGTTTATTTACATGATCAGAAAGAAAGGTGATCAAAACGTAATAGGAAAGGAAGGGGAAGGAAACTACATGTATCCTTGGCACTTCCTGGCGGGCTTGCTGGGGCATGTTGCACAGATGTGGCCAAACTTGTGGCACTTGTAGCACATGCAGCGGCGGCGGTTCTTGGGGTTGTGAGTGGCCGAGGCAAAGCCGGGCTTCTCCGGCGAAGGCAAGGGGCAGTTGGTGGATACTTCCCTCCAAGCCTTGTAGGCGGTCGGGTTCTCGCTAGGGAGGTAGACATGGTTAGACCACGCGACCTGCGCCCTAAGGCGTTCAAAGGCGTCGGTGTCTTGGAGTTGTCCGAGGATCCCGAGGCGCTTGAGGCGGTAGGTGCCATAGTCGGTCATGGCGTCGCGAAGGCGTTGCTCGCTCTCTCGCTTGTGAAAGAGTGAGTAGCGGTATTGGATCATACCTGCTTTGAGCGATGGGTCGTTCTCGGATTCAAGCACTTCTTCAACCCAACTTGCAAAGGGTTCATCTTGATCGAACAGGCGCATCTTGCGAGCGCTGTAGTTGTCGGCAGTGTCGGTGGTCTTCTGTGCGGTTAAGGGTCGAGCTTGAACCGGTTGGTTCTTGCCCATGGTGCCGAGGAGTTGGGGACAGTCGGGTGTGTAGTCATACTGTACCCATGGTGCCTCAACGAGGTACCCGTTGTGCTTGAGGAGAAAGGGCGGCCCTGTGGCAGTGGAGCGCGGGTTGGCGATCCAATTCTTGCCAGGGGGTTCGAGGGGTTCGAATCCAGCCTTGTATGATGGTGGTGATGAGGTGGCAGAAGAGGTGGCGCCTGTCCAACTAGGTTGGGCGGTGATCTTTGCATCCCATTCTTGGATGGGGTTCTTCTCGTCATCCTGTGTGTTCAGCCAATCCATCAGAAAGTTATACACATATGCAGTAACTCTCTTGGATAGGGTACTCACTCTGCCATGTCTGGAGGCGATTTCCACCTCACATGCCTTCCGGAACTCTTCAAGTTCTGCGTGTTCCGCTTCTTCCTCTGGATCCAGAAGTGGAAGGGGTATGGTTTGTCTCTGATTAAGGGAAGGAGGCAAGGAGGAAGAAGGGGGTGTGGATCGGCAGCTGTCCAGATCTGAAGTATGTATGGAGGAAGGAGGATGCTGTATGGCGTCAATGTCCATCGGATATTGAAGGTGATCTATGCCATCAAATAAGGTGGAGGCATAGCTCGTGGGAGATGAAGGAGGTGTGGAAGGGTAGGAAGAGTAGTCAGCCGAGAAGTTGCTAACTGGGGAAGGTATGTTTGTACGGAGTGCAGAAAGGGAAAACATGTCTAGTATTGGTAGTGGTAGTGACAGAAGGAGCGTTTACAGTAAAACCAATGGGAGGCGGCATGCTGCTTCTCGGTTTCTTGGTTTTGCTGCTTGCTGTATTGGCAGAATCGACAGCAGGCCTTGCAGTCTTCTGCTGCTTCTAGGATGTCTTGCAATTGAGCAACAGTGTAGGGAGATGAGACAACTGTGGAGTATAGGATGCGAGGGTCTGTAGTTAAGAAGGAAACCATGTATCAGCGGGCTGATGAGGACTTTGCAGAATCTTGGGCTGTCTTTTATATGTTCTGGAGACTGCGGTAGAGGCTGCGGATTTCTTAGAGTCCAGGTATTCTTCGAGTATCTCAGGTGCGTGCATATCCTTTGTGCTAACCCACAAGTTCTCAGAGGATGGGTATCCTTTCCACTTGATTAGGTATTGCTGACTGCAGCACAGTCCATACTTTTGATCAGAAATGATCTCTTCTACTTCATATTCATATTCTTCTTCTCCTTCTATCAGATCAGGGGGAGGCTGTGGAAATGCTTCTCTGTATGTCTGATTTTGGTTAAATGGGATCAGGAGGTCAACATGAAATACATCATGTATCCTGAAGTGTTGCAGAAGTTTCAGTCTGTATGCAAGCTGCAGAGACTTTCTCAGTAATTTGAAAGGGTCCATATCTCTTTGGAGCAAGTTTCTTTGATGGAACCTTGGTCTTAAGATTGCATGCGTCTAACCAAACTTTCTGATTGACCTGAAGAGTGCGCAGTTCTCTATTGCTTTTGGTGTGTTTCTCAAGCATCAGTTGTGTATCAGAACGCGCTCTTGAGAGTTCTTTCAATCTAGCTTCTGCAGTGGGAGTTGAATCATCGAGGGGCATCAGTTTTGCTGATGGAATGCTGCCTGTGATGAGTTCATGTGGTGAGTATTTTGTCTTCTCATGTTTCCATGAATTATGTGCGAATTCAGCTAGAGGAAGTAGGGCACTCCAATTGTCTTGGCGTCCATTCACAAAGCTGTGTAGGTAGGTCTCTACCCATTGATTCATTCGCTCTGTCTGTCCATCTGTACGAGGGTGGAACACTGTACTCAGGTTCTGCTGTATGCCTGTGGCTTTGCATACTGCTCTCGTAAAGTGTGCTGTAAATCTGGGATCTCGATCAGATATGATGCACTTCGGTATTCCAAATAAGGGGGAACAGGTGTTTGAAATACAGAATTGCTGTGCCTTCGCCATCTATGGTCTTATTACACGGGATGAACTTTGCTGCTTTGGAACATCCTTGATCCACTATGGTGAGAATGGCATCATATTTTCCTGACTTGGGAAGATCGGTGATGAGATCCATTGAAACATATTTGAAGGGTCCTTCTGATGCATGCATATCAAAGGGCTGTAAAGGGGCGCATTTCAGGGTTGTCTTTGGTTTTGCTTCTTGACACTTTGTGCATCCCTTAACATATTGTTCAACAAATTTGTGCAGTAGGGGTCCTTCATAGTTTCGGTTTACAAGGTACCATGTATTGGAAATGCCAGGATGGCCTCCAATTGGGGTATCATGGATTTCTCTTAGAATATTTCTACGTGTTTCATCATCATCTTCTAGGTAAATCTTCTTTGATGTGCCTGTTTTGTGCACAAAAAGATGATCTGGAAGGATTTGAATGGAATTATTGATATCCACCCCCTTGTTAAGGTTGCTTCTTCTGCTAAAAAGATCGGCTACTGTATTGGTATGACCAGGGAGGTGTTCCAATTCAAAATCGTAGTCTTCTAGAAATTTGTACCATCTTGCCTGTCTGGGCATGATTTTTCTAGATGATTTGAAATATTTCAGGTTCTCGTGATCTGATCTTATCAGTATCTTATGTTTGGCACCTAGTAAAAGGTGTCTAAACACTTGGACTGCTCTAATGATTGCTAATAATTCTTTGTCAGCAATTTGGTAATTTTGTTCTGCTGGCAAAAGTGATTTGCTGAAGTAAGCAACAGGGTGGTGTCCATCTTTGAAATCTTGAGCAAGGGTGGCGCCCATTGCAAAATCGCTGGCGTCTGTTTCTAATATGTATCTGCGCTCTGGATCATGATTTCTAAGGACTGGATATGAAGTGAACACTTTCTTAAGTGTCTGGAAAGCTTGTTCTGCTTCTTTACTCCATATGTATGCTGTGTTCTTCTTTGTCAATTCATTAAGCAGTCTTGCTATACGCAAATAACTGGAAATGAAATCTCTGTAGTAATTTCCAAATCCAAGAAATGAGCGTAGTTCTTTGAGTTTTGTAGGTTGTGGCCAATCGGTCAATCCTTGTGTCTTGATTGGGTCCATCTGGACTTTACCATTGCCTATAATAACTCTGAGGTATTCCACTTGCTTCTTGTGGAAGTGACACTTCTCTGGGTTCAAGTAGAGATTGTGTCTAATTAGTTTCTTAAGGACTTTCACTATGTCTCTGTTGTGTTGTCGTAGGGATCCTTTGGTAGGTATTAGTATATCATCCATATAGATGAATACTTCGCCCTTGGCGATTTCTTCTCTAAAGTATGCGTCCATCATCATCTGGAATGTTGCTGGAGAATTGGTTAAGCCGAAGAACATGACATTTGGTTCAAAAAGTCCTCTGTTTGTCTTAAATGCGGCTTTAGGCTGGTCTCCATCCTTGATTCGGACATTGTTGTATCCCCATCGTATATCAAATTTCGTGAACCAATCCGCATCGCGGATCTGGGCGATAATTTCTTTGATTAATGGGAGTGGATATGTATTTCTCTTCGTATACTTGTTGATGGCTCTATAGTCTTGAACTGGTTGCAATTTTCCATCTTTTTTCTTTACAAAGAAGAAGGGTGATGCATAGTTCGAGTTAGAGGTCGTAATATACTTCTTTAGATGTTCGTCTAGGAATTTGTCAAGCACTTTCTGTTCGTGCAGTGCCAATTGTATGAGCTTGCAGTCTATGGTCTTTGGTATGTCTTCTGTGAATTCTATTGCGTGATCCCATGGTCTTGACTTTGGGAAACGCATAGCCTTAATTTCATCAAAGACTTTGCCATAAGCATGATAAGCCTTTGGAACAATTTCTTGCCAAGTTTGTTCCTTCTTATCTCTGGCTTCTATTGCAAGATCTGTGGCTGTTGTCGTCTTTCTGAGGTATTTCTTTGGATAAAGAATGGTTCCTCTTTTGTTGCTTGGTATGAAATGCAGATCGTGCTTTTCTGTTTCATACATCTCTGGCTTAATCTCTTTTAGGAGCTGCAGTTGCCTTTCTGGGGTCCATAGGTGTGTGTCTTCAGGTTGCAATAGTTACATTGCCATAGAATGTGCTTGTTTTCCAATTAATCGGTGGATTAGTATGATAAGCTCCATCTCTAGTACGGAGAGAGGTGAGGTGTTTTACGGACCGACGGACTGGCTGGGATCACGTGATCCCATGACTCCTGTACGATACACGCGTGGCTCACCGACTGGACTGGCTGACTGAGATTCTTACTGTACCGCTGACTGATGACTGACTGATAGGATGACTCACAAGCGCATCATGCTTACTGTATGATAGGATGGATGACTGATCCCTTACAAACTGGCTTAGCAACCGGTTCTGAGACTATTAGTCATACTAGATTCGACTCTGTATATATACGACTCTGTACGAACAGTTGAGCCTTAAGCTCGACTTTGCTTTGCAATCGCAGCCTCTTGTACACTCCTGTTCACTGTGCAGCCCCTCTCTACTCTTCTATCTACACTTCAAAGGTCCTTAAAGGCGGACCTTTTGCCTTCGAAGCTTAGTGATTGGGCTATACCAATCAATGCACATCTCAGGAGTCTGAACATGTGCTCCGGCACACTTCGGACCGCACACCCTTCTAAACCGTAGAGTGTGCACGAAGCCCCGCTGCGGGCTTAACATAGTATTGGATAAAAAGGGGTATCCTAATAGCATTTCATCGCCTCCTAGGTTGATGATAAAGAAGGTTTCTTTCTTCTTATTCGGACCATAGTAGACTTCTAAGTCCATGGCTTCTGTGATGTTTCCTAAAGAGTTTTGCATTCCATCTACATTACGAATGGTCCTTGGTTGACTCAATTTGTATGTAGGGAACTTGTATCGTCTTGCAAGTGTGGGTGCGATAAAATTATCTGTTGCACCACTGTCGATTAATGCTTTGACTTGTCCTTTCTTGTCCTTTGTTCGAAGTTTAACTGTGGCCTTTACTGATCATTGCTTCGGCACGAATGCATCTGCATTGAACACTACCCTAATCATGGCCTGGTGACTCGGGCTTACTGAAAATTTACACCATTCTTTTGCATTTCTTTTGCCCATTGCTCGTGCTCTTCATCGGAAAATGAAGCTGTTTGAGCTGCTATTTGAGCGATATTAGGTTGATCATTTTATTTGTCATCTGATTCAACTTCTTCAAAGAAGTCTTCGTCATCTGAATCTTCTTCTATGATCACCCTTGCAAAGGAAGTTCTAGGTCTAAATTTAGTGTTCTTCTTCTGGTTGGGTTTGAGAGGTTTGCATTGCTGTGTTTGCAAACTCTTCTTGTTAGGACATTCGCGTGCAAGGTGTCCTTGCTTGGAACAATTATAGCATCGACCTTCATTACAATGTTTCTTCTTGTCTTCTGCAGTGACTGCTTGTTGTGCAGCCATTACAGTGTCCACATCCATTGGAACTGTTTCATCATTTGGATGGCGACATGGTCGTTGTTGTTGTGGGCCTTTGTGCCATTGGGTTGGCCATCTAGGCATAGAGTGATGTATTGCATCTCTGTGCATGTTCTTCTTCTGTTCCTTTCGTGCTGCATCTATCCATTCAGCTAGAGTTGTTGGCTCTGTGTCTCTGTCTAGAATGCGATCTAGTAGTGGTCGGTTTAGGCGTTTGACAAACATGTCTACTGTAGCTTCGTCGTTTTTGCCATATCCTGCTTTCTTTGCTAGATTTTTAAACATTGCAATGAAGGAATCTAAGTTCTGGCCTTGCATCTTCATGCCTTATAGAGCAAGGTATGTGCTTTGCTTCTGTGTCGTATTGGTGTATGCCCCTTTGAAAGCTGTTTCAAAATCTGTCCACAGAACTTCTTTGTCTCGTCCTACTGGATTCTGTTGGCGTGAGACTTTCGTCTTAAGTTCTTGGAGCTGGGCATCTACCCAATCTTCGATGTTCGGTCCTCTTATAAAAGATAATGCAAAGATTACTCTTCTATAAGGGTTTGACATAGTTGTGATGCCATTGTTCATGGACTTATACATGTCAAATTGGCGGAGAAAGAGTTCACTCTTGGCTCTATTTCCGTCAAAGAGTTGTGGTGGATTTCCTGTCCATCCACTGGGGTTCGTGGCTGCTGGTGGTTGCGCCATTATAACTGGTTGTACGACTGGTTGTGTGATTGGTTGTACTGCTGGTTGTACGACTGGTACAGGTGGGCTTATTACAATCTGTGGGATAGGTTGTACTGCTGGAGGTGGTGCTGGAGGTTGTACACCTTGTACTACTGCTCCGGTAACTATTGTGAGATAGTGTGGAAATCCTGGATCTTGTGGATTTTCTGGTTCTCTGTCTGTGATATCGAGGACATGTTCGATACCTGCTGTGACAATTCGGGTTTCTAGTTCTTGTTGTTGATCCTCAACTGATCATTCTCTTGGATCTAATGGAGGAGCAATAGATGTATCCTCATCCTTGTCTGATTTGTAGTCTGTAGCGAATCTAAATTTCTGTTGTGGCAATTCTTCTGAAGAGGAGTGTCTACTCTCTCTATGGCTAGCACTTGCTGGTGACGGTGCTTGGTAGTCTGGATGGTTTGGGTTTGTTATAGGCCAAAATCCAGTGCTTTGTTCGTCGTGTGCGAGTTGAAAATAGTGGGCTGTGTACCACTTATTATTCTTATCGTCTAGATAGTACCAGTGATTATCAAAGAATTTGACTGGTTCTGGTGCGTGTGGTTTGTAGGTGGGTTCTACAAGTGTGCAGTCCTGTAGATCGGGTAGGTAGTATCCTGTCTTTGGTTGTTCTACTGACTCTCCTTCGTGGTAGTTTATCCAAATGACACTTCCTAATACTTCTGGTGGGAGATTGTCTAGTCTTCTCCTAGTAACTTCGTGCTCTTTGTCTGGGTCGTCAGTGACTCAAGGAGCTAGTGATGCCATCTTGGCATCGGTTGCTTTCTATAGGGAAGCCTTTCCTTCTGAATTGCGTAGATGGTAGTCTAGTGTAACTGCACTAGTCTCGGTGCTTTACTTTACTTCTAAAGCCTGTAAGAAGGGTCTCTACAACTTAGTAGATGTCTGGTATAGTACTAGTGCGTCAAAAGTACTACGGGGTTTGTGTTTTACTTTACTTCTAAAACCTTTAAGAAGGGTCTCTACAACTTAGTAGATGTCTGGGGTTCGTACATAGGTAGCTAGGCTAGTACTATAAGGGTTCTCTTTACTTATCCTTTAAAGAGACTTTAAAAAGGGTCGGTGCTTTCTTCTTATAGAAAGACTTGGTCTTGTGTTATGCTCGGACTTTGCATGGCTGTTAAGCCCGCAGCAGGGCTTCGTGCACACTCTACGGTTTAGAAAGGTGTGCAGGTCCGAAGCGTGCCGGAGCATGTGTTCAGACTCCTGAGATGTGCGTTGATTGGTATAGCCCAATCACTAAGCTTCGAAGGCAAAAGGTCCGCCTTTAAGGACCTTTGAAGTGTAGATAGAAGAGTAGAGAGGGGCCGCGCAGTGAACAGGAGTGTACAAGAGGCTGCGATTGCAAAGCAAAGTCGAGCTTAAGGCTCAACTGTTCGTACAGAGTCGTATATATACAGAGTCGAACCTAGTATGACTAATAGTCCTAGAACCGGTTGCTAAGCCGGTTTGTAAGGGATCAGTCATCTGTCCTATCGTACAGTAAGCATGATGCGCTTGTGAGTCATCCTATCAGTCAGTCATCAGTCAGCGGTACAGTAAGAATCTCAGTCAGCCAGTCCAGTCGGTGAGCCACACGTGTATCGTACAGGAGTCATGGGATCACGTGATCCCAGCCAGTCCGTCGGTCCGTAAAACACCTCACCTCTCTCCGTACTAGAGATGGAGCTTATCACCACCCTCCCCTCAAAGAAGCACTTCCACGCATTAATCTGATCCTTCGTTATCACCGGGGACATAATTGTAGTCGGGGGAAGGGGAACGAGGGGCGTAAGAGGGGCCCGCGTTCTCGAACTCGTCTAGGACGACCTGGGTGATTGCCTGGCACATGGCAATCCCCGCGCTGCTGAGTTCCCCTTTGCAGAGGTCGTCGCATCCCGCGTTGTTGTGGTCATACTCTATCTCTCGTTCTTCCAGTGTGAGGTATTGGGCATGGCGTTGGCGAGTGAGGTAGTGGCCATTAGCATGGCGGCGGCGACCTCCGTAAGGACAGGTGGCGGGCATTTGGTTTCGGAAGAAGCAATGGTGGCGGGGGACTCGACACCAGCCAGATGTCAAGATCGAGCAGAGGTGGTGAGGCGTTTCGCAGTGAGTGGAGAGGTGGTCATACCACGGGCAATAGGAGCATTGTTTTCGCTCCTTGAACTCCTCTCTGGCTAGTGTGTCGTCAGTAGCGTTCTCACTATTCCAGGAAACCCTGCTGCCTGCTCCTCCTCTCAGCCTGGAGTCGGGCCTGGTCGCTATGTTGGTGTTGTAGGGCGCGGTACTGCGCCTGTCTTGTCAGTGTCGCCATGCCAATTCTCCTCTCTCATGGTCTTCCTCCACTAATCCCAGAAGTCGTTCTCGGGCATTGGCTCGGATGAGCCTTTGGCGGACTGCCTTGGTTCTGCCGACGTGGGCGAGTTGGTGGATGCCGAACTCTGCCCTCCTCCTTTGTGTATAGGCTTCGAGGGCCTGGATCTCCTTGAGACAGAAGGCCAGTTTACGCTTGTTGGCCTCGAGATTTCAAAGGCGGATGATGTCCGCTTTCACCCCGTAATCTCCCAGATCTTCAATTGCCCTTTCCATCGGGCCTCTGATCATTCTTTCTTCCGCCAGTAATGTGAAGTGTCTGTCGTCACGGTAGTCAGCCGGTGCCGCCCAAGATGCGGGTGCGGCTTCTAGAGCTTCCGTGTACATGGGTCGCCCAGCTCCCATGGTTCCGTAGATGGTGGGCTCTCCCGTGATGTTGTCAACGCGGAAGCGTATGAACCTTGCATCCACCTTGACTGCTGGCTCTGCTTCGGTAGCCGGGATCTTGATGGAGGTGCGATGGATTTCTGGCTGGAACCTCACCCAATCATCTCCTGGGTGTGTCTGTACAAGGTCGTCTACGTTGACTTCGATGGTGTAATGCGAGGGGAAACTGTGCATGGACGTGGCCGGGGAGGAACTCGGTGTTGTGCTCGATACCGAGGACAGTGGAGTGGCGGTGCAGTGGACCTCGTTAGTCTCGGGGTTCAGTACTAGAGGGTGGTCAACCTCTTCTTGCCGTTCTAGCATGAGTTGTGCCGCCGCCAGGCCGTTCGGGGAGTAAAAGAGTCTTTCTCTCGCAAAGCTACTAAGACTGCGGATAAGATTTTGCGGGTCCTCTGGGTTGCTTTGGGGGAGCGGGTCGGTACGTGGGGGAATGGGTAGTGGTTCGGGGCTGGGGACCCGGCTTGGTCCGTGCACGCTATACAATGAGGGTGAAAGGCGCAGGTATTCTTCCATCCCAAAGCTAGGGGGTGTGTCTGTCGGTGGGGCATACTCTGGTGCTTCTGGGAAGGCGGGTGGTGGTTCCATGGTAGGGTGGAGCTCGGCCTCCAATATGGCTACTTCTTCTGTGTCCACTGCCAACATTGCATTGCGAGTGGCGGGCGATGGTGAGCTGAAGTTTGAAGACATGAGGGATAGGTTTTCAAATTGGGTGCAGAGGAGAGTAACGTCGGGGAGTGATGAGGATTCCATTGGTGACCCTTGGGGGTTTATAACCATTCTACGGATGGCCTTTGCGTTCTTATCGTGGAATTCCTTCACTTTTGCGGCGGCATTGTCTAGATTCTGCTTTCGTTCCCAGGAGTCATGTGCCTCGGAGAATCCTTTCCACCGGACAAGATACTGTAATGTTTTTGCTTTCCCTGTTCGCCTTGAGGCTAACATGTTGTCTACTTCCCACTCCTCGTGTCCTTCGATCAGGTCAGGAGGTGCCTCAGGGAAGTTAGGTCCATGGAGCTCCGTCTCCTTGTATGGGTGGAGGACAGCCACATGGAATGCGTTGTGGATCCTCCACGCGGCTGGGAGGTCCAGTCTGTATGTTACAGCGCTGAGTACTTCCGTCACTTTGAAGGGTCCAAAGCGCTTGGCCCTTAATTTCATTGTGGGGTGTGTTGTTCGTAGATGGGTCCCTTCTAGCCAGACCTTCTGATCTACCCGGTATCTTTGGAAGTGTGGGTTCTTGGTCCAGAGGGATTGCGCCTTACTGATGGCTTCTTGGGCATCTTTCCTGGCTTCTAGAAGTTGGGACTTCCGTTCTTCTATTGCCGGTACATTTCCGACCCGCGTGGGTTGATGGGTGCGGGGAATGAATCCCATCCATAGTTCGTACAGGGGTTTCTTTGTGGTAGAGGAGGGACGGGAATTTATCATGTATTGGGCGACTTTGAGCCAGTCTGCCCAATTATCCTGCTGGTGGTTACAGAAGATTCTCAGGATGGTTTCTACTGTTTGATTTGTCCATTCCGACTGTCCATCGGTTTGGGGGTGGTACACAGAGCTCATATTTTGTTTGATGTCCAGTTGGGCGCAGAGTTCCTTGAAGAACTGTGACGTGAACCGCGTGTCTCTATCCGATATGATCCTTTTGGGGAGGCCTGTATAGGGGAAGGCGTGGTCTCTGAAGAGCCTTGCGACTTCCTCACTCCCCATATCTTCTCGACATGGAATCAGAATTACGGCCTTCGTGCAGTCGTGATCGGTGATGGTGAGAATTGTATCACAGCCACGTGAGTCGGGTAATTTCATGATGAAATCGACTGTGATAGTGGCGAAGGGTGTTGTGTCTTCACCAGGACCGATCGGCGCAATGGGGGGCACGTTGTGGTGGGTGATTGTTTTTACCGCCTGGCAGGTGGTGCATCCTTTGACGTAATCTTCCACATCTTTATGGATCGTGGGCCACCAGTAATCTCGTTTTAGCATCAGGTAGGTTTTCCAAACTCCGGGATGTCCCGACGTCGTAGTCATGATACTCCTGGAGGAACGTGCGTCGGAGTTGTGTATCTTCAGGGATCACTAACGATCCTGCCTTCCACCAGACCTTCCATTCGTCTTGGTAGATGCCGTGTTTCTTTTTCCAAATTTGACATAGTTCGTTGTTTGCCTTCTGTAGGTGATGGACTTGTTGTTCCAGGATGGAGATCTCTATTGCTCTGGCGAAGAGTTCGTCAGGAAGGGCTGTAGTCTCCTCGTTGTCTGCTGATCTGTTATCATGGTCTGGATGTCGGGATAGGGGGTCTGCTTGGTTCTGCTTGCCCAGGAGGTGGACTAATTCGAAGTCAAAATCTGCCAGGAATGCAATGTAATGGGCCACTCGTCTATTCAGTTTTTGCGGATGTCGGTAGTAGCGGAGGTTGTCGTGGTCCGTATAGATTGTCAATTTGTGAGGTGATCCCATCACCAGATGTCGGACGCGTTTGAGACCTTCAATGATGGCTAGAAATTCTCGGTCTCTGATAGAGTAATTTCTTTCTGCTGCGTTTAGTGCCTTTGAATGATAGGCCACTGCTTGTCTTTTGTCATTGTCATCTCTTTGATAGAGGATGCTGCCGAGTGCGAATGCCGAGGCATCGACTTCTAGTTCGTACGGTTTTGCTGGGTTCGGGTGCCAGAGGACTGGCTCGGTGGTTACTCGTGTGATGAGTTCATCCAACGCTTTTGTGCACTTCTCGGTCCAGATGAAGGGGGTCTCCTTTTTTGTGAGGTCGTGTAGAGGTCGGGCTATAGATGCAAACCCTTGGATGAAGGGTCGCTGGTAGCCTAGTACGCCTAGGGTCTTCCTTACTTCTTCTACGGATTTGAGAGTCCTGGGCCATTCTGATATTCCTTTTACTTTGGCGGGGTTGATACATACTCGTCCGCCTCCTACGAGCCATCCAAGGATTTCCATTTCGTCCTTTTCGAATTGACATTTCTTCGGCTTCAGGAAGTAAGAACATTCTTCCATTTTGTCGAGAAAGTCGTGGACGATTTGTTTATGTAATTGGCGGCCCTCTTCGTCGTTGGCCGTGGCTACCCACCAATCGTCCATATAGTTTCCTAGGTTTTCGGGATACTTTTGGAGTAGCGGGCGGAAATCTCGATGCATGGTTCGTTGGAAGAAAGGGGGTGCATTTGTGAGCCCAAAGTACATGACTCGAGGAACATAGGTGCCTTGGGGAGTTTTGAACGCTGCTTTGGTTTGGTCTTCCTCAGCGATGTGTATGTTATTATATCCCCAACAAATGTCGAACTTTGAGAACAGCAGTTTGCCGTGAAGCCTTTCTAGTGCAGACTGGATGTTGGGTAGGGGATTGTTATCTCGGACTGTGTACTTGTTTAGTTGTCGGTAGTCCATGATAATCCTCTTCTCCGAGCTGTCCTTTTTGTTAATGAAGTAGACGGGTGCCGTGTAAGGGGAAGGTCCTTCGTAGATTTGTCCGAGTTCTTCTTCTTCAAGGATCCATTTCTCCAAGAGCTCTCGCTTGTCTTTGGATAAGGGGTATACCTTGCAGTTTAGTTCCTTTGGTGTGCCGGTGGTCAGCTTGATGGTCATATCTTCGGATCGTGCAGGTGGGAAGCGTCGTGCTTCTTCTTCCGAGAAGACCTTTTGATGTCTTCGGTATTCCTTTGGGATGGTGTCGATGGTGAGGTGGATTTTATCTTTATCCGCCTTTTGGGCCCATTCTTGTGCAATGTTGGTCCGTCGCACGTAGATGGCTTCGTCTTCCTTGGGTTTCCCTAGTTGTTTGATCGCCTCTCTCTGCATAAAGAAGATGTTCTTGGCGACATGCATGTATCGGCTGCTTTGAAGCTGTACCGAGTCCCCTGAAACCTTTCCTGTCTTCCAGTTGATTTTTGGGTTGAAATCGTAAAGGAAAGGATATCCTAGGATGATGCGATCTTTTCCTAGGCTTGTGATGTAGAATCTCTGGAGCATATGTTTGTCCCCTTTGACGATGCATAGCCAGCAGTAATGGGTGATTTTTCCTTGTTTGTTTTCTGTGCCATCAACATTGTGGACGGTAACTGGTCTAGCCAGTTCCTTGCATCCTATCCCAAGTCGTTTCCAGGTATCTTCATTGATGAAGTTGTCGGTTGTGCCACTATCTATGAGGGCGGATTTGTCGGCCTTGGATTGCGAGGTGCGGAAAGAAACATTCATATTCAGGGTCGATAGTTTCCTAATGTACATCGTATCTTGCAATCCAGTTGCTCTAAGCCAGACTGTCGGCTTCGAGCTTCCTAAAAATCCGCTTTGGCCGATAGCTCCTCGTAGAGGTTCTCTCGGTCTTCAATAGTCATCCCCCTAATGTACTGGAGGACGTCCTTTTTGGTGTAGGAAGGAGGTGCAGTGGTCGAGGTTTCAGCTTCGCTAGGCTGTTCCTCTTCCTCGTCTTCATTGATTACTGCGGCTCGGACCTTGGGCTTTTCTCTGGTGTATTGCCCTTGGGAGCTGCGGGGTCTATCTGGGATTTTTCCTTTGCCTTTGTCGGGGCAGGCTCTGGACATATGTCCCAGTTTGCAGCATCAGAAGCATCTTCCTTCTTTCATGAGCTTGGTTCGTTCTTCATCTGTTAATTTCCCAGTGGTACGGATGGCATCAATGTCCATTGCGTTGGGATCCTTTTGTCGCTTTGGCAGAGAGGGCTTTTGATAGCTGCGCATCCTGTTGGCTCTGGTCGAGATGTGACCAGGTCCTCCTTTGGGTCTGATGTTGTCATTTAGGTCTTGCCACCTCTGGACTGTCTTTCGGGTCGCATCATACCATTCTTCCATGGTTGCTGGTAGGGTTTCTCGTTGGCGGATAACGCGATGGAGTCCGACCGGCAGGATGTCTTGGAACAGTTTAATTGTTCCTTCTGCGTCTGGTCCCCACCCCGCTTCCCTGATGAGACGTTTGAAGAGTGTGATGGAGGAGTCGACTTTGTCCACGTCCAGTTCCATTTTTGTGAGACGGGAATACGCGTCTTGTTTCTTGGTGGAGTCGGTGAAGGCATCTCTGAATGCTCTTGCGAACCATTCCCAGAGGGCGGGGTCGTTTTCTGCGTGTGTCGGGGGATCTCCTGTGGCTGGGTTTCCTTCCACTTTGATGGATAGTTGGTCTGCCATGTCGTATGACCAATCATCGACCAATGGTCCTTTGATGAAGGTGATGGCATAAGCCACTTGTTCTGCCTTGTTGGTGAAGGTGGAGTTATGTCGGTTAAGGAAGCGATATGCTCCGAATTGTTGCATGAAGCATTCTGCGTCTTTCCTGTCTCCTTGGAAGATCTGGGGGATCATTCCTTTGAGGGCTTCGTTACGGGGTGGTGCGGCTGCTGCTTGTCCGGCTGCTGCTTGTCCAGCTGCCGGTTGGCCTCCGCCGCCTCCACCGCCACCTCCGCCACCTCCGCCACCTCCTCCTGGTTGTCCTCCGGCGGGTGGTTGTTGGGGTTGTCCTCCTCCTGCTGGTTGTCCTCCAGCTGGTTGTGGAGCCTGTGCTGGTCCGGCCACCTGTGCCGGCTGTACGTGAGCTACGGCGATTGCTGCCATTGCTGCTGTGAGTTGTTCAATGACCGGTGCGTGAGCCTGGTCGGTCGTGGGGATGTCTGGATCTGAGGCTGGTGAAGTGGTTTTTACTTCGGGTGCTTCGTCACTTCCTTGTGTGATCTCTGTGTAGATTCGTTCGAGATCCGGGGCGAGTAGGAACGGTTGGCTTTTAGTTCCTAATCCTGACTCGTGAGGGTCTTTGATCTCGTCTTCTCTGCTAACTTCGTAGCACTCGTCAATGGTCCAACTGATTTTGTACCAGGTTCCGTTGATGTATTCAACAGGGTATGTGTATAACCCTTCTTTGAGGTGATATGCTGATCGTCCCTCGGTCCGTGATTCTAGCCAGAAGGCTTTTCCCTGTATTTCTATAGGGAGGTCGTCGGTGGTTCTATTTCTGAACCTGATGTCGGGGCTCTTTGAGAGCTTTTGCTTTCTTCCGACGTCAAGTAGTATGTCAGCCAGGTTGGCTTAAGGAGAAGCTTGACTTGTGTTAAGCCCGCAGCAGGGCTTCGTGCACACTCTACGGTTTAGAAGGGTGTGCGGTCCGAAGCGTGCCGGAGCACGTGTTCAGACTCCTGAGATGCGCGTTGATTGGTATAGCCCAATCACTAAGCTTCGAAGGCAAAAGGTCCACCTTTAAGGACCTTTGAAGTGTAGATAGAAGAGTAGAGAGGGGCCGCGCAGTGAACAGGAGTGTACAAGAGGCTGCGATTGCAAAGCAAAGTCGAGCTTAAGGCTCAACTGTTCGTACAGAGTCATATATATACAGAGTCGAATCTAGTATGACTAATAGTCTCAGAACCGGTTGCTAAGCCGGTTTGTAAGGGATCAGTCATCTGTCCTATCGTACAGTAAGCATGATGCGCTTGTGAGTCATCCTATCAGTCAGTCATCAGTCAGTGGTACAGTAAGAATCTCAGTCAGCCAGTCCAGTCAGTGAGCCATGCGTGTATCGTACAGGAGTCATGGGATCACATGATCCCAGCCAGTCTGTCGGTCCGTAAAACACCTCACCTCTCTCCGTACTAGAGATGGAGCTTATCAATGGCGCTATGAAGTGCCTGGAAAGAAGAGAATCAGGTGCTCTGCTGTTCTATAAACAGTGGGTCTCGATTTAACAAGAGTCTACTTCGTAGATCGTATCTCGAAGTCTGCAAGGTATGTTATGCAAAAGCTAGTTGCTGCAACTAGTTCGTTATGAGATGAGAGTTTAAGGTCTCGATTTAATGCATATGTGAACACACGATGAAAGCAAGGGCTTTCGAGGGAATATGGGGAGGGATTGCAAGGGATTGTGTTCTCATACAAGAGACCAAGTCTGAGGCTACTTGGCCTGTATCTACGTCCTTATATACATGATTGGGGGCTGTGCATTGACTGTGCATTGCATAGCAATGACTGTGCAATGTGTAGTACATTACTGCAGTAAACTACAGATTACTACAGAGCTACAGGACTGCATACTACAGACTGTGGAACTGTGCAATAATCTGGGGTTGCTTTGCAGCGCGAGAGAGAAGCGTGGGAAAGGGTACCTTCCTATTAGAGACAGGGGGTGGCTGAGGCTGGGACTCAGACACTTGCTGAAATGACTAAGTCGTGAGTCATGTGGAGACTGCGCATGATGTGTCACGTGAGGATACATGTGATGAGTGCATGTGATTAGGCGTCTATATAACTTGGCATCTAAAGAGTTGACTTAGAGGAAAAAGCAAATTGGGGCGTCTAAACAGGGCGCTTAGGCGACTCCATAACACTTTCCCATGATGCCACAGCACCTGTGGGCTAGGTATGCGGTGACAACCACCGCTAGGAAGACCGGCATCGTCGTTATGGCGAGTGCATGCAGAGTGGCAAACACAAGTCTCACGACTGTGCCCCTCTGTCTGCGCCTGTGCCTGTGTCAGCACCCTACCTCCTGCGTTCGCACACACCCCTGCACACACCCTTGCGTCTGCACGAGCCCCTACGTCTGTGCGAGCCCCAGCATATGCATGAGCCCCTGCATCTGCATGCCCCCCTGCCATTGCAAGCACCACTGTCTTCACACATGCACCCCTGCCTTCGTGTGCCCCCACCTCTGCATGCTCGGCCTGCCTTTGCATGCACACCCCTGCCTCTGCACAACAGTTTTCGTTTGCACATACCTGATACTCCCATATAGTGTGTAATTGATTAGATTAGATATATTGTTAGAATTTAAATATATTGTAATTTAATTAGTATTTGTAATTTAATTATAAATTTATTATTATATAATATATTTATTATGTCATCAAATATTTATTTTATTTTGGAGTTGTTTTTTAATCGTCAAAATTTCACTTGGAGCTAATGACATAATCATGTTATTTCCTTAAATGGATGTGTTAGTGGCATTGCCAGCTAGTTAGCCTGAGTTTACCCAAATGCCAGTTGTCATTGCCCATTGACCTCAAATTTCCAAGGCAAAATCAAGGCAGGACCAATGCCTTGACTCCCTTGGTTGACTTGATAGCAGTCAAGGAGCCATTAAGACCAATCAAGTAGCCCAAGACAGATTTACGTTTTGCTGATGATACCACTTGAAGATCCAACACGTGCCAGGGAAGCTCCACACCTCGGCAGACCTACTCTCCCAACCACCGGGAGTAGATAGGGGTGATGCAGACAACGAGAACATGACCCTTCTCCACCCCGACACATTCATCAGACTGTCCACCACCGAAGACCCCAAGGACAAGTGGCAGGAACTAGAACAACAGATAGGGGTGGCACAACAGAAGTACCCCTCTGAGATTGCAAAATGGATCAAACACCACCAAGCAGTCACAGGCCACTCGCATAACAACAGCAACCTAAGACACTGGCGTGTACAGGGGAGAATCACCAGTCCCACCAGACGACACCCTAAAGAAAGAAGTCCTCCACCGATTCCACGACCTGGAAACTAGAGGGCACCAAGGATGAGACCCCACCATTGCAGTCATCCGCCAACACTTCTGGTGGCCAAACATGAACGAATGGATCGTGCAATACGTGAAAGGGTGTGCAAAATGCCAGCAGAACAAAAACCTCACAAAACGGACAAAGGTACCCCTCTACCGAATCCCCATGCCAACCGACGCCCTCCCCTTCCAAATCATAGCCATGGACCTGATCACCCAACTCTTGACCAGCAACAGATACAATGCCATCCTCACGATAGTAGACCATGGATGCACGAGGGCAGCTGTATTCCTCCCCTGCAGAACAACCGTCACTGGACAAGAAGTAGCAAAACTATACTATGACAACATCTACCGATGGTTCAGCCTACCCAGCAAGGTCATATCCGACAGAGACCCCCAATTCACATCCCTCTTCGCAAAAGCCCTTGCCCAACAACTAGGAATCAAGCAAAACATGTCCTTGGCGTTCCACCCCCAGACAGACGGGCTATCAGAGCGAACAAACCAATGGGTGGAACAATACCTCTGCCTGACCATCAACAGCGCCCAGACCGATTGGAGCAACTGGCTGGGAATAGCCACCATGGTGCACAACAATCACAAAAATGCCACCATCAACATCACCCCTTCAGAGGCCCTACTCGGTTACACGCCTTGCCTCCACCCCATGGACCCCCCTCCATCACTTAACCAACATGTGGAAGACAGGAAGCAAACCGCCCTCAAAAGACGTGCACAAGCGATCGAAGCCATCAATCGCACCGCCCGGCAGATGCCACCACCCCAGTTCCAGACTGGCCAAGAAGTCTGGCTCGAGGCCAAGAACCTCCAGCTGCCCTTCCAAACCCCCAAACTAGCCCCAAAGCGACATGGCCCCTTCTGCATCACCAAACAGATATCGCCGGTGGCATACCAGCTCCAACTACCCGACGCCTGGAAGGTTCACAACGTGTTCCATGCCAGCCTCCTCACGGCATATCACAAAACTCCACAACATGGACCCAATTACATCAAACCACCCCCCAAACTGATCGAGGGGGAACACAAGTACGAAGTCGAGGCCATAGTTAATCACCATCTCTACGGGAGAAAGAAGACCCTGCAATATCTCCTCAAATGGAAGGGGTACCCACATGCGGACAACACGTGGGAACCAGCAGGACAAGTGCATGCCCCCGCACTGGTCGAATCATATCACAAAGGGCGCCCCCTCACCCAACCACATAAAAGAAGAGGCCTGAGGACTCGAACCACCATCCTCTCCCCACATCCCAAACCACTATGCCTCACCAGACCATACACATCTCTGCCGCCGAAGACCTCACCGAGTACTTCCCAGCCTCGCCCACCGAGTCCCATGCCTCCACCGAAGCCCTCTACATCCCCGCCCCAGGGACCCCCTACCAGATGACCAGTCCCAATGGAACCCTTCCTGTTGTTGAGGACGCCTCGCCCACTAACACAGCAAGGGTCCTTGCAGTGGACCTCGCCATCGGCACTGTGCAGCCAACCATACCCCTATCACCCCGAGCTGTTAGCACTATCATTGAAGGACAAGCCAACGCCCTCACGGCTCCAGTTCTCCTCCACATGGTCCGCGGTCTCATCCTCACTGCCAAGCACACCGAAGACCGGATGGAAGCCATTCGGATCACAGCTGAAGAACAAGCCATGGAGCTCGAGCAGAGCAAGGACCAGCACAACATCCTCGCCCTCGGAGCCAGGAACCTCCAACTCGAGCACGACGCCCAAGCCAAGTCCCTCTGTCTTGCCAACCTCACCATCCAACACCTGGCCACCCAACCCCCGAGGGCAGACCTTCCAGCGGGTCTCCAGTCTGAGGCCCCTGAAGGATTTATTGAGAACAACGGGCAGCTCCACTACTTCTCCATCCCCCTCCAAGGCAGCAGCAATGATTGCCACATTGCCCCCTTCATCCAACTTCTCGATGGCCCCGTTCCCCATGCCGCCGGTACCTTGGGAGGCCCTGACGACCCTGTCTCTACTACAGAGGTCTACTGATAAGCTCCGCCTCTGGTACGGCGAGAGGTGAGGTGTTTGACGGACCGACGGACTGGCTGGGATCACGTGATCCCATGACTCCTGTACGATACACGCGTGGCTCACCGACTGGACTGGATGACTGAGACTCCTTACTGTACCGATGACTGATGACTCTGAGTTGGCTGACTGATACGCGCATCATGCTGACAGTGTACGATACGATGACTGAGCATGACTGATGGACTGACAAACCGACTTACCAATCGGTTATAGGACTATTAGTCATACATGGTTCGAACCTGTATATATACGACTCTGTACGAACAGTTGAGCCTTAAGCTCGACTTTGCTTTGCAATCGCAGCTCCTTGTACACTCCTGCCCACTGCGCGGCCCCTCTCTACTCTTCCATCTACTCTCAAAGGTCCTTAAAGGCGGACCTTTGCCTTCGAAGCTTAGTGATTGGGCTATACCAATCAACGCGCATCTCAGGAGTCTGAACACGTGCCCCGGCACGCTTCGGACCGCACACTTTCCTAAAACCGTCAAGTGTGCACGAAGCCCCGCTGCGGGCTTAACACAAGTCGAGCTTCTTCCTAGCCAATCTGGCTGATATATTACTCGACCTTGGAAGGAGACGAAAGCTCTTAAAGGGCCCCGACATCCGGTTCAGAAATAGAACCACCGACGACCTCCCTACAGAAATACAGGGAAAAGCCTTCTGGCAAGAATCGCGGACCGAGGGACGATCAGCATATCACCTCAAAGAAGGGCTATATACATACCCTGTTGAATACATCAACGGAACTTGGTACCGAATCAGTTGGACTATCGACGAGTGCTACGAAGTTAGCAGAGAAGACGAAATCAGGGACCCTTACGAATTAGGACTAGGAACTAAAAACCAACCGTTCCTACTCGCCCCAGATCTCGAACGAGTCCACACAGAAATCACACAAGGAAGTGACGAAGCAACCGAAGAAAAAACCACTTCGCCAACCTCAGACCCAGACATCCCTACAACCGACCAAGCTCACGCACCGGTCATCGAACAACTCACAGCAGCAATGGCAGCAATCGCCGTAGCCCATGTACAACCAGCACAGGTGGCTGGACCAGCCCAGGCCCAACAACCTGCAGGAGGACAACCCCAACAACCACCAGCAGGAGGACAACCACCCGCCGGAGGACAGCCAGGCGGCGGAGGAGGTGGAGGCGGTGGAGGAGGTGGAGGCGGCGGAGGCCCACCAGCAGCTGGACAAGCAGCCGCAGGACAGGCAGCAGCCGCGCCACCCCGCAACGAAGCTCTCAAAGGAATGATCCCCCAGATCTTCCAAGGAGACAGAAAGGACGCAGAACGCTTCATGCAACAATTCGGAGCATATCGCTTCCTTAACCGACACAACTCCACCTTCACAAACAAAGCGGAACAAGTCGCTTATGCGATCACCTTCATCAAGGGACCATTGGTCGACGATTGGGCCTATGATATGGCGGACCAACTATCTATCAAAGTAGAAGGAAACCCAACCACAGGAGACCCCCCCACACATGCAGAAAACGACCCAGCCCTATGGGAATGGTTCGCCCGAGCGTTCAGAGACGCCTTTACCGACTCTACCAAGAAACAGGATGCATACTCCCGTCTCACAAAAATGGAACTAGATATCGACAAAGTCGACTCGTCCATCACACTTTTCAAACGCCTCATTCGAGAGGCAGGATGGGGACCAGATGCAGAAGGAACGATTAAATTGTTCCAAGATATCCTACCTGTTGGACTCCATCGCGTCATCCGCCAACGGGAAACTCTACCAGCAACCCTAGAAGAATGGTACGACGCAACCCGAAAGACGGTTCAAAGGTGGCAAGACCTGAACGATAACATCGGACCTAAAGGCGGACCCGGCCATATCTCGACCCGAGCTAACAGAATGCGCAGCTATCAAAAACCTTCCCCGCCAAAGCGAGCAAAAGACCCTAACGCAATGGACATCGACGCCATCCGCACCACTGGAAAGCTAACGGATGAAGAACGCGCCAAACTAACGAAGGAAGGGAGATGCTTCCGCTGCCGCAAACTAGGACACATGTCCCGAGCTTGCCCCGACAAAAACAAAGGAAAAACCCCCGATCGACCTCGCAGCTCCCAAGGGCAATACACCAAAGAAAAGCCCAAGGTACGAGCCGCAGTGATCAATGAAGACGAGGAAGAGGAACAACCCAGCGAAGCGGAAACCTCGACCACGGCACCTCCCTCTTACACCAAACAAGATGTACTCCAGTACATCAGGGGAATGACCATCGAAGACCGAGAGAACCTCTATGAGGAACTGTCGGCTAAGGCGGATTTTTAGGAAGCTCAAAGCCGACGGTCTGGCTTAGAGCAACGGGATTGCAAGATACGATGTACATTAGGAAACTCTCGACTCTGAATATGAATATTTCCTTTCGCACCTCGCAATCCAAGGCCGACGAATCCGCTCTCATAGACAGCGGTGCTACCGACAACTTCATTGATGAAGACACATGGAAACGACTCGGGATCGGACGCAAAGAACTAGCCAGGCCAGTAACTGTCCACAACGTTGATGGAACGGAGAATAAACAAGGAAAAATTACCCACTACTGCTGGCTCCGTATCGTCAAAGGAGACAAACATACCCTTCAACGATTCTACATCACGAGCCTAGGAAAAGACCGCATAATCCTGGGATACCCCTTCCTATATGACTTCAACCCAAAGATCAACTGGAAGACGAGGAAAGTCTCTGGAGAACCAGTACAACTCCAAAGCAGCCGATACATGTACAGCGCCAAACGCATCTTCTTTATGCAACGAGAAGCAATCAAACAGCTAGGAACACCCAAAGAAGACGAGGCAATCTATGTGCGACGAACCAACATCGCACAAGAATGGGCCCAGAAGGCGGATAAAGACAAAATCCACCTCACTATTGACACCATTCCAAAGGAATACCGAAAACACCAAAAGGTATTCTCTGAAGAGGAAGCACGACGCTTCCCTCCAGCAAGATCGGAAGACATGACGATCAGATTAACTCCGGACGCACCGAAGGAGTTAAATTGCAAGGTGTACCCCCTATCAAAAGACGAACGCGAACTCCTACAAAAATGGATCCTCGAGGAAGAAGAGCTGGGACGAATCTACGAAGGACCGTCGCCCTACACGGCACCGGTCTACTTCATTAACAAGAAGGATAGCTCAGAAAAAAGGATCATTATGGACTACCGCCAACTGAACAAATACACCGTCCGAGACAACAACCCGCTACCTAATATCCAATCTGCGTTGGAAAGTCTACATGGCAAATTGTTGTTCTCAAAGTTCGACATCCGCTGGGGTTACAATAATATCCGCATTGCCGAAGAAGATCAAGAAAAGGCAGCGTTCAAAACACCCCAAGGCACTTATGTTCCTCGAGTAATGTACTTCGGCCTCACCAATGCACCCCCTTTCTTTCAACGAACGATGCACCGAGATTTCCGCCCCCTCCTCCAGAAGTACCCTGAGAACCTAGGGAATTATATGGACGATTGGTGGGTAGCGACGGCTAACGACAACGAAGGGCGCCGACTACACAAGCAAATCGTCCATGACTTTCTCGATAAAATGGAAGAATGCTCATACTTCCTGAAACCGAAGAAATGCCAATTCGAAAAGGACGATATGGAAATCCTCGGATGGCTCGTAGGAGGAGGACAAGTTCGCATCGACCCCGCCAAAGTAAAAGGAATATCGGAATGGCCCAGAACCCTCAAATCGGTAGAAGAAGTTAGGAAGACCCTAGGCGTGTTAGGCTACCAAAGACCCTTCATCCAAGGATTTGCGTCTATAGCCCGACCCTTACACGACCTCACAAAAAAGGGGACCCCCTTCATCTGGACCGAGAAATGCACGAAGGCACTGGACGAACTCATCACACGAGTGACCACCGAGCCTGTCCTCTGGCACCCGAACCCAGCAAAACCATACGAACTCGAAGTCGATGCCTCGGCCTTCGCGCTCGGCAGCATCTTGTATCAAAGAGATGACAACAACAAGAGAAGAGCGGTGGCCTACCACTCAAAAGCGCTGAACGCCGCGGAAAGGAACTACTCTATTGGAGATCGAGAATTCCTAGCCATCATTGAAGGACTTAAACGCGTCCGACACCTAGTAATGGGATCACCCCATAAACTGACAATTTATACCGACCATGATAATCTGCGCTACTACCGGCACCCCCAAAAGCTGAATAGACGCGTAGCCCGCTACATCGCGTTCCTAGCAGACTTCGACTTCGAGTTGGTTCACCTGCCCGGAAAGAGAAATCAGGCAGACCCTCTCTCTCGACGCCCAGACCATGACGACGGATCAGCGGATAACGAGGAAACCACAGCCCTTCCTAACGAGTTATTCGCCCGAGCCATTGAAATCTCCATCTTGGAACAGCAAGTTCACCAACTACAGAAAACAAACGAAGAATTGTGCCGAACCTGGAAGAAGAAACACGGCGTCTACCAAGACGAATGGAAGGTCTGGTGGAAGGCGGGATCACTAGTAGTCCCCGAAGACGTGCAACTCCGACGCACGTTCCTCCAAGAATATCATGACACTCCGACATCGGGACATCCCGGAATCTGGAAAACCTACCTGATGCTAAAACGAGATTACTGGTGGCCCACGATCCATAAAGATGTGGAAGATTACGTCAAAGGATGCGCCACCTGTCAGGCGGTGAAAACAATCACCCACCGCAACGTGCCCCCCATTGCGCCGATCGGTCCTGGTGAAGACGCAACACCCTTCGCCACCATCACAGTCGATTTCATTACGAAATTACCCGACTCACGCGGCTGTGATACAATCCTCACCATCACCGATCACGACTGCACGAAAGCCGTAATCCTGATTCCGTGCCGAGAAGACATGGGAAGCGAAGAAGTCGCAAGACTCTTCAGAGACCACGCGTTCCCCTACACAGGCATCCCCAAAAGGATCATATCAGACAGAGACACGCGGTTCACCTCGCAGTTTTTCAAGGAACTCTGCGCCCAGTTAGACATCAAACAAAATATGAGCTCCGCCTACCATCCTCAAACAGACGGACAATCCGAACGAACGAACCAGACGGTGGAAACAATACTGAGGATCTTTTGCAACCACCAACAGGATAATTGGGCAGACTGGCTCAAGGTCGCTCAGTACATGATTAATTCCCGTCCTTCCTCGACCACAAAGAAACCCCCATACGAATTATGGATGGGATTCATTCCCCGCACTCATCAACCCACGCGCGTCGGGAATGTACCAGCGATCGAGGAGAGAAAATCCCAACTCCTAGAAGCCAGGAACAGCGCCCAAGAAGCCATTAGCAAGGCGCAATCCCTTTGGACCAAAAACCCACATTTCCAAAGGTACTGAGTGGATCAGAAGGTCTGGCTGGAAGGGACCCATCTGCGGACAACACACCCCACGATGAAATTAAGGGCCAAACGCTTTGGACCCTTCAAAATAACGGAAGCACTCAGCGCCGTAACGTATAGATTGGACCTCCCAGCCGCATGGAGGATCCACAACGCATTCCACGCGGCTGTCCTCCATCTGTATAAGGAGACGGAACTACACGGACCCAACTTCCCGGAGACACCTCCTGACCTGATCAAAGGACACGAGGAGTGGGAAGTAAACAACGTGTTAGCCTCAAGGCGAACAGGAAAGGCAAGGACGCTACAATACCTTGTTCGGTGGAAAGGGTTCTCCGAAGCCCACGATTCTTGGGAACCAAAACGGAATCTCAGCAACGCTTCCGTTAAGGTAAAGGAGTTCCACGATAAGAACCCCAAGGCCATCCGGAGAATGGTTATAAACCCCCAGGGATCAACCATGGGATCCTCACCGCTCCCCGGCATCACTACACTGTGCTCCCAGTTTGAAAACTTATCCCTGATGTCCTCACAATACAGCTCTCCCTCTCCCGCTACCCGCAACGCCATGTTGGCGGTCGACACTGAAGAGGTGGCAATATTGGAAGCCTCCCTCCACCCTACCACAGAACCACCACCAGCCTTCCCCGAAGAACCCGACTATGCACCACCAACCGATACGCCACCCAGCTTTGAGCTGGAAGAATACCTGCGACTGTCACCATCACTATATAGTGTCCACCGGCCAAGCCGAGTCCCCAGCCCCGAACCACTTCCTGTCCCTCCGCGAATTGACCCACTCCCCCAAAGTAACCCGGAAGACCCGCGAAACCGCGTCTGCGGTCTTAGCAGCTTCGCAAGGGACCGGCTCTTTTACTCCCCAGGTGGCCTAGCGGCGGCACAACTCATGCTAGAGCGACAGGAAGAGGCTGACCACCCCCTGGTACTAGATCCGGAGACTAACGAGATCCACCGCGCCGCCACTCCATTGTCCTCAGTGTCAAGCACGACACCGAGCTCTTCCCCGGCCACGTCCATGCATAGCTTCCCCTCGCACTACACCATTGAGGTCGACGTAGATGACCTCGTGCAAACACACCCGGGAGATGACTGGATAAGGTTCCAGCCAGAAATTCATCGCACCTCCATCAAAATCCCGGCGACCGAAGCGGAGCCAACGGTCAAGGTGGACGCTAGATTTGTACGCTTCCGCCTCGACACCATTACGGGAGAGCCCACCATCTATGGGACTATGGGAGCGGGACGACCCGTGTACGCAGATGTCTTAGAGGCCGCCCCTGCATCCTGGGCCGCACCTGCCGACTACCGCGACGACAGACATTTCACCCTACTAACCGAAGAGAGGATGATGGGAGGTCCGATGGAGAGAGCGATAGAAGACTTGGGAGATTACGGGGTCAAGGCGGACATCATCCGTCTTCGCAATCTCGAGGCCGACAAGCGCAAGCTAGCCTTCTGCCTCAAAGAAATCCAAGCCCTCGAAGCCCACGTACAGAAGAGGAGAGCCGAGTTCGGAATCCACCAACTCGCCCATGTAGGTCGAACTAAAGCGGTACGCCAAAGGCTCATCAGAGCCAATGCACGAGAGCGACTTCTGGGATTAGTGGATGAAGATCACGAGAGAGGAGAACTGGCACGGCGACACCGACGAGACAGGCAAAATGTCGAGCCCTACCGCAGGGTGACCAGGCCTGACTCCAGGCTGAGAGGAGGCGCCGGCAGCAGAGTATCCTGGAATAGCGAGAACGCCACCGACGACGCCTTGGCCCGGGAGGAATTCGAGGAGCGCAAGCATTGCTCCTACTGCCCGTGGTACGACCACCTCTCCACTCATTGCGAAACGCCTCACCATCTCTGCTCCATCTCCACGTCGGGCTGGTGCCGAGTCCCCCGCCACCACCGCTTCTTCCGCAACCAAATGCCAACAACGTGCCCCTATGGAGGTCGCCGCCGTCATGCGAACGGCCACTATCTCACCCGACAGCGCCATGCTCGCTACCTCACCTTGGAGGAACGTGAGATCGAGTACGACCACGTGAATGCAGGCTGCGACGACCTCTGCAAAGGGGAACTCAGCAGCGCAGGGATCGCCATGCGCCAGGCGATCACTCAAGTCGTCCTCGATGAATTCGAAAACGCAGGCCCCTCTTATGCCCCTCGCTCCCCCTCGCCTCCCTCTTATGATTATGTCCCTGGAGACAATGAAGGGTCCGACTAAGCGCGTGGAAGCGCTTCTTTGAGGGGAGGGTGGTGATAAGCTCCACCTCTGGTACGGCGAGAGGTGAGGTGTTTGACGGACCGACGGACTGGCTGGGATCACGTGATCCCATGACTCCTGTACGATACACGCGTGGCTCACCGACTGGACTGGATGACTGAGACTCCTTACTGTACCGATGACTGATGACTCTGAGTTGGCTGACTGATACGCGCATCATGCTGACAGTGTACGATACGATGACTGAGCATGACTGATGGACTGACAAACCGACTTACCAATCGGTTATAGGACTATTAGTCATACATGGTTCGAACCTGTATATATACGACTCTGTACGAACAGTTGAGCCTTAAGCTCGACTTTGCTTTGCAATCGCAGCTCCTTGTACACTCCTGCCCACTGCGCGGCCCCTCTCTACTCTTCCATCTACTCTCAAAGGTCCTTAAAGGCGGACCTTTGCCTTCGAAGCTTAGTGATTGGGCTATACCAATCAACGCGCATCTCAGGAGTCTGAACACGTGCCCCGGCACGCTTCGGACCGCACACTTTCCTAAAACCGTCAAGTGTGCACGAAGCCCCGCTGCGGGCTTAACATCTACACCCAGCCCAGCTCCAACATCAGCATCGTCAATCCGCCGGTACCCAAGTGGCTACTCCACACCATCGACGGGGACTCCGAAATCTTCGAGGCCTTCACACTGGAGGTCCAGGATACGACCCAGGACTGGGGTCTCTACACCGACATCTGCTGCTACCACCATGTTGACACCCAGCTCACCCACATCGCCACCCGCATCCGCGCCCTCGAGGCTGAAGAGGCTGAGACCCGCAGCACCCTTGCCAACTGTCGCAGCCGCCTCTGCACAGCCAATGCCGGGGAAACCCTCGCTGTTAAGCCCGCAGCAGGGCTTCGTGCACACCTGACGGCTTAGGAAAGTGTGTGGTCCGAAGCATGCCGGAGCATGTGTTCAGACTCCTGAGATGCGCGTTGATTGGTATAGCCCAATCACTAAGCTTCGAAGGCAAAGGCCCGCCTTTAAGGACCTTTGAAGTGTAGATGGAAGAGTAGAGAGGGGCCGCACAGTGAACAGGAGTGTACAAGAGGCTGCGATTGCAAAGCAAAGTCGAGCTTAAGGCTCAACTGTTCATACGGGGTCGTATATATACAGAGTCGAACCTAGTATGACTAATAGTCTCAGAACCGGTTGCTAAGCCGGTTTGTAAGGGATCAGTCATCCATCCTATCATACAGTAAGCATGATGCGCTTGTGAGTCATCCATCAGTCAGTCATCAGTCAGCGGTACAGTAAGAGCCTCAGTCAGCCAGTCCAGTCGAGGAGCCATGCGTGTATCGTATGTGAGTCATGGGATCACGTGATCCCAGCCAGTCCGTCGGTCCGTAAAACACCTCACCTCTCTCCGTACTAGAGATGGAGCTTATCAAAGAGCCTCAGTCAGCCAGTCCAGTTGAGGAGCCACGCGTGTATCGTATGTGAGTTATGGGATCACGTGATCCCAGCCAGTCCGTCGGTCCGTAAAACACCTCACCTCTCTTGTTAAGCCCGCAGCGGGGCTTCGTGCACACCTGACGGTTTAGGAAAGTGTGCGGTCCGAAGAGTGCCGGAGCACGTGTTCAGACTCCTGAGATGCGTGTTGATTGGTATAGCCCAATCACTAAGCTTCGAAGGCAAAGGTCCGCCTTTAAGGACCTTTAAGAGTAGATGGAAGAGTAGAGAGGGGCCGCGCAGTGGACAGGAGTGTACAAGGAGCTGCGATTGCAAAGCAAAGTCGAGCTTAAGGCTCAACTGTTCGTACAGAGTCGTATATATACAGGTTCGAACTATGTATGACTAACAGTCCTATAACCGATTAGTAAGTCGGTTTGTCAGTCCATCAGTCATGCTCAGTCATCGTATCGTACACTGTCAGCATGATGCGCGTATTAGTCAGCCAATTCAGAGTCATCAGTCAGCGGTACAGTAAGGAGTCTTAGTCATCCAGTCCAGTCGATGAGCCATGCGTGTATCGTACAGGGGTCCTGGGATCACGTGATCCCAGCCAGTCCGTCGGTCCGTCAAACACCTCACCTCTCGCCGTACCAGAGGCGGAGCTTATCACCACCCTCCCCTCAAAGAAGCGCTTCCACGCGCTTAGTCGGACCCTTCATTGTCGCCGGGGACATAATCGTAGGAGGGAGGCGAAGGGGAGCGAGGGGCATAAGAGGGGCCCGCGTTTTCGAACTCGTCTAGGATGACTTGAGTGATCGCCTGGCGCATGGCGATTCCTGCGCTGCTGAGTTCCCCTTTGCAGAGGTCGTCGCAGCCTGCATTGACGTGGTCGTACTCCATCTCGCGTTCCTCTAGGGTGAGGTAGCGAGCGTGGCGCTGTCGGGTGAGATAGTGGCCATTTGCATGGCGGCGGCGACCTCCATAGGGGCACGTTGTTGGCATCTGGTTGCGGAAGAAGCGGTGATGGCGGGGGACTCGGCACCAGCCCGATGTGGAGATGGAGCAGAGGTGGTGGGGCGTTTCGCAATGAGTGGAGAGATGGTCGTACCACGGGCAGTAGGAGCAGCGCTTACGCTCCTCGAATTCATCCCGGGCCAAGGCGTCGTCGGTGGCATTCTCGCTACTCCAAGACACCCTGCTGCCGGCGCCTCCTCTCAGCCTGGAGTCGGGCCTGGTCGTCCTACTGTAAGGCGTGACATTGTGCCTGTCTCGTCGGTGTCGCCATGCCAGTTCTCCTCTCTCGTGATCTTCATCCACCAGCTCCAGAAGTCGCTCTCGTGCGTTAGCCCGGATAAGTCTCTGGCGCACCGCCTTAGTTCGGCCGACGTGGGCAAGTTGGTGGATCCCGAACTCAGCCCTTCTCTTCTGCGCGTAGGCTTCAAGAGCCTGAACTTCCTTGAGGCAGAAGGCCAACTTGCGTTTGTCGGCCTCGAGATTGCGAAGACGGATGATGTCCGCCTTTACTCCGTAATCTCCCAAGTCTTCGATCGCCCTCTCCATCGGTCCTCCCATCATCCGTTCTTCTGCTAGTAATGTGAAATATCTGTCGTCGCGGTAATCTGCGGGTGATGCCCAAGATGCAGGGGCGGCTTCCAGAGTGTCCGCATATATGGGTCGTCCCGCCCCCATGGTCCCGTAGATGGTGGGTTCTCCCGTGATGGTGTCGAGGCGGAAACGTACGAACCTCGCATCCACCTTGACTGCCGGTTCCGCTTCGGTCGCCGGGACTTTGATGGAGGTTCGGTGTATCTCGGGTTGGAACCTCACCCAGTCATCTCCCGGGTGCGTCTGTACGAGGTCGTCCACATCGACCTCAATGGTGTAGTGTGATGGGAAGCTGTGCATGGACGTGGCCAGGGAAGAGCTCGGTGTCGTACTGGACACTGAGGACAGTGGAGTGGCGGCGCGGTGGACCTCATTAGTCTCTGGGTCCAATACCAAAGGGTGGTCAGCCTCCTCTTGTCGCTCTAGCATGAGTTGCGCTGCCGCCAAGCCGGTTGGGGAGTAGAAGAGTCGGTCCCTCGCAAAACTACTAAGACCGCGGACGAGGTTTCGCGGGTCTTCAGGGTTGTTTTGGGGGAGTGTGTCGGTGCGTGGGGGAATAGGAAGTGGTTCGGGGCTGGGGACTCGACTGGGTCCGTGAACGCTATATAGTGATGGCGACAGTCGTAGATATTCTTCCAGCTCGAAGCTGGGGGGTGTGTTGGTTGGTGGCGCGTAGTCTGGTTCTTCGGGGAAGGCTGGCGGCGGTTCTGTGGTAGGGTGAAGGGAGGCTTCCAATATTGCCACCTCTTCAGTGTCGACCGCCAGCATGGCGTTGCGGGTAGCGGGAGAGGGAGAGCTGTATTGTGAGGACATCAGGGATAAGTTTTCAAACTGGGAGCACAGTGTAGTGATGTCGGGGAGCGGTGAGGATCCCATGGTTGATCCCTGGGGGTTTATAACCATTCTCCGGATGGCCTTGGGGTTCTTATCGTGGAATTCCTTTACCTTAACGGAGGCGTTGTTGAGATTCCGTTTTGGTTCCCAAGAATCGTGGGCTTCGGAGAACCCTTTCCACCGAACAAGGTATTGTAGCGTCCTTGCCTTTCCTGTTCGCCTTGAGGCTAACACGTTGTTTACTTCCCACTCCTCGTGTCCTTCGATCAGGTCAGGAGGTGTCTCCGGGAAGTTGGGTCCGTGTAGTTCCGTCTCCTTATACGGATGGAGGACAGCCGCGTGGAATGCGTTGTGGATCCTCCATGCGGCTGGGAGGTCCAATCTATACGTTACGGCGCTGAGTACTTCCGTTATTTTGAAGGGTCCAAAGCGTTTGGCCCTTAATTTCATCGTGGGGTGTGTCGTTCGCAGGTGGGTCCCTTCCAGCCAGACCTTCTGATCCACGCGGTACCTCTGGAAATGTGGGTTTTTGGTCCAAAGGGATTGCGCCTTGCTGATGGCTTCTTGGGCGCTATTCCTAGCTTCTAGAAGTTGGGATTTTCTTTCTTCGATCGCCGGTACATTCCCGACACGCGTGGGTTGATGAGTGCGGGGAATGAATCCCATCCATAGTTCGTATGGGGGTTTCTTTGTAGTCGAAGAGGGACGGGAATTGATCATGTACTGAGCGACCTTGAGCCAATCCGCCCAGTTATCTTGTTGGTGGTTGCAAAAGATCCTGAGTATTGTCTCCACCGTTTGGTTCGTTCGTTCAGATTGTCCGTCTGTTTGAGGGTGGTACGCGGAGCTCATATTTTGTTTGATGTCCAGCTGGGCGCAGAGTTCTTTGAAGAACTGTGAGGTGAACCGCGTGTCTCTGTCCGATATGATCCTCTTGGGGATGCCCGTGTAGGGGAATGCGTGGTCTCTGAAGAGTCTTGCGACTTCCTCGCTTCCCATGTCTTCTCGGCACGGAATCAGGATTACGGCTTTCGTGCAGTCGTGATCGGTGATGGTGAGGATTGTATCACAGCCGCGTGAGTCGGGTAATTTCGTAATGAAATCGACTGTGATAGTGGCGAAGGGCGTTGTATCTTCACCAGGACCGATCGGCGCAATGGGGGGCACGTTGCGGTGGGTAATTGTCTTCACCGCCTGACAGGTGGCGCATCCTTTGACGTATTCTTCTACATCCATATGGATCGTGGGCCACCAGTAGTCCCGTTTCAGCATTAGGTAGGTCTTCCAGATTCCGGGATGTCCCGACGTCGGAGTGTCATGATACTCCTGAAGGAACGTGCGTCGGAGTTGCACATCTTCAGGGACTACTAGTGATCCCGCTTTCCACCAGACTTTCCATTCGTCTTGGTAGACGCCATGCTTCTTTTTCCAAGTTCGGCATAATTCTTCGTTTGCCTTTTGTAACTGGTGAACTTGTTGCTCCAGGATGGAGATTTCAATGGCTCGGGCGAATAATTCATTGGGAAGGGCTGTGGTCTCCTCATTGTCCATTGATCCGTCATCATGGTCTGGACGTCGAGATAGGGGATCTGCTTGATTCCTCTTTCCGGGTAGGTGAACCAGTTCGAAATCGAAGTCTGCTAGGAACGCGATGTAGCGGGCTACGCGTCTGTTCAACTTTTGGGGGTGCCGGTAATAACGAAGATTGTCGTGGTCTGTGTAGATTGTCAGTTTGTGGGGTGATCCCATTACGAGGTGTCGGACGCGTTTGAGGCCTTCAATGATGGCTAGGAATTCTCGATCTCCAATAGAGTAATTCCTTTCCGCAGCATTCAACGCTTTTGAATGGTAGGCCACTGCCCGTCGTTTGTTGTTGTCGTCTCGTTGGTACAGGATGCTACCGAGTGCAAAGGCTGAGGCATCGACTTCGAGTTCATATGGTTTTGCTGGGTTTGGATGCCAGAGGACCGGTTCGGTAGTTACTCGTGTGATGAGCTCGTCCAGCGCTTTTGTGCATTTCTCGGTCCAGACAAAGGGGGTTCCCTTTTTTGTGAGGTCGTGTAGGGGTCGGGCTATAGACGCGAATCCTTGGATAAAGGGTCTTTGGTAGCCTAGCACGCCTAGGGTCTTCCTTACTTCTTCCACTGATTTGAGAGTTCTGGGCCATTCCGATATTCCTTTTACTTTGGCAGGGTCGATGCGAACTCGTCCTCCTCCCACGAGCCATCCGAGGATTTCCATTTCGTCCTTCTCAAATTGGCATTTCTTTGGCTTCAGGAAGTACGAACATTCTTCCATTTTGTCAAGGAAATCATGGACGATTTGTTTGTGTAATTGGCGTCCTTCGTTATCGTTGGCCGTGGCTATCCACCAGTCGTCCATATAGTTTCCCAGGTTCTCAGGGTACTTCTGGAGGAGGGGGCGAAAATCTCGGTGCATTGTCCGTTGAAAGAAAGGGGGTGCATTGGTGAGGCCGAAGTACATCACTCGAGGGACATAAGTGCCTTGGGGTGTTTTGAACGCTGCCTTTTCTTGGTCCTCTTCGGCAATGCGGATGTTGTTGTATCCCCAGCGGATGTCGAACTTTGAGAATAGTAGTTTGCCGTGCAGCCTTTCTAACGCCGATTGAATATTGGGCAGCGGGTTGTTGTCTCGGACGGTGTATTTGTTTAGTTGGCGGTAGTCCATAATGATCCTCTTTTCTGAACTGTCCTTCTTGTTGATGAAGTATACTGGCGCCGTGTAGGGCGATGGTCCTTCATAGATCCGTCCTAGTTCTTCTTCTTCGAGGATCCATTTTTGCAGGAGTTCTCGTTCGTCTTTTGACAGGGGGTAGACCTTGCAATTTAACTCCTTTGGTGCATCTGGAGTTAGCCTGATCGTCATGTCTTCCGATCTTGCTGGAGGGAAGCGTCGTGCTTCCTCTTCGGAGAATACCTTTCGGTGTCTTTGGTATTCCTTTGGGATAGTGTTGATAGTGAGGTGGATTTTGTCTTTATCCGCCTTCTGGGCCCACTCTTGTGCGATATTGGTTCGTCGCACATAGATAGCCTCGTCTTCTTTGGGTGTCCCTAGTTGTTTGATTGCTTCTCGTTGCATAAAGAAGATTCGTTTGGAGCTGAACATGTATCGGCTGCTCTGGAGTTGTACTGATTCTCCAGAGATCTTCCCCGTTTTCCAGTTGATTCTTGGGTTGAAGTCGTATAGGAAGGGGTATCCCAGGATTATGCGATCTTTTCCTAGGCTTGTGATATAGAATCGTTGAAGGGTATGTTTGTCTCCCTTGACGATACGGAGCCAACAGTAGTGGGTGATCTTTCCTTGTTTGTTTTCTGTTCCGTCGACATTGTGGACAGTGACTGGCCTGGCCAGTTCCTTGCGTCTGATCCCGAGTCGTTTCCACGTTTCTTCATCAATGAAGTTATCGGTAGCACCGCTGTCTATGAGAGCGGATTCATCGGCCTTGGATTGCGAGGTGCGAAAGGAAATGTTCATATTCAAAGTCGATAGTTTCCTAATGTACATCGTATCTTGCAATCCCGTTGCTCTAAGCCAGACCGTCGGCTTCGAGCTTCCTAAAAATCCGCTTTAGCCGACAGTTCCTCATAGAGGTTCTCTCGGTCTTCGATGGTCATTCCCCTGATGTATTGGAGTACGTCCTTTTTGGTGTAAGAGGGAGGTGCGGTGGTCGAGGTTTCCGCTTCGCTGTGTTGTTCCTCTTCTTCATCTTCATTGATTACTGCGGCTCGCACCTTGGGCTTTTCTTTGGTGTATTGCCCTTGAGAGCTGCGAGGTCGATCGGGGGTTTTTCCTTTGCCTTTATCAGGGCAGGCTCGGGACATGTGTCCTAATTTGCGGCAACGGAAGCATCTTCCTTCCTTCATTAGTTTGGTGCGTTCTTCATCCGTCAGTTTTCCGGTGGTACGGATGGCGTCGATGTCCATTGCGTTAGGATCCTTTGGTCGTTTTGGCGGGGAAGGTTTTTGATAGCTGCGCATCCTATTGGCTCGGGTGGAGATATGGCCAGGTCCTCCTTTAGGCCCGATGTTGTCGTTTAGGTCTTGCCACCTTTGGACCGTCTTTCGGGTTGCGTCGTACCATTCTTCCATGGTTGCTGGTAGAATTTCTCGTTGGCGGATGACACGATGGAGTCCGACTGGCAGAATATCTTGGAACAGTTTGATCGTCCCTTCTGCGTCTGGTCCCCATCCTGCTTCTCGGATGAGACGTTTGAAGAGTGTGATGGAGGAGTCGACTTTATCCACATCTAGTTCCATTTTTGTGAGACGGGAGTAGGCGTCTTGTTTCTTGGTTGAGTCGGTGAAGGCGTCTCTGAACGCTCTGGCGAACCATTCCCAGAGGGCTGGGTCGTTTTCCGCGTGTGTCGGGGGGTCTCCTGTGTTTGGGTTTCCTTCTACCTTGATAGATAGTTGGTCTGCCATATCGTACGCCCAATCATCGACTAATGGTCCTTTGATGAAGGTAATCGCATAAGCGACTTGTTCCGCTTTGTTTGTGAAGGTGGAATTGTGTCGGTTAAGGAAGCGGTATGCTCCGAATTGTTGCATGAAGCGTTCTGCGTCCTTTCTGTCTCCTTGGAAGATCTGAGGGATCATCCCTTTGAGAGCTTCACTGCGTGGTGGCGCGGCTGCCGCCTGTCCTGCGGCTGGTTGTCCAGCTGCTGGTTGGCCTCCGCCGCCTCCTCCTCCACCGCCTCCACCTCCTCCGCCGCCTGGTTGTCCTCCGGCGGGTGGTTGTCCTCCTACTGGTGGTTGTCCTCCGGCGGGTGGTTGTTGGGGTTGTCTTCCTGCAGGTTGTTGGGCCTGGGCTGGTCCAGCCATCTGTGCTGGTTGTACATGGGCTACGGCGATTGCTGCCATTGCTGCTGTGAGTTGTTCGATGACCGGTGCGTGAGCTTGGTCGGTTGTAGGGATGTCTGGGTCTGAGGTTGGCGAAGTGGTTTTTACTTCGGTTGCTTCGTCACTTCCTTGTGTGATTTCTGTGTGGACTCGTTCGAGATCTGGGGCGAGTAGGAACGGTTGGCTTTTAGTTCCTAGTCCTGATTCGTAAGGGTCCCTGATTTCGTCTTCTCTGCTAACTTCGTAGCACTCGTCGATGGTCCAACTGATTCGGTACCAAGTTCCGTTGATGTATTCAACAGGGTATGTATATAACCCTTCTTTGAGGTGATATGCTGATCGTCCCTCGGTCCGCGATTCTTGCCAGAAGGCTTTTCCCTGTATTTCTGTAGGGAGGTCGTCGGTGGTTCTATTTCTGAACCGGATGTCAGGGCTCTTTGAGAGCTTTCGTTTCCTTCCAAGGTCGAGTAATATATCAGCCAGGTTGGCTAAGAAGAAGCTCGACTTGTGTTAAGCCCGCAGCGGGGCTTCGTGCACACTTGACGGTTTAGGAAAGTGTGCGGTCCGAAGCGTGCCGGAGCACGTGTTCAGACTCCTGAGATGCGCGTTGATTGGTATAGCCCAATCACTAAGCTTCGAAGGCAAAGGTCCGCCTTTAAGGACCTTTAAGAGTAGATGGAAGAGTAGAGAGGGGCCGCGCAGTGGACAGGAGTGTACAAGGAGCTGCGATTGCAAAGCAAAGTCGAGCTTAAGGCTCAACTGTTCGTACAGAGTCGTATATATACAGGTTCGAACTATGTATGACTAACAGTCCTATAACCGATTAGTAAGTCGGTTTGTCAGTCCATCAGTCATGCTCAGTCATCGTATCGTACACTGTCAGCATGATGCGCGTATTAGTCAGCCAATTCAGAGTCATCAGTCAGCGGTACAGTAAGGAGTCTCAGTCATCCAGTCCAGTCGATGAGCCATGCGTGTATCGTACAGGGGTCCTGGGATCACGTGATCCCAGCCAGTCCGTCGGTCCATCAAACACCTCACCTCTCGCCGTACCAGAGGCGGAGCTTATCAGTGGTGGCGTGGGACTCGGCACCAACCAGATGTCGAGATCGAGCAGAGGTGGTGGGGTGTTTCGCAGTGAGTGGAAAGGTGGTCGTACCACGGGCAATAAGAGCAGCGTTTCCGCTCTTCGAACTCTTCACAGGCTAATGTGTCGTCCGTGGCGTTCTCGCTATTCCACGAGACCCTGCTGCTTGCTCCTCCCCTCAACCTGGAGTCGGGCCGGGTCACTCGGTTGGTACTGTAGGGCACGTTACTGCGCCTGTCTCGTCGGTGTCGCTGTGCCAGTTCCCCTCTCTCGTGATCTTCGTCCACCAGCTCCAGAAGCCGTTCCCGCGCGTTGGCCCGGATTAGTCTTTGGCGGACCGCCTTAGTTCGGCCGACGTGTGCGAGTTGGTGGATCCCGAATTCAGCCCTTCTTTTCTGTACGTGGGCCTCGAGAGCTTGGATTTCCTTGAGGCAGAAGGCCAACTTGCGCTTGTCAGCCTCGAGGTTGCAAAGGCGAATGATGTCCGCCTTCACTCCGTAGTCTCCCAAGTCTTCGATCGCCCTCTCCATCGGGCCTCCCATCATCCTTTCCTCTGCTAGTAGTGTGAAATATCTGTCGTCGCGGTAGTCAGCAGGTGCCGCCCAGGATGCCGGAGCGGCTTCTAGGGTGTCCGCGTATATGGGTCGTCCCGCTCCCATGGTCCCGTAGATAGTGGGTTCTCCCGTAATGGTGTCGAGGCAGAAGCGCACAAACCTGGCATCCACCTTGACCGCTGGTTCTGCCTCAGTCGCCGGGACTTTGATGGAGGTGCGGTGGATTTCTGGCTGGAACCTTACCCAGTCGTCTCCTGGGTGTGTTTGTACGAGGTTGTCCACATCGACTTCGATGGTGTAATGTGAGGGGAAGCTGTGCATAGAAGTTGCGGGGGAGGAGCCCGAGTTCGTGCTCGAGACTGAAGATAGCGGGGTGGCCGCGCGGTGTATGAGGTTGGTTTCGGGGTCTCGTACCAGGGGGTGGTCGGCCTCTTCCTGCCTTTCCAGCATCAGCTGAGCCGCTGCCCGCCCTGTCGCCGAGTAGAAAAGTCTTTCCCGGGCGAAGCTGCTCAGACCCCGGACTTGATTACGTGGGTCATCGGGGTCGTTCTGGGGCAACGGGTCTGTGCGAGGGGGAACGGGAAGTGGTTCGGGGCTGGGGACGCGGCTTGGTCCGTGGACGCTGTAAAGCAACAGTGATAGTCGCAAATACTCTTCCAGCCCGAAGCTGGGGGGTGTGTCTGTCGGTGGGGCATAGTCTGGTTCCTCGGGGAAAGCTGGTGGCGGTTCTGTGGTAGGGTGAAGGGAGGCTTCCAATATTGCTACCTCCTCCGTGTCAACCGCTAGCATGGCGTTGCAAGTGGCCGGAGAGGGAGAACTGTACTGTGAGGACATCAGGGATAGGTTTTCGAATTGTGAGCACAGTGTAGTGATGTCGGGGAGTGGTGAGGACTCCATGGTCAATCCCTGGGGGTTTATAACCATTCTCCGGATGGCCTTTGGGTTCTTATCGTGGAATTCTTTCACCTTGACGGAGGCATTGTCCAGATTCCGCTTCGGTTCCCAGGAATCATGGGCTTCGGAGAATCCTTTCCACTGGACAAGATACTGTAGCGTTTTTGCCTTTCCTGTTCGCCTTGAGGCTAACACGTTGTCCACTTCCCACTCCTCGTGTCCCTCGATCAGGTCAGGAGGTGTCTTGGGGAAGTTAGGTCCATGTAGTTCCGTTTCCTTATATGGGTGGAGGACGGCCGCGTGAAATGCATTATGGATCCTCCACGCGGCTGGGAGGTCTAGCCTGTACGTTACGGCGCTGAGTACTTCCGTCACTTTGAAAGGTCCAAAACATTTGGCCCTTAATTTCATTGTGGGGTGTGTTGTTTGTAGATGGGTCCCTTCCAACCAGACCTTCTGATCCACTCGATATCTTTGGAAGTGTGGGTTCTTGGTCCAAAGGGATTGCACCTTGCTGATGGCTTCTTGGGCGCTTTTCCTGGCTTCTAGAAGTTGGGATTTCTTTTCTTCGATTGCCGGTACGTTCCCGACACGTGTGGGTTGGTGAGTACGGGGGATGAATCCCATCCATAATTCGTACGGGGGTTTCTTTGTGGTTGATGAAGGACGGGAGTTTATCATGTACTGGGCAATTTTGAGCCAATCCGCCCAGTTATCTTGTTGGTGATTGCAGAAGATTCTCAGTATTGTCTCCACTGTTTGGTTTGTTCGTTCTGACTGTCCGTCTGTTTGAGGGTGGTACGCGGAGCTCATATTTTGTTTGATGTCCAACTGGGCGCAGAGTTCCTTGAAGAATTGCGACGTGAACCACGTGTCCCTGTCCGAGATGATTCTTTTAGGAATTCCAGTGTAGGGGAATGCATGGTCTCTGAAGAGCCTCGCTACTTCCTCGCTTCCCATATCTTCCCGACATGGAATCAGGATTACGGCCTTCGTGCAGTCGTGATCGGTGATGGTGAGAATTGTATCACAGCCGCGTGAGTCGGGTAATTTCGTAATGAAATCAACTGTGATAGTGGCGAAGGGTGTTGTGTCTTCACCAGGACCGATCGGCACAATGGGGGGCACGTTGCAGTGGGTAATTGTTTTTACCGCTTGGCAGGTGGCGCATCCTCTGACGTAATCTTCAACATCTTTATGGATTGTGGGCCACCAGTAATCTCGTTTTATCATCAGGTAGGTCTTCCAGACTCCGGGATGTCCCGATGTCGGAGTATCGTGGTACTCCTGGAGGAACGTGCATCGGAGTTGTACGTCTTCAGGGATCACTAAGGATCCTGCCTTCCACCAGACCTTCCATTCATCTTGATAGATGCCGTGCTTCTTCTTCCATTTTTGGCATAGTTCGCTGTTTGCCTTCTGCAGTTGGTGGACCTGTTGTTCCAGGATCGAGATTTCAATTGCTCTAGTGAAGAGTTCGTTTGGTAGAGCTGTGGTCTCTTCATTATCCGCTGATCCGTCGTCGTGGTCTGGGCGTCGGGATAGGGGATCTGCTTGGTTTCGCTTGCCAGGAAGGTGGACTAACTCGAAGTCGAAGTCAGCCAAGAATGCAATGTATCGAGCGACACATTGGTTCAATTTTTGTGGATGTCGGTAGTAGCAGAGGTTGTCGTGATCCGTGTAGATGATCAATTTGTGGGGTGATCCCATCACTAGGTGTCGTACGTGTTTCAGGCCTTCTATGATGGCCAGGAGTTCTCTGTCACCGATGGAGTAGTTCCTTTCGGCTGCGTTTAGTGCCTTTGAATGATAGGCTACTGCCCGTCGTTTGTTGTCGTCATCTCTTTGGTAGAGGATGCTCCCGAGTGCGAAAGCAGAGGCATCGACCTCAAGTTCGTATTGTTTGGCGGGATTTGGGTGCCAGAGGACTGGTTCAGTGGTCACTCGCGTGATGAGTTCATTTAACGCCTCTGTGCATTTTTCGGTCCAGATGAACGTGGTTCCTTTCTTGGTGAGGTCATGTAGCGGTCGGGCTATTGCTGCGAATCCTTGAATGAAAGGTCGCTGGTAGCCAAGCACTCCCAGGGTCTTCCTGACTTCTTCTACTGATTTGAGGGTTCTGGGCCATTCTGATATCCCTTTTACCTTGGCCGGGTCGATATGTACTCGTCCTCCTCCCACGAGCCACCCAAGGATTTCCATTTCGTCCTTTTCGAATTGACATTTCTTTGGTTTTAGGAAGTAGGAGCATTCTTCCATTTTGTCAAGAAAGTCATGGACAATTTGTTTGTGTAGTTGGCGGCCTTCTTCGTCATTGGCCGTGGCCACCCACCAGTCGTCCATGTAATTCCCCAGGTTTTCAGGGTATTTCTGGAGTAGGGGGCGGAAATCTCGGTGCATAGTTCGTTGGAAGAACAGGGGTGCATTTGTGAGCCCGAAGTACATTACTCGGGGAACATAGGTGCCTTGGGGAGTTTTAAACGCCGCCTTGGTTTGGTCCTCTTCAGCAATGCGTATGTTATTATATCCCCAGCAGATATCGAACTTAGAGAAGAGTAGTTTGCCGTGCAGTCTTTCCAGTGCGGATTGTATATTGGGCAGGGGGTTGTTGTCTCTGACTGTGTATTTGTTCAGCTGTCGGTAATCCATGATGATTCTCTTCTCCGCACTGTCTTTCTTGTTGATGAAGTAGACTGGTGCCGTGTAAGGTGATGGTCCTTCGTAGATTCGTCCTAGCTCTTCTTCTTCGAGAATCCATTTTTGTAGAAGTTCTCATTCGTCTTTGGATAGGGGGTATACCTTGCAATTTAACTCCCTTGGTGTGTCTGGCATTAGCTTGATCGTCATGTCTTCCGACCTTGCCGGAGGGAAGCGTCGTGCTTCTTCTTCGGAGAATACCTTTTGGTGTTTTCGGTATTCTTTCGGGATGGTATCGATGGTGAGGTGGATTTTGTCTTTATCCGCCTTCTGGGCCCATTCTTGTGCAATATTGGTCCTTTGCACGTAGATGGCTTCATCTTCCTTGGGCTTCCCTAATTGCTTGATCGCCTCTCTCTGCATAAAGAAGATGTTCTTGGCGAGATGCATGTATCGGCTGCTTTGAAGTTGTACCGGGTCTCCTGAGACTTTTCCTGTCTTCCAGTTGATTGTTGGGTTGAAATCATAAAGGAAGGGGTATCCTAGGATGATGCGATCCTTTCCTAGGCTTGTGATGTAGAATCTCTGGAGCATATGTTTGTCTCCTTTGACAATACGGAGCCAGCAGTAATGGGTGATCTTCCCTTGTTTGTTTTCAGTGCCATTGACATTGTGGACAGTAACTGGTCTAGCCAGTTTCTTGCATCCTATCCCAAGTCGTTTCCAGGTATCTTCGTCGATGAAGTTGTCGGTTGCGCCACTATCTATGAGGGCGGATTCATCGGCCTTGGATTGCGAAGTGCGAAAAGAAACATTCATATTCAGAGTTGAGAGTTTCCTAATGTACATCGTATCTTGTAATCCCGTTGCTCTAAGCCAGACCATCGGCTTCGAGCTTCCTAAAAATCTGCTTTGGCCGATAGCTCCTCATAGAGGTTCTCTCGGTCTTCGATAGTCATCCCCCTAATGTACTGGAGGACGTCCTTTTTAGTGTAGGAGGGAGGTGCGGTGGTCGAGGTTTCAGCTTCGCTATGTTGTTCCTCTTCCTCGTCTTCATTGATTACTGCAGCTCGGACCTTGGGTTTTTCTTTGATGTATTGTCCTTGGGAGCTGCGGGGTCGATCGGGGGCTTTTCCTTTGCCTTTGTCGGGGCAGGCTCTGGACATGTGTCCCAATTTGCGGCAACGGAAGCACCTTCCTTCCTTCATTAGTTTGACGCGTTCTTCGTCTGTTAGCTTTCCCATAGTGCAGATGGCGTCGATGTCCATCGCATTAGGGTCTTTTTGTCTCTTCGGTGGAGAGGGCTTTTGATAGCTCCTCATTCGGTTGGCTCTGGTCGAGATGTGACCGGGTCCTCCTTTGGGTCCAATATTGTCATTCAGGTCTTGCCACCTTTGGACTGTCTTCCGGGTTGCATCGTACCACTCTTCCATGGTTGCTGGTAGGGTTTCTCGTTGGCGGATGACGCGGTGGAGTCCGACTGGTAGAATGTCCTGGAACAGCTTAATTGTTCCTTCTGCGTCTGGTCCCCACCCCGCTTCCCTGATGAGGCGTTTGAAGAGTGTGATGGAGGAGTCGACTTTGTCCACATCTAACTCCATTTTCATAAGACGAGAGTACGCGTCTTGTTTCTTAGTGGAATCAGTGAAGGCGTCTCTGAATGCCCTTGCAAACCATTCCCAGAGGGCGGGGTCGTTTTCTGCGTGTGTCGGGGGATCTCCTGTGGTGGGGTTTCCTTCTACCTTGATAGATAGTTGGTTCGCCATGTCATATGCCCAATCATCGACCAGTGGTCCTTTGATGAAGGTGATGGCGTAGGCCACTTGTTCTGCCTTGTTAGTGAAGGTGGAGTTATGTCGGTTAAGGAAGCGATATGCTCCGAATTGTTGCATGAAGCGTTCTGCGTCCTTTCTGTCTCCTTGGAAGATCTGAGGGATCATTCCTTTGAGAGCTTCGCTGCGGGGTGGTGCGGCTGCTGCCTGTCCAGCTGCTGGTTGGCCTCTGCCGCCACCTCCTCCGCCGCCACCTCCGCCACCGCCTCCTCTGCCACCTGGTTGTCCTCCGGCCGGTGGTTGTCCTCCGGCTGGTGGTTGTTGGGGTTGTCCTCCTGCTGGTTGTGGAGCTTGTGCTGGTCCGGCTACCTGTGCCGGTTGTACATGAGCTACGGCGATTGCTGCCATTGCTGCTGTGAGTCGTTCGATGACCGGTGTGTGAGCTTGGTCGGTTGTAGGGATATCTGGGTCTGAGGTTGGCGAAGTGGTCTTTTCTTCGGGTGCTTCGTCACTTCCTTGTGTGATCTCTGTATGGATTCGTTCGAGATCTGGGGCGAGTAGGAACAGTTGGCTTTTAGTTCCTAGTCCTGATTCGTGAGGGTCTTTGATCTCGTCTTCTCTGCTAACTTCGTAGCACTCGTCGATGGTCCAACTGATTCTGTACCAGGTTCCGTTGATGTATTCAACAGGGTATGTGTATAACCCTTCTTTGAGGTGATATGCCGATCGTCCCTCGGTCCGTGATTCTAGCCAGAAGGCTTTTCCCTGTATTTCTGTAGGGAGGTCGTCGGTGGTTCTATTTTTGAACCGGATGTCGGGGCTCCTTGAGAGCTTTCGTTTCCTTCCGAGGTCGAGTAGTATGTCAGCCAGGTTGGCTTAGGAGAAGCTCGACTTGTGTTAAGCCCGCAGCGGGGCTTCGTGCACACCTGACGGTTTAGGAAAGTGTGCAGTCCGAAGAGTGCCGGAGCACATGTTCAGACTCCTGAGATGCGTGTTGATTGGTATAGCCCAATCACTAAGCTTCGAAGGCAAAGGTCCGCCTTTAAGGACCCTTGAAGTGTAAATGGAAGAGTAGAGAGGGGTCTCGCAATGAACAGGAGTATACAGGAGGCTGCGATTGCAAAGCAAAGTCGAGCTTAAGGCTCAACTGTCTGTACAGAGTCATATATATACAGAGTCGAACTTTGTATGACTAATAGTCCTAGAACCGGTTGCTAAGCCGGTTTGTAAGGGATCAGTCATCCGCCCTATCGTACAATAAGCATGATGCACTTGTGAGTCATCCATCAGTCAGCAGTACAGTAAGAGTCTCAGTCATCCAGTCCGAACAGAGAGCCACGCGTGTATCATATGTGAATCATGGGATCATGTGATCCCAACCAGTCCGTCGGTCCGTAAAACACTTCACCTCTCTCCATACCAGAGGCGGAGCTTATCATCTCTCCGTACTAGAGATGGAGCTTATCACTCGCCCACCTCGCGGGCAACAACCCCGAAAGAGCGGTAAGCCTCGATTAGTATGTATCACTGTATGCCTCGTTGGATGTGGACAGACTACATGAGTCGCTAGTGACTCAGCCCTATGTACACATGCCTGTAGCACCGATTCGTCATGTTCCGTACCCTGTGCCCCGTATCCTCGTATTCTGTATAAGTATGACTCGACTGTGACTCTAGGTCGCTAAGTTGAGTCTCCTGTCCATCTTACACAGACAATATCATCTATTTCCCACACCCCTAGCCAGAAGGCGGCCGACAAGAGCCTTGTCGCCACCACTCGAGTCTATACGTTATTGTCATGTAAGCAGCGGTGACATCTACAGTGCCTATGTTCATCTACCACCCCCTGATCAGGTTGCACCTGAGATCAGAAATGACCCATGATTCTTTCCATATTTTGCAACTTGTGTCGGAGCGATTGATGGATCACTGCTGGATGCCTTTGTCTCTGAAGCTGATATGACTCATTATCGGAGTAGAAAAGGCCGGATTTCTACTAATCTCCTTGCTGCATGCCAATTCTCTCTTCAGTTCTGTTATTTACTCAGTGGATGGGAGGGAAGTGCTGCCAACAGTTGTGTGTTTGACAATGTGCATTGAACTGATTTTCCAATCTGTCCAGGAACATACTACTTGGCAGATGCTGGGTTTCCTTTGTGCGATGCTCTTTTGGTACCATATCGAGGTGTCCGATACCACTTGAAGGAGTGGGAGCAAGCCAATCTCAGGTGCTTGATGACTCTGACAGTGTCGTGACTGTCATCTCATACATGTTTTTAGGCCTGCCAACTACCAAGAGCTTTTCAACCTCTGTCATGCATCTCTTCGGAATGTTATTGAGCACATATTTGGTGTCTGCAAGCGTCATTTCAAACTGATGGTTGCAGCATCAGAATACAATCTCTGGACACAGGCCAAGATACCACTAGCACTTGGTGCCCTGCACAATTTCATCCACGTTCATGATCCTGCTGATAAAGCCGAAACAGCCTATGATTACCTGGTGGGCAGTGGGCAAGTGAACTATGGAGCTAACATCAATCCCGAGCATCTTGGTGCTCATATCTCACAAGCAGAAAAAGATCAGGCCGGTATAATAAGGGATAATATTGCAAGGGCAATGTAGGCAGATTATCAGGGGTATTTAGCAGAACAATTGGACAGAGCATGAGGGACAGGTATTATATAGTACTTGAGATAACAGTTTAATCAAAAATCACTAGTTCCCGCCAGCAGAGGGTAGAGTTTGCTTTTGATAAACCGAGTGCAAGCCTCCTTCTTACTGATAGCAAGGACTGTGTCTGCAAACGCTGTGTCTTTGCAGATGACCTGAAAGACCTGTGTCTGTTCATTGTCAGAGAGATCACCATCATCCTCAATAGTATGAATTGCAGCTCGCTTGCGTTCCAGAGAAGGTGCAGCAGCATCCACAGCAAGGGCAGTGGCAAGCCAATCAATTGATGATGCCACATCCTCAATGGCCTGGCTTCCGGACTTGCAGCCATGACAAACTCGTTTCCCAGACATAGACTCGAAGGTGTCAGCTGCCTGGCACTTGCTAGAGGTAGGGACACAAACACCAGACAAGGTAGCCAAAGCCACTGAACTGGATGACACAGCAAGGGCGTTGGCCATAGCAGAGACAGGTGTTGCAGAAGTCTGATGAAGGATGGGGTCGATGAGGAAGTCATTATCGGAACTGGAGCTGGAAGAGATGCTGGGTGTGCGAGTGTGACCAGGACGGACAACCCCCTTGCCAGTGGCATATGTGCCTTCCACAAGGTCGGCCATGTCATTGTAGAGAGGGAACGACATTGCTTGCCACTTCTTAAACTGTGGGTGAGCCTAGTATGAAGTGTGAGTTACACCGTTACGACGTGGCAAGTGGATAGGTCATATTACCTTGATAAGGTTCTCCCATACACTGTCCTCAGCCATCGCAAGACCCTTCTCTGCATTCCATCCAAAACCAGACTTGTCCCGAATGATCTTGACCTCCCGATACTCCTTCTTAAGCTGGTAAAATACTGCTTTCAGATCAGTTGTTTTATCGGGATTCATGAACAACCTACTGTGCTCCAACGGTTCTTGCAACTATCTGCAGTCTTGGGACCACCCCCGGACCGTGCTTGAGTCCCAGAAAGGTTCGGTTCGGCAGCAGTCCATGCAGACTTGTGCCAGTTGCCATTACTGGTCTGCATTCCGTTCTGGCGCTGCTCGAACAACAAGTCAACAAGCTTGCGGTCGCATTCAGCATTCCAAAAAGCACGGGGTCTTGACATCCCCACAGAGTGTGGTTGAGACTTGGAGGAGTGCAGAGTAGGTGAGTAAAGACTGTGGTAATGAGAGTTTGAATGTTGAACGTCGAAGTCGAACACCTTGTCGAACACCAGAGTTCAACAAGCGTGACACTCCAAACTCCGGGTTGGAACCGTAACCAGGTTTCATAACCCTAACCCAACCCTAATCTGACCCAACCTGGCCTCACCTGGCCCCAACCGCGTTACCGAACAGGGCCTTATGCTTCAGTCCCCACGCCATAGCAAGACCATCAACTTTCTCCAACATCCTTTCTATCGTACCTGAAAAGTACCTGAGAATCACATTACGGTCATAACACACAGAGTTCCGTACCACGTGATACGAGCGAGTATACTTGTTTCGTGTTCGCGTTTGGCTTCCCCTGCTCGCCCCAGGCGTCAACCCACTTAGCAGCGTCGTCGACACTACGGATGGCTGTCGCTGTTTATCTGGATCATAAACAATAGAGTGTGAAGTCCGCTCGATTAAGGTGGTATCATAATTACGGTTACAGATGTAGGACCGACACTGCACCAAGAGGCGACCACTACTGGAAAGTCGTGAGGTGAGTTTGAGAACGCATGAGAGCATGAAAATAGATGCATAAGTTGTCGGACAGTAACTTATCGTCAACCAGCCTTGCGGAGGTGAGAAGGAAGGGATCAGCACGTACAGGAATGGTAAGAGGAGACTCAGAGTTTATCGAATATTTACTATCGGTGATGGCGACGGAGAAGTCGCAGAACCTCCCTGGCAATGGTCAAATCCGCGTTCTGTGGGTCAGGAACATAAAACGAAGCGGCCATTGGTAGTATTGCCACGTAAATGAGACCTTTTGGGAAGATGGCCAACATCGCTGGCCTGGAGCCGGGTTGTGGGGACGCAACCGTGCTGTGTGTGAAGAGGGCCTTGTTATCCTTAGTAGGCTAGAACGTCGCGTCTGAGATTGGCAACGCGTCATTGGCAAGAGGGAGACCGCATTGTCCCGAGTTGGTGGTGGATTCGAACGGGTTCAACTGGTCCCAGTGTTAAATCGGTGGCGCAGAGCGCTACATCTATTGCGTGACACTGACTCGGGCCTTCAAGCTTCAAGCTTCACCGGTGAAGCCGGTGAAACTAAAGTCTACTCTTAGTTTCCAGTGAGCGCAAGTCTCATGTATTGTATACGTCTGCTTACAGATACGGAGTTGTTACGAGTTGTAACGAGTAGGTAAAACAAGTAACAGTCTTTTTGAGTAAAGACCAAGGTATGAAAAAGGAAAAGATATCGTACTTATATACGCGTTCACGATTGTAATCGTGACGCGGCGCAGAATGACGACGACGAAGTTTCGGATGGCAGTCCGAGATCCGAGCTTCCGTGACCGCTGTACGCGGCCGTTGCATCGCGCTGAGGCTGCAACTCCGACGTGTTTCTCATTCTGAGGTACCAGTTGTGGCCGTCCAAATGCATACACACTTCAAAAGTACAAAGACAATATCATAGACAGTCTTCAAAAACCATACCCACTACTAAGCATACTCGGCAATCCTCTCGCTTTGTCCAACCTGCTTCTCCGCAACCGGGTTGTCACCATATTTTCTAACCAGAGCCGTGCTCCTCAGCAACTGCGCGATGTCGTGATGACGTTCCTTCGACGCCAAGTCCAATGGCGTCTCGCCCTCCTTGTTCTTTATAAGCAGATTGGCACCATTCTTCAGCAGGACTTCCGCAACATCATAGTGACCATAAAACGCCGCCAGGTGTAACGCAGTCTCTCCATCTGCCTCCTGAGTGTTCACGACTGCGTGGCGGGCGAGTAACAGTTTCAAAACATCCAAATGTCCCTTTTGTGATGCCATGTGTAACGGTGTCCAGTCAGAATCGTTCTGTGCATTCACCATCGCGCCACGATCAAGGAGGACCTCTGCAACCTTGCCCTTCCCTGTGCGAGACGCAAGATGTAATGGGGTCCAGCCATACACATGCCTTGCGTTGATCGCCGCATTGCGTTCTAGTAGTAACTGCGTGACGGCATCGTGTCCATTTTCCGATGCCCCATGTAGCGGCGTCATCTCCTGCCAATCCCGGTGATTAGTTTTTGCTCCAGCATCCAATAGCAGCCGCGTGGCTTCCAATTTTCCGTTTCTCGACGCAGGAAATAAGGGTGTCTCCTGGTCTTCATCCTCCGCGCTCGGATTTCCATTGCGGTCGATTAGCCAGCGCATGAGTTCGGGGTCTCCATGTTGAGAAGCTACGTGTAACGCAGTCTGACCATCCCCGTATTGCGCATTAACATCAAAAACCTCTTCATGTCCCCTTGCCCACGCTACGTCTAGGAAAGTATGATCCTCGTGATTGCGCGCAAGGACATTCGCATGGAATTTAAGCAATAACCACACAAGCCACAGATGATCCTGCTGCGAGGCGAAGTGCAATGGCGTCCAGTCCATCTTGTCACGGGCATCCACCTCTGCACCACGTTCAAGGAGTAAATGTGCGACCACAAGCTTGCCCCGATCAGCAGCCAGATGTAACGGAGTCCGGAGATTCTTCTCCTGTGCGCCGATCTTCGCGCCACAGTCGAGTAACAAATGGGCGATGTCGTAGTGATCGTTTTCCGCTGCCACGTGGAGAGGAGTGCGCCCAAGAGAATCCTGGTGATCTATGTCTGTGACATGTTCCGATAGCACCCGTGCAGCCTCCAGTCTTCCCTTTGTCGATGCTAGGAAGAGCGGAGTCTCTTGGTCTTTGTTTTGTGCATTCGGGTTCGCACCATGCTTGATTAGAGAGCGCACCACCTCGGGGTCTCCATTTTCCGATGCCGTGTGTAACACAGTCTGATCAACGCTGTCACGAGCAAGGACATCCGCACCGTGTTCGAGCAACAGCCGCACAAACTCCTGATGTCCCTGCTGTGATGCGAAGTGCAAAGGAGACCAGTCCATCTCGTCACGGACATCAACCTTCGCACCACGTTTAAGGAGTAAATGTGCGACCGCAAGGTTGCCCTGGACAGCTACTAGATGTAATGGAGTCCGGAGATTCTTCGCTGGTGCATTGACATCCGCGCCACGGTCGAGTAATAAATGGGCGATGTCGTAGTGACCGATTTCCGCTGCCACGTGGAGAGGAGTGCGCCCAAGCGAATCCTGATGATCTATGTCTGTGACATGCTCCGATAGCAGTCGTGCGGCCTCCAGTCTTCCCTTTCTTGATGCTGGGAAGAGCGGAGTCTCCTGGTCTTCATTCTGTGCATTAGGGCTCGCACCATGGTTGATTATAGAGCACACCACCTCGAGGTCTCCGCATTCCGCCGCTAGGTGTAATGGGGTCCGATCGTGGCCGTCCCGAGCACTCACGTCGGCACCGTGCTGCAATAGCAACTGCGCGACCCCTACATGTCCCTTGTCTAATGCTGCGTGCAGCGGACTCACGCGGTGACCGCCCCTCGCGTTGATGTCTTGTGGATAAGCAACGATCAGGTGCTCCGTTAAGTCATAGAACCCGCATAGTGCTGCGTAATACAGCGGGACCGGGTCAGCGAAAGGCGTCAGTGGTGATTTTTGGGGGTGGTCCAAGTTGTACGCCTTGATCCAGGCTGCAAAGTGTGGCCTGTCCTTGTCAAAGAGTCGTTCCATCCCTTCTTGAATAATCGATGCTACATTTCCAAACCGGGCATGATCAACCCAGTGCTTGGCAGCATAAGAATGCAAGGGGGAGTCGTCGTGGGTGCTACCGTCCAGTTGTAGGAGAATGCTGAGGCATGCCCTGGCAATAAACGTATGTGCAGGTTCTGGGAGAACATGGAATTTGGAAATATCTTTGGAATTTGCGATATAATCAGAGGCCAGGAATTGCCGCACTGAAAAGTGTGAAAACTGCACAGTTCGCTCGACGACGACGACCAGGCTGGAGCAGGCGGACAACACAGCCTCTTCGACGTCCTTGTGGCGCCAACGCGCACTGAATTCGGGTATCCCGGTCGAGTCTTCGTCAACCTCAATTGCGAAAACCTCCGCAAGCTCTTCGATACGAAGGGGGCGAGCAGAAACCGAAAGGCACTGGAAGATGCGATGAGCATATTCCCATTTCTTCTCGTTGATGATCTGCAGTGTGCGTTCGTATGTCTCGTTCAAAGAATTGGGAAATTCTCTCAAAGCGCGTCGAATGCTCTGGAGAGGGGTGTGACGCAGCATTTCTAGCTGGCAGGAAGCCCATCGGAACCTAAGTTACGGCATCAGGGAATAGTCTGAATCACATAAAAATTACTGCGTACACCCCACCACAATCCTGCGTGAGTGTATCGATGACTAGAGTTTTCTCCTCTTCTGGCCATTTTCGCATCCTCGAGTCCGAGTGAACAACAAACTTGACGTACTCGGCAATATCTTCACATTGTCCGCCATATTGATCAAGGGACACGATTTTGCTTACGAAGGGCTTGAGAGCACGCCAGATATCCAGCTCAGGACGACTGGTGATACAGAGATATATACGTGGAGATATGTCAATAAGTCCCCGGATGATCTCCAGGACCTCTGCACGTGGAGAAGCCAACCCGGAGGAATCAGGGCACGCATCTAGCGCATCTACGACAATGTAGACCGGCAATTCCGCCTGGCTGATCATATCCCGCAGGCATTGCATAAGCTCATCTTCGCCAGGCTGTCGAGAACCACGATCGTGGGCCATATAAAGGGCAGAAAGGACTTCACAGAGACGATCAGATTGATTGCAAAGTTGAACGAGAAGGGAAGATAGCAAGCTGCGTGCGTCCTGTTTGACCGCATCCTGATGATCAAAGTAAAAAAAAGCAAGGTTGGCTGATCCAGCTTGACGCATGGGCCAGATGTCTTGGATGATTGTTGAGCTAGTCAACAACATGAGCACACTAAGGCGAGTAATAGCTGTGGTCACCCATACCAAATGACAGTTTTTCCTGAGCCTGCTATGATATCGGAAGCGATCAGCTGTAGCCAAGGAGAGGAAAGTTCGGGACACACGTATACCATACGTCCACAACAATGAACCTCTCGACTTCCATTTCCAGGCAGAAAAGATATTGCCTTGGGTGAGCCATCTGACAGTCCCGTTGTGATGAGTCTTGCGAGCTATGTTATGGTTTGTCCACGGATCTGGGGCAGACAACCAACGTTGGACGTCATGCTGCAACCGGGTGCCTGCGAAGTAGCTTTAGCTTAGACGGCCAAAAAGGCAACATGAGAGGATTACGAACGCTCCGCATTGACCTCCGTTGAAATGATTGTATGGATGGTTGTATGGATGAGCTCCACATCGTCCCGCGTGTTTTTGATGAGGTCTAGCGGTAACAGCATAAAACAACCCTCGTTCACGCAGGTTGGACAGACGCACCCTGGGTTTTTTGGTTGCTGTCCCTCAAGTCGTTGAGATCTAAGACGGAATGATGTGAGATAACATGCACGTAGTCATCTGAACAGCTGATGCACACCATGCACGGCCACCTTCAAAGTCTGTTCAGCTATCATCTGAGACTCCTCCATGGTGAGTGCATCCAGCTTTTGTAGCATCTTTTCAATCGCTTTCCGGCCTAATCGTCTCTTAACAAATGCCTCATGAGCTATTGTGGGTAGGATGATCTTACTAACTCGTCCCTGGTGGGTCAGTTTGTCCACCAAAACAAGGCCGGACAGTATCTCGACCATTATCTCAATTAGCATTTCAGCCCTCTCACGGGTGGGTGAGATCTTGTTGAGTCGCGTAATGAAGCTGTCGATGCGTCTATAGAAGCACATAATCTCGTAATTGTTTTTGTTCTTTGACTCGCGTGTAGCGCGTCTGGGGTGTCTAGTAGTGGAAGTAGACCCATCACAAGGAAGAGGTTGGAGAAGGTAAAGAAAATACGCACGTCGGGCGGAACAACGAAAACTACGTTTGCAAAAGGGATCCATAAAGTTACTGTAAGCGTTGAAGTATATGAAAAGAACAAGTACGGGGTCACCAGTCTGTTGATCGATAAAGAATCCCCTTGTGTACTTAAGTTCCGGAAATGGGCCTGAATCAAATCACGAAATTCATTGGGGGTGGGGTTCTCGTAGTTTCTCATGGAATCGAGATACGATGGAGGATCTTCCCCAGTCCGGCTCTGGTAAGTTTCTAGGGTGTTACTGAAAATAATTGCGAAGGTGGACATGCTTGTGGAAGACGACACGTCTGATGGATGAAAGCAAGGATGAAAGGAACCGGGAGAAGTGACCACAAGTGCTGAGTCATAGTTATATGCTTACCTGAGCTATTTGACGTACAGTACTAGCGCAGCTGGCCGAATATATTACGCACAAATCGGGTAAACCTACTTTTGGACTCGCGGGTACAGTAAGTTACAGTCATGTGGTTCATGTGGTTCTCACGTTATGTCACCGCACACATTTCCGCCGCTGTCATGAAGAGGATGCATGACAGAGGATGCATGTGTGTGTGGAGGATGCAGTCCCTCCAAAAAAGTTACTCGTCCTGGTCAAAAGTTGAGGTCCGTCAATACTGGAGGGATTTCCGTTCGATCATCCAATGGTAGTAAGACGTCTCTTGTCCTCGAAAAAGACTGAAATTCTAAAGAATGTCTGGCAGCCCCGAAGTGCCAATGAGTGCCTCTGACACAGGAATCAGAGATGAGTGCCATATTGATAAGTCACCGCTTACGTTGAGCAATGATGAGGGGATCACAGGATGTGAAAGCGGACAACCCTCAGCGTTCGGTCTGTATCACTCTGGGATTGGTGGGGGGATCCCGGATCAGTGTAGAGTTGGACAGAAAGGTGCGTGTAAAAGGTCCCGCATACAATTCTTTATTTCCTCCTTTTCGTTTCGTCTTCTATTTTTGCAGCTTCCATGCGAGGCGCCAAGGCTCGACAGTATGGTTGTTATTCACGCCATAGGGTCGGGGACGCAGACCTTGATGCCACGGGTTATGTCTAGTCACTTGGCGTGGAAGTCCCTCTCATACTCATGTAACTTCTGAATTGCATAGTTGATTTCCTGATCTGTATGTTCACGCGACTTCTTGCGTGCCAGTGAGCAGGCAGCACGATTAAGGGCTGTATCACAGGCTTCAAGAACTCTTACAAGAACGTCGGAGTGAGATAAGGAATAAACATAATCTGGGTAGATACTTCTGAAGCCTAACAACTTGACGAAGAGGCCTCAGAAAACTTAGAAAAGACATTGCAAACCTTGATCAGTTCCATGGCCTGGTACTGGTAAGCCCTGCCCTTTTCGTTCACAGTTCTACAATACGACCTTCTGCCGAAATCCATAGTGACACCGACTGTAGGAGCAGGAAGGATCAAGGCCGCCGCCCGCAACCGCCCCCCGATTCGCACAGCACTGCATTCCCACATCCCACATAAACGGGAACTCGAAGACAACGGAGATCGCCGGTATCCGAGATTGCTGACATCATCACTCCCGCCAAGCAGGACCACTAGCTTGCCTCCTTTCCATCGATACGTGACTGCACGTACTATCACGGCACACCTATTTCGTAGCACGAGATGCGAATGCGACTATATCTTGTTGTCTCGCGCTAACGTTTGCTGCAGATAGCAGTTTGCCCACTTCATATTTCCCTGTCCCCTCACTGACATCTGCTATGTGGACCCAGCTAACTCGGGTCCACATTTCCACCGCAATCCAAAGCTCAGCGTGGTTTAAGCGGAGGGAAACAGCCTAGGGTCACATTGTAGACCTATGCGATAGTCTTTGGCGTGGCTTCCCGGTGCCTCGGGCGTCAATCCACTTAGGGTAGTCGACTCAATGTCGAGGCCTGCTAGTTCAACTCGCTCGAGGGTGCGAGATGCGGTACTTCGGCCCATATCAGTCAATACTATGGATGGCTTTCACTGTTTTTCTAGGTCACAAACGTTAGTGTGAAGTCTACTTTATTCTGGGATGTCCAGTTATTATCCAAATTACGAATACAGGGCCAACACGCCAGGCGGTGTCTGCTGCCGGCAAGTCGTGGAGTGAGTTTGAGAACGAAAGAGAACTTTGCGAATCGATGTGTAAATTGTCGGTCAGTATCGTTATCCAGCCTCGCACAGGAGAGAGGGAAGGGACAAGCAAGTACAGGAACGGTAAGAGGAGACTCAGAGTTTGTTGATGATGGCGACGGAGAAGTCGGAGAAATAGGCCTTCTGGTCCTGCGGAGACTCCCATGCAGCCGTGTGACCTACACATATAGAGAGGTTTGTTTAGTTACTCGCGACATACGGCAATGAAAACGAACCCCCAAAGAACGTCTGTATCTGCATGCCACGGATGCGTCCAGCTTCGCTGGAACGGAGGACAAGACCAGAGACGTTTATCTTGCTCTGTCCATCGACAATGAGTTCTAACTCGCCGTTTTCTTGGCCCGCGTCGTTGAGGCGCATCCGCTGCACCACGGTTGTCCAATCACCAGGCTGGAAGAAGAATGAGCCGCGCCCGACGGATGTGCCGTAGGTAGGATTGGACGTAGAGAAAGGTGGTACATGAGACAGAGCCGAATTCGCCGAGAAGCTAGTCGGGAGATAGGTGTACATCTCGCCTGCACCACCTGTGCGCCACATTAATCTCACTGACCAGCCACCCTCGTCGTGGTGGCCGCCAGAGCACGCAGTCGCGACCTGTTCATTGTCTCCACCGTCTTGCGGCTCATGAGCACCAATGACGAAGAGACACGAGAAGAACAGTAAACACTCACAGAGTCCAGGAAGCTTCCCGCCCATATTGAACTGAAAGCCTCGTTCAAACATTACAGAGTATCCAAATGTCACCTCCTTGGCCGTAGTCAAATCCACGTTCTGCGGGCCAGGAGCATAGAACGAGAAACCGCCATTGGTAGCATTGCTACGTGCATGCGAACCCTTTGGGAAGATGGCCAGCATCGCTGGCCTAGAGTTGGGTTCTGGGGACATGACTGTGTCGTGTGTGAGGGCCTTGTTACGCTTGGTGGGCCGGAACGTCGCATCCGAGATTGGCAACGGGTCACTGGCACCCTGGAGCGTGGTCCACGATTGCAAGCCCCTGCCAAGAGGGAAGAGCGCATCACTTAATGATGGATTTGAACTGGTCCTGGTGTTCTGACTCGACGGCGCAGAGAGCGACGTCGATGGCATGGCACTGAATAGACTTTAAGTTCATCAGTGAGCGCAGATTCGTGTATGGCTCTGCTTACGCTGACAGCAGCTAAGGGATGTTGAAGGCGGGGACCGTAAGTTTGCAGGAGGTCAGAGTTACATCAGTGGGAGTGGGACATGGGTGATCGCGTCACGTGACGGAAAGATCGCACAGCGAAGACAGCGTCGCAGCGACTCATAGAAGTACAAACTCGAATTGGGACATCACGATTCCTAGTACAACACTAACGCAAACATCAATCTGAGAGGGGATCTCCCTCCCTTATCGTACAATCAACCATAAAGAAAGGCTTTCAAGTTTGCAATGGTCCCACCAAACAAGATCCAGAAGCGCGTCACCAGCACCAACGAATCTCCAACCGCCCTCAGAACCGATCCTCGCCAAAGAGATAGGCTTGGTTCTTATAGGGCAATATGCGTAGAACTGCGGACGCAGTTCCAAAGAGGCTCCGTGCCTTCAAGTAAGCAATGCGCAGTTCCTCCGGATCAGCTTCCTTCGGCTCGTCGATCCCCTGGATCCGTCGACTGAAGCTGACGAGGGCTTGCCTTTCGAGGCACCGCTTCACGGATTGCTGTACTTCCGCAAGATGCACAAGTTGTCGACGTCCGGGGCGCGCTGCCGCCGCATCTCGTAGTAGAGCATACGTGCTTGCCAGATTGCCTGGTGGTGTCACAAGATTGGCCCAATTTCCTCCCTCAGCAACCTTCCCCTTAGCACTCTCAGCGCTCTTCCTCGCAATCTCGACGGCTAGATTCTCTTCCATGTGGGCTGCGAAGGCGAAGAGCTCATCTGCCAGCTTGGTGCCCCGTGCGAGGCGGCCGTCTGCGAGGAGGGCGTCTAGCGTCGTGCGCAGCTTTGGGATCTCCACCTTTTGTTTCTCCACGTCGAACGGGGGCGCATTATTCAAAAGACGCAAGTGAAAGTCCATGTTCACCTGTGGCTCGCGTGGCCGGTTGGCCATAACGGAAACCGTTACCTGTGGGAGGGTTTTGAGGCTAGCGATGTCTAGCGGCGTCTGTCCTACGCTGTTCTCTGTATAAAGCTGTTCCGTGGGACCATAGTGGAGAAGAATCTCGACGATGGCAGTGTTCGAGTTTTGGACTGCAATGTGAAGGGGAGTAGATCCGTCGGCGTCTTTGCACAGAGTGACAGCTGGGGTAACCCCAAAGTCCAGGATGGCTCGGACGGTTGTGGCGTACCCTTGCTTTACGGCTAACATCAGAGGCTACGATAGCGCCAAAGTGAGCGACACAATATCAGGCCAAACGGATGGAAATTTGTACCGTGTTTAAAGCCTCCTTGGACGTTTGTGCAACCAGCTCGTGGGTCAAGTCCACCGGAAGGGTCTTCAAAAGATGTGCTAAAAACTCATCCCTCTTGGGATCATGGGACAGACAAGCAAGGTGGTAGATATTCCAACTTGCGAAGTTTCCTTCAGAAATTAATCGGATAGAAATATGAACTTCGACTTACCCACGGGCATCACGCTCGCTTGGATCACAGCCCTTCTCTAACAAAAAGTCCACCATCTCCGTGCTGGAGCAAAAGTACGCGGCAGTCAAGAGCGCGTTGAAGCCGACAAACTTCGCTCTGTCTCATTGTTAGCACTGTCTCGGCAAAGTAATTCACGATGAACCACACCGGCTGTGAAGGGCTTCCTCCATGAGGTTCGGCTTGAGAACAAACAACTGCTTCAATACATCCAACTGATTATGGATCACAGCGCAGAGGAGTGGCGACTCGTTCAGCTCGTCGATTTGCCAGCCAAGGAGATCCGGGAGGGTTGCCTCCAAGTTACCAACACTCTTCAGGTACTGCGCAATTTCATCGCTGTGAGTTGCTGCGTAGTATGTATATGCCGCAAGGACCTGCGGGCCAGCGAGATATTCGACAATCTTGGTTGCACCAGAGGCGATGGCATTGCGGAGCAGATCACAGTTATACGTAAGGGTCCTGTGCTTGCTCTGTATTTGCTGCATGGTGGCACGCCGCTTGCCGCCAACTTTAAGTCCGAGGTATACGCGTCCCTCTGCAGGCTTATCCAAGTTCGCGGGGGAATTCTTAGCTGTGTCAGAGGGGTAGGGGACCCCAACTCCCGTGTGGCGGGTCAGCTCATCAAGCATGTCGGGGCGGTCGAGCCCCAGGACTAGCCCATGAGCCATACCATCTGGCCAGAGTGCCACCCCGGCGATTTGATACAACTGGAGGGTACAGACGAACCCCTCGAAGTCACCCTCTTCTATAATTTTTTGGAGTGGATTGCGAACGACACGCTTGTCGTCGGCTCTGAGGAGCCCGCTCTTGGCCTCGAGCATCTTTTTGGCGGAAACATCGGCACGAACAGCTGAGGGCCTTGCTGCGAGGTCGACGAAGTCAATTTCCTTCTGCTGGTCGTAATCCTCCTCTTCGTCAGAGTCATAAGATCCCTTCTCCGAGTCATCTGCAAAACGCGTCGTGAGGGGACGGTTTACAGCGAGAATGTGGGATACTTCTTACCATCTGAGCTGACGTCGGATGTAGGGTCAAAAGGTGCGACTTCAGTATCCGAGGCTTGGTACTGAGCAGTGGCAATTGCGATCACAAAACGTGCGGTTTCCCAATGACGACGATGCAGCGCAACGAGGAACGGACTCCACCCTGTGACGGAAGCGTCAAACCATTCAGCCTCCGCCGATGAGATTGACGACGACATACCAGTCAAGTCCGCGTAGGAGTCGGGGTTAGGAGTGGTCAGCACGGAAATCTGTATCGGCTCCTTGCCTTCCGCAAGGTGCCTAGGGAGGCATAGCTCCTGGATCGCTCCATTGTCTCCGGTCCAGCACGCCTCGTACAGCTCGTCGTACAGCACCTTGAGGTGAGCTGGGATACGGACAACGGAGAACTTGGTATGACGAACGTATCCTGAACCTTGGAGAGTACGTTGTTGCAGTCCGCTGGTCTGCACAGTCTGCGTCTCACCGCTTTGGGCCACTTGAGGTGTCGTACTGTAGGAGCGTAGAATAGACTCTGCGCGCGCGTAGTAATCCCTCGTTGCTAGGGCATGTTCTTCATCCAGACGAGGTACGACAGTACTCAGCGGCCTGTGGGGCCTCACCGCAGTAACAGGGCCCTCTTGTTCTTTGGTAGGTAAAACCGCAGTAAGGTATGCATTGTATTGCGCCCAGGTGTCGCCAATTGGAGGCTCTTGTATGGGCCCCGAAGCAGTTGGGGTCTGCAGTTTCACGAGAATCCCGGATGTCCATTGCAGCAGGGTCATGTCGGGCAGATAGGGTGGATTGATGGACATGTCGACGGTTGCACCGAGTGCAGCCAACAGAGAAACGACTTCGTCATGTCGAACGATTGCAACCTCGACTGGCAAATGAACGCGCCCACGCGGACTACTGATGGCCGGGGGACAATAATCATTAACACAACAAAACTTGGCCAGAGGCGAGCTAGACGTACTTAGCCCTCTCAGCCCTGGAGGCATCTTCTGGAGAATACACCAACTTGGCCCCGTAGACGAGCAACACAGACAACGTAGCATAGTCACCAGAGAAAATGGACGATACGAGGGGGAAAATTAGGCCCTGCCCAGCCCAGGCAGGGAAATTAAGTACTTTCATCGCATTAGGGTCGCGGTTGAGGAGTGACATCACGATCTTAGTCTTTCTCGCAAGTACCATACGATGAAGAATGGTGAGCAGATTCTTGTCTGCAGTTGATGAGACGGCTTGAGCGGCGACGAGTCGTTCCGCAATCTTCGCCGCCCGCTCTTCGTCCTGAGTATATATCGTCAAGGCGAGCGGATGGAGAGGGTCTGCGTCCTTTGCGCGCGTCGCATAATTCGGATCGGCACCTGCGGCAAGCAGAACATCTATAACTTCAAGCGAGCCAAAGAGGATAGCATAGCCAAGAGGGGTGATGCCAAAGTCCCAATCAGGGATGGATATATCAAGAACGTCAGGAGTCTCTTTGTCGTCGTCCAAGTCAGAGTCCTTCTCCGTATCGCTTTTTACGGGAGGCTTGGGGGGAGGTTTGCCATCATCGGACTCTTCAGAGGACCAGTCGTCCTCACTACTCATTCGTACGCGCTCAGCTTCCTCCGGATTTTCTGCTGCTTCTTCATCCTTGAGTTTCTCCTGCGCTGACTTCTCCTCGTTGTATGCGCTGCGTGCGAGCATCTTCTTGATAAGGCTAGTCTGACCCATCTGTGCCGCAAGGTGGAGAGAAGTGCGCCCGCCAACTAGCCGTGCCGTCATACGCGCACCGGCATCAATAAGGATGTTGGCACATTCGACACTGTTGGACATGATAGCAACGTGTAATGGGGTACGCCCAACATAATCGCGACGGTTCACGTCTTCACAGTCTTCGATCATCTGTGTGATGGTAACAGTATCGTTCTTGCTGATAGCGCCGAAGAACTTGGCTGTTGCTTGGATATAGGCGCCTTCGCTCCATTCACCCTCATCAATGGGGTTGAAACTGCCTGAGATGCTCTGTCTGCCAGGGTTTTCTTCAATAAAACTATCGACGACTGCAGTCAGACTCTCTACATGAAAAGCCAAGGCATGACGCACGCGACACGGCCACGGACATATGACTTGTCCTCTTCATCCTGTAGACCATGGTCTTCTGCGTTCCTGGGTTCTGGACAGTACTGCGCCGCAGGTGTTAACACAGACTTTCTGAAGCATGGGGCAAGGCATACTTCACAACAGTCTTCCATGCATTCTTCCATTGTGCCAAAGAAGGCCGAGTGCCGGTGGAGGCGGCGATTCTTATTCTTGGGGTTATAAGGAGCTGCCACACATTCACTACGGGTCTGAGCATGACAGCGGGTAGCTTACAGTTGGCACCAAAATCCTGCGAGAAAGTGATTAGCAAAAGCCCTATAAACGTAGGCTTGTACGTACAGTTTTGTAGATGAGCTTCTCTATCTTCTTTGCGTCCCATCCCGGACCATAAGGAATGTGCAGGTTAACGATGTCATAATCGCTAAATTCCAATCCGCTGAAGGCGGCATCCGCCTTGAGATCACCCTTATACCTACGCCCGGTTCGAACATATGTCGTGCGACCATTTCGACCACGTAGGATGCTGCGCCGTTGTTGATACTGGCTGCGTAGCTCGGGAGTAGCGAGTTTCTCAATGGCAAGGAGGCGCGCGAGACCTTGGACGCGGCTGATAGCACGCTCGTAGATCTTAGATAAAAAGATTACCACACGGTGCTTTGTATAAAGGTGAACCGGACGAACCGTAGGATCAATCTCACTACGCTTCAGCCCTGGTATGTAGACCTCAAAACCACGGGAAGAATATTTGGCTAGCCGGACTTCATAAGAAGGCGAACGCCTCGTCATATCTACCGTGTTCGATTGACGCATCATTGATACAATGGCTCGTGGATTTGCCCATACACGATCACCATCATAGACACAACACGGTGCGTCGACGTCAAACCCGGCAAGGATCTCAGCAGGAGAACTGTAGAGTCGAAGAACAATCTGAACGTTGCGGTAAGGATATTGTGCTAAGAGGTTCTGTGAATACAGCCTCTTGCGAATGCCATGTATCACCCACAATGGATTGAAATTGTATGCTTTGTTCTGACGCAAGTGACGTCCCAAGGGACCGAGTCACGAACGGCTTCATAAATGGTAACTATCTTGCGCTCAGCCTTCCCAATAAGGTGTCAGCAGAAAAAGGGTCATGAAAAAGGGGTACAATCCACCTCCTGCTTCGTTAAACCATAAAGAAACAGATCGACATCGGAAGAGGGGAAAGCCTTTCCGTGATAGTATTTCCTCGTGGCCCTTTTGCTGGCCGTTGCAGGCTTTGGTAGCGGAATGAGGCACGCCTGCACGGAGCCGCCAGCGGCTACCACGTTGCTCCAATCGGAGAGCTGAGAGAGAGAATTCTCCGTGAAAATGCTCCAATTCTTCTTGAATGACTCCAGGTCCTCGACCATTGCTGGAGAACCTTCGTTACGCCTCAGATCATCTGACAGGGGCATGACATGCTGAGCGTCACGGTCTGCTTCAGTGGTGACGACGCGCGCTCTCGTAATTCTGATATCGTTCGGCGCAGCAAAAACGTCGACGAGACCGACGTGGATATCCTTGAGACGCGGATTGCCCTTGTCTGTTGCAAACAACTTGCGCAGTTCCGCTTCATCGTCAAGGGAAGGCTGAAGGACACCATCAAGAGAAACATTTCCCTTTGGAAGATTAGCAATGCGAGAGAGGAATTGAGCAGCCTCTTTGTACTCACGCGTCAGACAGGGGCGCTGGACTTTTTACGTGTCGACGCGCGTGCCCGGCCCCGCCCGCACCGCCGCCGTCGTTGACTCAATGCGATTTCCTTCTTTCCTTTACTGGTCAATTCACATCACGTGTGACTCACGTGTCAACCGTGTTCGTCGCGACACTGACTCATCAATCTCATCCTTGTCCACTCCGCATGGCACTTCGCATGGCACAAGACATCACGGGCGATTTCAGAAACATCGTCGAGCAGAAGCGCAAGGGCCTTGATGACACCCGGCGAAGCAAGCTTAGGAGGTCATCTCACCCCGCACCCAACGACACTCAAGTAGACGGCGTACCTCCATTCATGCAGGCATACATGAAGGAGGCCTACACAATTGTGAGTCATGTTCTTTTTTGTTTACCTCTTCTAACGCGTGAGAAGTTGCAACAAGTTTCTTCCCTGACTCGTATGCTCGCTGCCGTGCGGCGTGCATACCTCGACGTTCACGCGCGACTACCGCCGGTCACACGCCAGGTGGTGCGTGCACTTGATACCACTGGCGTGGATGCATGGGCGGACATCAAGTACTTTACAAATGCAGAACGCGACCAAATTGACGTCCAAGCGCAGAAAATACTCTCACGTTGTGCTGACCGCGTACACGATATGGAGACATTGGAAAAGCGTGCGCCCCCATGCCTTCTCTACCTCCCATACTTTACCGTATGACTGACCCTGGCCACAGATCGCGCGGAGCGCGTCGCTCAATCGTTTAACCCCCTTTACCGCCTTCTCCCTGCCCTCCTCGTGCCTGACGATGTTGCTGCCGCAGCCGACTTTGTATCGGCTCACTGCGCGGGTGTCACCTGGTACCTGATGCGGCGTCTCACGCAGGTGAGCCAAATGCTGCGCGACATGCAGGAGGAGCGTGTCCGTCGCGAGACAGAGCGCACACGCACGCTCGGCTCTGATGTGGCTCGTGAGCTGCTGGGCATAAATGCCACATACGCTACCGAGCCTGCGGAACCTGGTTCCAGCAGCTGGTTTGGAACGGCATCATCTGCACTTGGTGGAAGCTGGGCCGTACACCAGCGCCCTCCGCCAGAGGAGATGGACCTGGCCATATCGGACGACGATGAGGATGACGTTGAACTATCTGCATCCCAGATCCAACAGTTCGAGGCTGAAAACGCGCAAATTCTGCGCTCAGCTGAAGATTCGCTCGCTGCTGTGCGGCAGGCCGAGGCCCGATTGCTCGAGATCAGTGCTCTGCAGGCTGAGCTAGTTGCCCAGCTCACGCGACAAACAGAAGTCTCAGACCAGTTATACGAGGATGCCATTGCAACGAGCGAGATGGTCGACAAGGGCAATATTCAGCTTCGGGAAGCGCGTCGTCGTGCACGTGATGGCAGGAAGTGGTTGCTGCTATTCCTTATTGGTGCCAGTTTGTCGTTGCTATTCCTGCATTATTATTGAACATATTTTTCTGTAACTGTGACCGTTGGCCGTGGGCGTATCTAGATTTTCCCCCGTCTTGCTCAGTGTTTCCCAGCTTACGCTAAGCTCACTGAAGACAGATGGCAATTTCTCCTCCTACATTCAGCATCGTGCGGGCCTCAACTAACTGACAACTTGGTATACGAAAAAGGCGAGGAAGCTAGGAAAACCCGTCAACTACTCTGAACACTTTCCATCCATCTAATTGTCGGTTCGCCGGGGAGACCCCTCATTTCACGCAGCGAGATTGACAGGGACGCAGTTAATGTTGACCAGGCCACCTGCATACAGCCTCAATGTTAGCAAACAAAATCTACTGGAGCGCAGGCGGGAACAGACTCTGTTGGTTGCCCTCGCAGCAGACCGGGTTTCCTTGGCTATTTCGACGTGTTAGCGCACTGCGCGTTCTGCGAACACAAAAAAATACGCTACCATGGCTGGGTGGCGATGATGTTGGCACAATTCACCCCAACAGGCAAGTTTGTGTTTGCTAGGGCGGAGAGGACTCCAAGAGACCCAAGAATTGGGTTGCTGGTAGAGGTTAATTGCTGGCAGCATTGAGGTGCTGTGTTGCACTGGCTTTGGGAAATCGCGGGCACAACGGGCGCGGGATAGCCACCACCCCTACGGACTGGGGTGGCAGATGCGGCGACACCACTCGTAGCGGCGAAGAGCATGAGCAGAGAGACGAGGGGCTGGTAGAGCATCATTGTGAAACTATGTAAATCCTGAAGGCTGAGGCTGCGTTGGACTTGGGGGACAGAAGGGTAACGAGCTGCCTTCTTATAAACCGACTGCCATGGCTTACAGGACCGATAGCGGCAATGGTTTATTCCGTTCCTGCTACAGGGAGTGCGTGGAATTCCGTGTTGACAGGAGTTCTTTCCGTTCGACTCTTCTAATTGTTGACCTTCTCACGTTCATGGTTAGCCTGTATCGGTCTATCAAGAATTAAGGGGCTCAGTCACGTCCTCAAGTAATATGTGACACCAGAAGTAAAACAGACTCCTACTGCACAATGCAAAGCGCAGACGGGCGCGATAGTAGCAGCCTGGCCTCCAAGAGAAGCTTCCATGCGCGTCGTTCATCTTTACGTGGGGGGCGCTCCCAGAAATAGTATGTCGAACCAGCCTCGAAGGACCCGGACCAACCGCGTCGACTTCACATTCTACGTCATCCACCTTCTATCCACGATTGCCTTTCAAGGAGAAATCTCTCACCCTAATGCCTTACAGAAATTACCCCAAAGGGCGGGGACTTCGTTTCACATTGAAAGCGCATGGATCCCAGGTGACGCGTTACGCTACCAGTGCAGCGTGCGCTTAGTCGTTGTCTCTGTCTGCTGTGGTCAATGAATGAATCCGGTCATGCCGGAGGGAACGTGCGACCGGTGGCCGCGGAATTATTATTCCTTTTAGTGGTGATTCTTTTTTCCTTCATGATACTAACCAGAGGGACGGCGACCTCAGGTTTGACGGGTGAACTCTAGTCGTAGCCGTTTTTGCGCCTCATGACACCATGCAAGTACATTTCGGTGTTATTCGCGCGTCTGAATGGATACATCTATTTCTCCATCACGACCTCGACGTCAACGTACAGTGGGGCCATTGAATTCTAGTGGTGCGCACATGGAGCTAACCCAACTATACATCAATCAATTGACGCCCTCGCGAAACTACATTCCTTAATTGGAAGACTATATTCCCTCCCTGGGGACGCCTGTTCGCGTAGGATTTCTGCAGGGCGCTCGTTGGTCTTTCGCGTCTTCACTCACGGGTCCAAGCGATTCCGCGCGATGTCTTCTTTATTACCCCTCAAAGGGTTCCCTCCACGCTCAAATTATTATTTTTCCCTGGTCAGCAGTCCTTTAACTACTTTTGATTTGTGAGATGACCTTCTTGGCTAGTCTAGACAGGCCCGGGCGAGCTCGATTTTTACGATATTATTTGACGTTCAACGTTTAAGTTCCGCAGTTTTCTGCTGGACTTTTGGTCAAATTTCTGGTAGTCCAGCTGCATCGAATGATACGTCAAACCAGCCTGAACCTTTGGCGAGTACTTCTGCACCCCCCATCGCATCGCGAATAGCACCTAAATGTACGTGACACGTCGCGTAGATCATGATTGGCCGTTTCGAAGTAGCAAAGATTTGCCGCAAAAAGCTCCTCGCGTCTTTGAATTTTCAGGACCCTAGAACGGATAAATATAAGTTATCCTTTCCGTTCAAGCCCCATCCGAGTTTTGGAAAGTACTAACGGATACACCCTTACATGTTCAGCAGCGATTCGATTCTTCACGGCGGCGTTAATGCACTACAAAGCGCCGACCAAACAAGACAGGTGTCTCCATTCCCCGGGCCGTGCGGCCTTGTCGCGTCTCCTGTTCTCCGTCTCTCATGTTCAAAATGTTTCCTTCTCTAGCGGTGTACACACAAACAGTTCCGCTTTGGGAATGAGGCTATTATTTGCCATGCTTCTTTGTCCGGCCTTCCGACGCTTAATTGAGCTGCAGTGCAAGTTTTCCGGACACGGCAAAGCAAACCCTCTACAATGCAGAGTTTCGAATACCTTTCGTGTTCTACGTTTTCAACTTCATACGTGAAGCCCCTTTGGGTCCCCAGTGTCTGAATCCTCTCGTCGCATCATCCACTTTGCGGGGCTTCGTCAGGTTGGTTAACACGGCCAATTGGTATCCATCCATGGGACTCCGAAATGCGACTCCCCCTGGTAAGACTCGGATATTACTGTCCCTTGTGACACCTCGAGGGCCCAAGTAATGGATCCAGGCACACTCCCAATGTTTAAGAAACCAACTATGTAAAGTACGGCATCTTGGCGAGCGAAACTTTATACCGTATGCCGTCCATTCGCTTACCATTGACGCTCGAGATGACAAGAGAAGCGTCTATCTGAATTGACACAGACTTCCTCTTCCAGTAGGACGAGTCCTGAGTGGCGCCCTCCCAACGTCGAGACCTTAGTTCTAGCCTCCCCTACGGTCCCGTACTTTATGGGTATAGACCGATAATTTCTACGACGATAAACGCCTTTCCCACCTTCTTCCTCCGTTATTTTTCTATTCCCATGATGCCCGGGAAACTCTGATTTTACCGCGCAGCACCTTTTCGCAAACCTCGTTCCGCCCGCGTTCCTAGCTGAACTTCGTCGAAGCGTTGTCGTTAAGATCCCGGGCCTGTCAAATGCACCTGTCATCCCCGAGGACCGTCTTTGCTCGCGTCGAACCCGGATTTAATCATTTCCGAGCCGTCATTCACGACAGCGATGCGCGTTGCGATCATTTCCGCGGTGGTACTCGGAACGATGGGAAGCATGTACCAATGCATCGCCGATCATCGTTCCAGTCCTTGCGGTGTTATGGGCCCATCTGAGCGCATACAGTACAGTGACCTGAGCGAATAGTGCCGCCTTTTTTTTCAGCTGTCGCCGCTGCTACCCGCGTCGTTTTACTCCATCGTTTGTCAACGTGACATGCTCTGTCCTAACAAACTGGTCCTGTTTCCTAAACCCCGCCCTTCAAGGCCCGCAACAGGAAAAGAAAGAAAAAGAAAACTTCTCTGGTTCTGTCAAAACACACAATTCTTTACCGTAAGTTTTTTTTATTAAAAATTACCCGCCGAGGGCTTTTGCGTAACACGTCCTCTCATTTCCGCTACGGGTACTTCCTGCGGGAAGTTCGCGCCGCTTTGAAATGCAAAATAAGATGACTTTATTCTCACACGGAGACGTGGCGTTACAACACTTTTTTTTGTTTATGACATTCACAAAGGGTACCTGATGTACGTCGGGAAACATGGGACACCCTCAATACTGGGGCCTCAAGCTATTGGCAGGTCGAACCACTTTCTGTCTGAGTACAAAAAAGGTCTTGTCTCTACTCCACGTTGCCGACTCGGACACCCTCCTGGTCTCACCTATATCAACGAGAAGTTTTCCAAGGCGCGGCGCGCAGTCGAGACTGTGTTCTTGTCAGGTGCTCTCTTCGTAGACCACTCTAGATGATACTAGATTGCGGGAAATGGCACGCTCTTCATGCCCGTCTCGCCCTCCAGACCCAGCATTTGTTTGATATCGCCCATTCTCTCGCCATCACCGTACGTGGCTAGACCCATTCACGTACCACCACCACCACTAATATAGGAGGACAACGACTCATTATCAGGCCGTCGTCCCAAGGTGGCTACGCAATTACCCGAATCGTCGTCGTGCCACCTACATACCTCCGGTACGCAACCTGCCCATGCTGCACACTCAGATCAGTCGCGTCTCCTGCTGTTACGGTGACAATGAACTCGCAGGGCCGTTGCAGAATTAGGGCGGAAGACCTTGTTATCACCACTTCTCCTTGACTTGTAGGGACTCCACGATGGTTTGACGACACCAACATTGACTGAAGGGCCGATAAAGAGAACGAAACTGAGGGCTCGCAACACGTGGCACCCTTGGTCATTCCATTGCTGGGATCTTTTTGCCACCAAGAATATTTGGGTCTTGGGAGGAACGCTAAGGTTGTCCGTCAAAGTGAGGAAACACAATGATCTACCACAACCAGACATGTGCCTAGACTACATCGATGATAGTACATTAAAGTACAGAGCTTGCATGGTTTCTACAATGGTCCGTCGAGACATCGCGTTCGATACGGCACCTGAAAAAGAACAGGGCATCAGTGACCTTTGTTTTTTGCATAGCAGAAAAGGGGTCAGAATTGAAAAGGCAATTTGTGGATTGTCTCCATGTTGTGTGACAGAACAGGTCTGAATAGTTTCATCAGATCAGATAAGAGAAAATCACTGCTTACTAGGACAAGGATAGTCCCCGGGAGTGAATTAGGGAAAAGCCAGCTAGAAAATATTATCGTTGATCAGTACCAGCAATCAACGAAGTCAGAGAACGAAGTTTCAGTGCATGTTATGGTGATCTGCACGCCCGTGTGGGTCAGAATAGGTCTAGTAAAGATACCGTCCCAAAAGAGCAGATGTACAAGAAGGGACATTGTTAATCAAACACGTACCATAAGGCCGCAATAGCGTTTTCACCGTCATGGTGAAGATGGACGTGCCGTTGGAACATATTTATATGCGATCCGAGACGGGTTATCTTCTCCGTAAGCCCAATCCTGTTCCTCATCTACGCTCATTTCGTCCACATCGCAGTCTTCGACGTATACTCCGATACCTGCCCCGTCCTCAGGGTCGAGTATCATTTCGCGACCCCCTACGCCCGCAGCCAGGTGCAATTTATGCAATGCGGCAATGAGATCTTCCGCCAGCGGCGCGGAATTAGGTGGTTCCTCTACGACTTGCTCCCACCCGACGGGCGGCGAGCCTGGGGGCGAGATAAGAAAATTTTTCTCGATCGCGGGTGGGCGGAGGTGGGTACCACCGGGCGGAGTCAAAGGAGTCGGGTCGCCCCGGAATACCCGGAGGACAAAGGCTGAGCTGGAAAGTCAGGGAGTTAGCGAGAAAGCATACAGTGGTATACCAGTTGGTCATTGACATACGTCTCTGGAGTCGCATCGATCTCCAATCCATCACAATATGACTTGGCTTCGTCAGCACTGTCCTCGGATTCATAGACGACAACGACACGCGAAAAAGTCTTTAGCGGCGCCCACGCACGAATTTTCCCGTGGGATGCGAAGTGGTTGTGTAGGGCATCCATAACGCGTGGATGGAAAAAAGGCGTAGGTAACTGGGTAAGCACAAGTGTGTTGGTGCGCTTAGAAGGCTCTGTTTCAGGTGGCGAGGCAACTAACGTTGCATCGTGAGTCAGCCCAGGCATTATAAGGGTCTTGTAGAGAGATGATGGTGGTTGAGATTGAAGTGAAGAAAGGGTGTCATCGCAACTTTGTTACCTGATAAATTACGTGAGCACAGCATGTCGTGGCAGTGCAGTTCAGCCGGTCACACGGCCATTTCACTGCTACGGTATTACAGGCCTACAAGCAGCGTAATCTAAATTCGATGGTAGTACACTAGTAGCAGTAAGCTATGACAAGGAACATTCGTATCTTCTCGATCATCATCGATGCATCATCCACGATACAGGTCACGGTCACCGCTTCTCGTCCAATGTAACTTGAACGAGCGTACGGCACTGCGCTCACAATGCTTACATCAACACGAGGGAACGTTGTGACATGTCAAGAGAAAGATCCCTCAAGACTTCTCGCGGAGGCGTTCACGGATCTCATCCTGCCTCTGGCGCAAAGCGTCTACCTTATCCTCGGTCGTGGCGTTGTACTCCACAGTCGTTTGGTTGAAGCTGAAAGTATTGCGAATCAGTTGATCTGACGGATATACCACAGGTAACAGAAGGAAAGAGCGTACGGATTATCAGGTGCCTTTTGGAATTGCTTGAAGAGCAAATCCTATTGACAGACCGAAATCAGCGCCTGCATCCGCAGTCGACGCAAAGTCATGCGCAGCACCTTATATTGCTGTAGGCGTAGCCCTGGTTGCTGTGAACATAACGACGGTAAGAGCAGAGCCAGCAAAACGCGGAGAAGGGCCGCGTACTTCTGCTCGGATAATAGGCAGTTCCCGATCCACGTAAGCGTTGAATGCGGCCTTGAGGCGACGTAAACAACTCGTAAGACCAGACTGAAAGAAAAAAAGAGGCACCTTGAACCGTCTCTGCATCGGAATATCAGATGCAACAACCAACTCGAAAACGATGGGTGCACGCACCTCCGGGTGTTTCTCAACGGTAGTAGCGGCCTGATTGCCGACACTCGCCTTGTCCATCTTCGCAGTAACCACGTCTACCAGATCAAGCACGTTGTCAATGCCTGTGGCAGCGAAGCTCTCGATCTCTTCAGGTTCTCCACCGCTCTTGCTGGAGGGTTCTGCGGACTCGGCGGGAGCATCGGCCGCATCCGCAGCGGCGATGGCACCGGGGCCCGCGGGCTTGGCGGCTTTCTTCGAGCCCGCCTTCGGAGTGGCTTTCTTTTTGAGGGTCGCCGCCTCTTCCTCTGCGAGCAATCGCGCGTTCTCCGCTTTGCGGGCAAGCTCCGCCTTACGCTTCTCTTCCTTATCGTCCTTGGCTTTATTGTGCTTTGAGCCATCTTCCCACTTAGTTGCTTCTGCCCGTTCCTATAAAAGTATGCATATGCCTCAGTTGAGAGAGGAAAGAGAACGTGGGTCTCGAAACTCAAAAGATTGTGCGCACCTTTGCTACAGCAGCTGCTGCACGCTTGTTTGCCTCGTTCTCGGCCTTCTTTGCGCGTCCACTCTCTTTTTTCATGTTTCCTCCCTTGGGCGCCATGGCTGTGCCTACCTGGTTACTGTCAGGTTAGGCTGATCGATTAGAGGGAGTCAAACGAGTAGCGTCACGGGTCGATGTGTGACCTTGTAGATCTAATCTAATCTTATCATTTTGCCTCACCACGCGAGCGGCAAAGTCCGATAGGCTTCTTATCTGATCTTTGTTCACGAGGCCATGAGGACAGGCAGTGTCAATTCTCGCACACTAAAACTAACACAACCACTAGTCGACTTCTTCGGTACGCCCAACTTTGTCCTCCCCTCGCCAATACCATCCCCGACTTATTCCTTGACTCTATTAGACTTCCAAGCAGATTAACCCAATGATGGACAATGTTCGAGTTGACCGCTGGGCAACGGGGAGCGCATGTGTGTTGTCATCTTTTCCGTACATCACTGCTCTGACATGTGCTGTAGACGGTCCCGTCATTTCGCAATCAGACCTCTATCTTCTCAAGCCAAACCTACAGATCCATCCCATCCTCACCAAATCGCATAGTTTCATCCTCATATTCAACCTCCTTACTGGTGCACCCTCAGTTCTTGCGAACCATATATAAACTCTGATGCTTATTAACCTCTGAAGGTTACACGGGGGGATTTAATGAACAGCAAACCGACCGCGACCACCCATTCGATGCAGCGAACCAACCTGCTACTCTTCCCCGCGTATCAGTCATTCATCTCATCACAGAACGTTCACCATGGTGCACGACGGTACGAAATGAAGCGGGCGTCACACTTGGAGACATATGCGGGCAGATGCATAAGGAGTGAGTTGACATTCTCATGCACGACATCCCTGCGCTGATGGCACTAGCTATATCGAAAATGTAATTACCGATACTGAACTCGCTGCAACACAGCCACGCATACAGGAGCGCATCAAGCAGGTCGCTGCGCGCAATGCTTCCAATCTGGGCGGGCCTCAGTGGAACGGGTTCTATTCGCCTGCCGCCCCGACGCCACTGAATCGACTGAAGCGAGTAGGTATGTAGATATCCCCATGGAGGCACGCGTGGATCCATAGCTGATAACACTGTGCCTTGGCACAAGACTGGTTGTGCGAGGCTCATTTCTTCGACCAGTTGCACCGCGACGACCGATATGCTGAACAACGTCTCGGTTTTGCTGCGCCGAACATTTTTGTGATGAAGCTTGAGACATATGCCAACTGAGCGGGCTGCTCCATTTGTACTAAACGAACAGCCTCCTCCCCTCTTGATTTGGGATAGTTGTAGTCAGTTGACCGCCGCCCATCATGAATGCAATTTTTGATGGAAGAATTCGGTTTCGAAAGATAGTCACATGATCTCATATGATGATCCCGTGATGCTACACGTGTTACGTCGACGAAGGTTCTCACGCTCGCCCTCGCGCTCCCGGTCGTTCTTCGGGCTCGGGAGCTAATTCTGAGTTGCTTCGACCTCTTATTGTCCGAGTCGTTTCGAGTCGTCGGCTCAACAGCGAAAATTTCCCCTTTAAAGGCGACGTTGTGTGCATGCCCTAAGCGGATGAGCCCTTCGCCCACGCTGGTCATCCCCACGTTCCCTTCATCCGAGTCACGCACCTCTCCCCTTTTCCCCATCAAAAAGACTTTTTGGCCACGCATAGCGTGTTCCCCAATAGTCCCGCGTGGTCTTTCCTTTATTATATCTTATCTTTCCTCCCTTAGAAGGCAGAAACTCCCATCAAGTTTGGACAAAACACTGAACAGCGCCCTTATTTCAGTCATTGTCTCGTCGTGCGTACGCTCATTTCCGCTCCTTTCTTTGTCTCCGATCTGTGGGTGAGAGCAGCCGAACCCGTGTAAAAGACTCCAACATTCGTTCATCATGCCTGACTCTGAACCCGCCACCCCCTTCATTCCTCCCCGGCCAGATATTGGGACGCCCATGGGGAACTCTCCCGGTGTCCTCCCTTCCGTTATTCCAATGTCCCCTAGCCAGGTAGGTGTTACTTCCCAAATGGGCGTATACAATGTTCATCGCCATTCAACACCGCCTCCAGTCTTCGAGCTCATCTGCTCCCGGCATAGCGAACGCATTCTACTCTCCTTACACCGGCACACCATTTATCCCGCCCCCTATGGCTCCCCCTGGGTCTTATTACATGCCGACCGTTCAGCTGCCTGACAATGCTTCGCATCACCTTTCCAATCCTCCACCGACCCATCTGCCTGGGCCACAACACCACCCTCCTGGCGTATCCGCAGACTGGATAGGCCCGCCGACTGGAAACCAGCCAACAGCATATGCGACCCCCTATAATATGCCGCCGGGCTTATCTCCATGGTCAGCTGCCATGTCTACACCTTTCGCGGCGTTCGGCGCGTTTGCACCGGCGCTACCACCGACGGCCGCGCCAGGCCATTTCGCCCCTCCTCCGGGTCCGCCTCCATCACATGGTTTTGCGGGTCCGTATACTACTCCCATGCAACAGTACGCCATGCCACACGGGTATCAAATGGCCTATCAAACGCCAGCGTGGCCCCCTGCTCCCATGGCCTTCGCGCCCCCGGGGCCCCCACCGCCTGCTGCACCGCCGCGCCAGCCTGAGAGACTCACACGCGCCGAGCGCTACGATAAGATCGGACATTTTGCCCCAGGGCCACATTGTACGTGAACGCAGTTACTTGTGTGACGAAAGTTTGTAACTCATCCTGTGCACCTATTCGTACAGATGGCCCCGTACTCGAACCAATGCTAGTGAAGGCCGTGGGAACGATACCCAAAATAAACCCCCTGTTGCTTCCTCTGGGGGACGAAGAGGAGCGCCCCCATCTCCGGTGGAATATGCTCTTCTCAACCGCGCACTGCCATCGCTCGACAGATCCCTTTCACCGTTCGTGGTCTAATGGTCGGCAAGAACCCGTGACGTTTCCACGCGTGAGTGAGATCCGCATTGTCTCGCATGTGTTCCCGTGGATCGTCAACATTCGCGCGACGAACCGGGCTGTCGGTGTCACCTGCGGAGATCTGATTGAACAACTGTCCGACCATCTACAACGGCGACTGCGCAAGGAGGACTACGAGGGCGCGACGGGCAATCGACGGCGGGCTATCCGGGACGCGTACCACCACAATCGCTCGCGGAGCACAGGCGTGCCGGGCGGACAACTGGGAGACGGGCTCAAGGCGCTCGACTGGCTGGGCACGCAGACGATGTTCGGCGGCATACAGCAGAACGAGCAACTGTTGCTGGAAAGGTTTAATGTCGTGTTGCCGTGCGTGCTCGAGCTGGTGTGCGTGGAGCGGCCTTTGGTTGACGATAATGAGTCGGAGGATAGGCGCCAGGCGAGGAGGCGGAGTAGCAGGCAAATGTCGACGTCGCGTCCTTCAAGCCGCGTGGATGACTATGCCTCTTCGTCTTCACGAGAATAAGGTGACGCTTTTCTCCAATTTCTCGTATGTCTCGGCGGCGTTGGAAGTGGTTTTTTGTTGTTGTTGTTGTTTTTGTGTTTGTTTTTTTGTCTTATTCGCCCTCTTCGCACGTTGCTTAAGGTCATATATGTGTCTGTGTAAACGATTTCTCTTACCCATACACTCCCTACTAGAAAGGAGGATTCAGTGTTATGATTGGATGTACTGTATACCAATGGCTTGTTTGTTACTCTACTGGTTCCAGCTGTACTGCATCCCCCTGTATCCTTGGGTTTTTTTCTCTACTACTGTGACAGAAATTGATGTCATAGCATAGCAAAGCTGTTAGATTTGCGATGGAAGGTGCTGTCAGATGCTGAGTCAGCGAGGAGAGCCGCTTACCCAACATGGACCGACTCTCATCGCATGTGTCCTATCTTCCAAATCTACAATTCTTTTACCAATGATCTGGCTAATACTTACCCCAATCATACTTTCTTTTGTATTTCTTATCACAGGACTGGTGCATTCAACTGCATTGACATAACGATCGAAGGCCGCGCCGGTGGCGCCGCCACTCACCACACCGTACCTTGCTCCGTACATTTACAGTACGCGGCGCAAACGCTTGCCCAGCACGTTTCCGTTTTTGGATAAAGATCACTGCATCATCACACGCTCCCCTAATTTAAAAACCAAAGAAGAAAAAATTGTTTTGCCGGTACCCTTGTGTGCTATGCTACATACTTATGCTCTGCTGGTGCTGCGGAGCTTTGCTGTGCTGCGCCGCGCCGGGAAACGAATGTGAGTTTTGTACTGCGCTTGTGCTGTGCTTGTACTTTGTCAATTGTCAAGCCTTTGTGTGGTATCGACTTTGGGTGGGCTGGCCCAGGCTGAGCGCAACTGAGCTGTGGGCCCCATTGAGCGAGCACCCCGATGAAAAATAAAATAGAAATTTCCGCGACGCTGGCAGAATCTTTGAGCCGGTCTGAATCTAGGCTGAGCAAGAAGACTCTCTGCTCAAGGAAATACAAACACGTGTACCTTACAGTAACAACCATGCGAAGCATATACATAAGTCGACGCCGACTCCGGGTCAGACACCAGAAACGTGCAACAAGTGCCTACAGCCTCGTTCATGGTCTGTTGAATTTAAAACAATGCCTTAACGGCCTTAACAGCAGTAGTCATCTCCTGTTTATGGAATTCCTATCATGGCCTGGTCATCCTGCGAAGGGGCTACTAGGCTGATGGATTACGCATTACACCTAGTCGCCCCAGGTCCTGCCTCCTGGATAAGGATCTGTTGGTTTTAGCGGCGAAATTACTTTGGTTATCGGGTTATCATTGCTGTGGATGTACAGCCTGTACTGTTACGTGGACTCGGGACACATGGGCGTTCCAGACCTTCCCTAGGATCACAAGTTCAAGGGGCAATGTCGTATAGAAGGCTGTGTAATAGGATTTTTGCTGAAGAATTTGGGTGCGCAAACAGCTCCATTAGGAGATCGCGTTGAGCGCCTTTTAGCTATGGGACAAGACGCTGGTACTAGGGAGAGTCGGTCTTAGTCACGTATGATGAGGCATACTATATACTCAGGTTCATCGCGTAGAGTAACGATCACGGTGATTACGGCAGTGGTGCACCTCTCGGAGGGCCATCGAGGCAGCGTATGTGATGCCCTTTCCTTCAAATAAGACTGCAAGCTCGATTTGGGAGGCCGCATTGATGCGTTAATGTGGCATGGAATCTATCACAGATCGCCCTTAAAGTCATAGTTTCATAACTGAACAGTGACTAGAGCGCGCAATCTGTGGCCTTGGTGGTAAAGTCCAGTACTGCGATTCTGACGTCGCCCACGGGGTTGAGCACGTACAGCACTTTTCGCTGGGGTCTCGTCAACGAGGTTCAAGCTCGGATCCCAATATTCCTTCTTGCTGGGCGGCGGCGGGGCCGCGTCATCCCCAACGGGCCCAACGGTGAGGTAACCAAAGGCAGAACCTGATCGCAGAGCAGGTGAGCGATAGCACGCGTATCGATGTCAGTGAGGCCCAGAACGTCATAACGCGAGCACCAATGAGGAGACTCAATCGCCGTGTAATGCGAAAACTCTTCAGGTACACCGGCGACAACGACTGCAGTACATCGGATGTCAGAAGAATCAGCACGACGTCTACATCGCGCGAGTCGCGGGGGGTTATATTGTGCGGAACACCATAAATTGCTGGTAAGCGGTGTGGTAGAGACGAGGATTTGACCACGATGGACTCAGAATCTGCGCGGAGCATAAAATGAACTGCCAGTAATTAACTGGCCCATCATGAGGTGGAGGATAATCGGGATGGAGGTGGATGAGCGGAGCTGAGTTGAAATGTCGCGACTCGCGATAGGTACTAGAAGAAACTCGGCGAGTGCCTGTGATCATACAGCATCATTGCTTTAGAACGTACGTGTGTCCTTAGTGTGTCCTTCAGTAATGTGGACGCATGGCAGTTACGACACGTGGGCGGTTGAGAGCTTTCCTGATCACGGGCTCAAGGGGTGGGTACCGGTGGGTCACCGTAATTCGACCAGAGGCTTGTCCAGTTTCCGCCCGGACTTCACGGCCCGGTCACGGTGATAGTGACACTATAGTGACGTTAGGGCACACCTCCCCCTCCATGGTCAGATCCGGTCAGAACCGAGAGGTGCACTTGATGTGAACATGCCCGTGCCACGGGTCCTGAGGAAGATGCACGACAGTCTAGAGTTGAAACCGTTTTCATTCTGAACGAGCTGCGCACACTGCATGGCTAAACCATGGGGTAGTCCGCCGTGGTTGCCGGTCGGCCCTTCAAGTTTGCCGCGTCCCCGTGGTACTCGCGGCGGAGGGCTGTGTAATTAATGGAGGGCTGTCAAGGGCTGTGTGATAGTAATGGAGGTTTGTGTAATCCCCCTTGGGTTTGTGCGGCCTAGTATACTGTAATGCACCCTATAAGACTGCAGCGCTGCAGCGTTCAAGCGTTCAAAGCATTCTCTTCTCTTCGCTCCCGACGTTGAAACGGTTGAATATTGAATCCTCATCAATGAATTCACGGTGGTATGTCAAAAGGAATTCACTTACCGGATTACTGAAATAAACAATATATCCTCGAATAGCTTTGATCAAGACCGTGACCGTCTCGAACATCCGGTCTCTCCGACGTACCTCGCCAACACCCCGCCATCATTTCATTGCCGCCCTGGCTCATCAGTTCTGATGAATGGCCACTTTGAGGGTTCATTGACCGAAAAGCAAGCATATCGTTGGAATGAGAAAGAATATACCAAACGAAGCCGATGTACGTACACCTTTTGCACCATAGCCTGCGCCGAGTGTTAACCGTGACTGGTGCGATGTAGTCCAGGTGACAATCGACAACCTCCCCGACGTTGCCCTCCTAGAAATATTTGATTTCTACGTGGATAAAGCACGGATGTTTACGTGGTATAGGCTGGTGCACGTGTGTCGAAAGTGGCGAAACATCGTTTTTGGGTCGCCACGTCGCCTGGATCTGCGACTCTTCTGCACGGACAGCACGCCAGTGAGGCAGACGCTGAACGTCTGGCCACTCTTGCCCATCGTCATATGGGCCCATAGCCACGAAACACGAGTTAAGTGGGGCGTGGATAACATCATTGTCGCACTCGAGCACAATGATCGCATTTGTAAATTGGACCTGCTGGATATTCCAAGTTCGCAATCGGAAAAAGTCTTGGCAGCAATGCAGCAGCCATTCCCGACACTGACACGTCTGGTGCTTCAGCACAGAGGTGAAACAGTGCCTGTCGTTCCCGCTTCGTTCTTGGGTGGATTTGCACCGAGTCTGCAAACACTCAGCTTGGATCGCATCCCATTCCCTCGATTACCAAACCTACTTTTGTCTGCCACTCACCTTGTCAATCTTGATCTTCGGAGAATCCCCTATTCCAGCTACATTTCACCCGATGTGGTGGTCACCTGCCTTTCCGTGTTGACCAAACTGGAAAGTCTCGCCATTAGATTCGAATCCCCTCGACCTTGCCCTGACCGGAAACGTCGACGTCCTCCTCCACAGAAACGCACTCTCCTTCCCGTTCTCACTAACTTGCGGTTTAAAGGGGTTGGCGAGTATTTTGAGGACCTCGTGGCCCGGATCGATGCCCCTCTACTCGACAAATTGACAATAACCTTCTTCCATCAACTGATATTCGACACTCCGCGACTCACCCAGTTTATCAGTCGTACACCAAGGCTCAAGACACACGTTGAAGCTCGTGTGTTCTTTTCCAGCTTGGACGTTTCGGTCACACTTCCACAGACATTTGACGGAAGGCTCCATTTCGAAATCTCATGCAGACAGCCAGATTGGCAGCTTTCGTCTTTGGCCCAGGTCTGCAGCTCGTCCTTCCCTCAGGGTCTCATTCCCGCAGTGGAACACCTCTATATCCTCGAGCTTGGACATTACAATTGGCAAGACGACATCGAGAACAGCCAATGGCTGGAAATTTTACAACCATTTACCAATGTGAAGTGTCTCTACATATCCCGGAAATTCGCGCCGCATATCGCGCCAGCCCTGCAAGAGCTCGTCGGGGAAAGTGTGACTGAGGTGTTACCCGCCCTGGAGACTCTTTTCTTGGAGGAGCCACTCCCATCGCGACCTGTCCTGGAAACAATTGGGAAGTTTGTTACCGCACGACAGCTTGTCAGTCACCCCATTGGCGTTTCTCGCTGGAAGATGTAGGGTTGAAGATTGATAGGTTTTCCATCTTATTTACGTTTGGGCGTCATCTACTTGCTCACGGTTTGCCAGTCACAGTATTCTAGTAACATCGTGATGATCAGGCTCGTTTTCATTTGTACGATATCGTTGTGTAGAATTGATTGCCAATAGATTTTGGACTAGATCAAACTCAGGCGGTGTCACGTGTGGCGAGGCAACTGCTCGCTTCCCACCTCTTGCCATGGACCTACCAGGGGCAGTTGGTTTCTCATATATCCTGAGTATTTGGATGCTTGAGAATTTACAATGCAAGGACGTACGCCAACACGTGCCAGTGCTAGCGAGGTGATGACTTTGTAATTTCTTAGGCCTGCCAATAATTTTCACCCAGGGCAGACCGACTCTAGCGAGTCTAGCCACTCTACGTCCTCTATCACATTCCATTTAACTTAATTCTCTCTTCGTTTCGGCAACTATCCCAGCCGTCCAGGGGGGTACATCCATCATGTCGCTCATGCCCTTACACTCACCACAGTTGTCTCATGCCCGCCAACGGGCATAGTCCCAAACGAAGTTAGGACTGGACATGGAGACGCGGTGCATCGAAGGTGGGCTCGCTACCAGAGATGCGATCTGGTACAGCTCGGAAAGGTGGAGAATGCGCACATTTAGAAGCAAGAACGCTTGGACCCCCGCATCGTGACTGAGTGCAGTAATGAGTTTGTGATTGTGCTTTGGACATCGACTTTGGACAGGCCATACAGGCTGAGTGCGGCTACCATTGGGCGTAACTCGGTCCTTCCTTCCGACAATTGACATTGTGATTAAAACAAACTTGAAAAACAGAAAAATCAACGATAACATTTCCATAATCTTAGGATTTGTCCCTTGTAGCTTGCCTTGCAGATGATACTCCCTCGCACTTTGGGCCTTTGGCCTCGTGGCGAACCCCTTCCTACCTTGTAGTATATACAGCAAGTGTACAACAAAGAAGCCAAGCCACCTTTATATCCAATGTCCATATCGCGTCAAAGCCCGAGCTGTTCGCGAAAACGATCGTGGCTTGTTCGTCGAGTTTTCTGCCTTTTTGTTTTTCCCTCAGCGTCTAGAGAAAAGGGGACGTTTCCACCACGCTATACAACTTCTGGACTCCACAGTCTGCACGCTGCTGTAGGACGAGGCGAGATAGAAACAAATCAAAATCAAATACCGGTCTCGTAGAGTGAGAACGACACGTACTTTATTTGGCGCCTGCATTGCTCAGATCTCAGATCTCAGACGGCCTTCACAGATGGCCCGGTGGGCCCGATGGCGGCGACAACCGTGGTGATGACGCGATGACGACTGATTGGATGGCAACGCATGTGGTACAAGCTCGGTTTGGGCGGGCGCATTACGGTAGCGCGTGGCATGACAGGGCAGAACAGTGACCTGACCACCGGCGCGCCACTGCGGCGCCACTGGCAGGCGCCGCGCCGCGCCGAGTTCTAAGGTGTTGGCCTTGGCGTTAAAGTCGGATTTGCGATCCTGACGTTGCCGGCCGGGTTGATCACGTACGGCACTTCCACTAGGATCTTGTCAACGATTCGGAGGTTCCCCTGGTTTGGATCCAAATGTACATGCCGTGGCGGAATGACTTTGGTCATCAGGTTATCCTTGGTTGTGGCTGTATTACAGGAACGTGGCCTCATCCAATCTGGGTGTTATGGCAAGGACGCATGTGCGGTCAAAACCTTCCTAGGATCACAAGCTCAAGAGTTGGGTAATGTCATATGGAGGGCTGTGTAATAGGGTTTATACTTTGTATAAAACTACAGCGGTGAGTAAATTCAACAATTCTCTTTTCCCTCGACGCTGAAACCTCATTGATGAGCCCACAGTGGTATGTCAAGGGAAACTCACTCACTAGATTACTAAATTAACTAGTAAAACCTCGAATAGTTTTGATCAAGACCGCGTCGAACGTCCTGTCTCCCCAGCATACCCCGCCGCCACCGCCTCGCCACCATTTCCTTGCCGCCCTGGCCAATCGATTCTGATAGATGGCCATTTTGAAGACCCATTGACCGAAAAGCAAGCCCATCATCGAACTGGGAAGCAATTTATCAAAGGAGGCCGATGTACGTACATCTTTTGTAGAATGACCTGCTCAACTGGTTGACTAATGCAATGTAGCACGAATGACAGTCGACACGCTCCCGGACGTCGCCCTCCTAGAAATATTTAATTTCTATGTGGACGAAGAAAAAAAGATAGAGGCGTGGTGCGCGCTGGTGCACGTGTGCCGAAAATGGCGAAACATTGTTTTTGGGTCACCACGTCGCCTGAAACTGCGACTTTACTGCTCAGGGAGAACACCAGCGAGGGAGACGCTGAACGTCTGGCCACCCCTGCCCATCATCATAAGGGTCTATCGCCGCGTAATTCGGAGCGTAGATAACATCATTGCAGCACTCTGGCACAACGATCGCATATCTGAATTAGATCTTGTCAATATTCCAAGTTCGCAACTCGAAGAAGTCTTGGTAGCAATGCAGCGGCCATTCCCGGCATTGACATGGATGCGACTTGAGTTCCAAGATGAAACAGTGCCAGTCGATCCCGCTTCGTTCTTGGGTGGATCTGCACCACTTCTCCAAACACTCATCCTTATCGGCATTCCATTTTCGGGATTACCAAAACTAATTTTGTCTGCCACTCACCTCGTTCATCTTGATCTTTGGAGAATTCCCCATTCCGGGTACATCTCACCTGAGGCGATGGTCACTTGCCTCTCCATGTTGACTAGGCTCGAAAATCTCGGCATTGGATTCGAATCCCCTCGAAGTCGCCCTGACCGGAAAGGGCGATGTCTGCCTCCACAAACACGCGCTCTTCTTCCCGTTCTCACCGAATTGGAGTTCAAAGGGGTTGGGAAATATTTGGAGGACCTCGTGGCCCGGATCGATGCCCCTCTACTCAACAACCTGGGGATAATCTTCTTTCATCAACTGATATTCGATACTCCACAGCTCACCCAGTTCATTGGCCGCACACCAAAGTTCAAGGCACATGTCGAAGCACGTATGATCTTTTCCGATCAGGCGGTTTTGGTCACGCTTCCACAGACACTTGACAGGGTGCTCAAGTTGGCAATTTTATGCAGTCAGTCAGATTGGCAGCTTTCGTCTCTGGCGCAGGTCTGTAGCTCGTCCTTCCCTCAGCCTCTTGTTCCCGCAGTGGAACACCTCTATATCCTTAAGGATGGAGTTCGGCGACTGCGTTGGCAAGACAATATCGCAAGCAGCCAATGGCTCGAACTTTTACACCCATTTACCGGTGTGAAGGGCCTCTACATATCCCAGGAATTCGTGCCGCGTATCGCGCCGGCCCTGCAAGAGCTCGTCGGGGAAAGAGTGACAGAAGTGTTACCCACCCTGCGGACTCTTTTCTTGGAGGACCCAATCACGTTTGGACCTGTCCAAGAAACCATTGAGCAGTTTGTTGCCGCACGACAGCTTGCCAATCACCCCATTACTGTTTCTCGCTGGGAAAAAAAGCATTTTCGATGATTAATTAGTGCTATCTACTTTCTATCCCTTTGGCGTCATCTACCACCTGCCATTATTATTCTTCGTTCTTTGATATTAACACCATCGTGATCAGATCCATCTGTTTGATGTCGTCAGGAATAGTCTACAAAGTCACGTGTTCGTGGGTAATGTCATGTGTAATTGGGTTCGTGCACGCCGCCACGCCCTGTAATACAGCAACGTTCCAAGAATTCACTTTTACCGGATTACTGATAGGCTATACACTGGCTCATCAATTCTGATGGATGGCCATTTTGAAGCCTCATTGACCAAAAAACAAGCATATCGCCGGAATGAGAAGGAATATACTACCAAACGAATCCAATGTACGTCCATCTTTTGCACAATCGGCTGCACCGTTAACTGTGACTGGTGCGGTGTAGCCCGGGTGACAATTGACATCCTCCCTGACGTTGCTCTCTTAGAAATATTTGATTTCTATGTGAACGCAGAACAGTTCCAATACCGTGACTTTAGAGGTCGGGTAGAGGCGTGGCACACGCTTGTGCACGTGTGCCGAAAATGGCGAAACATTATTATTGGGTCACCACATCGCCTAGATCTGCGACTTTACTGCGACGAAAGAACACCTGTGAGAGAGACACTGGACTTCTGGCCACCGCTGCCTATTGTTGTATGGAACAATGACTATAGAAAGTTGGGCATGGATAACATCATTGCGGCACTCGAGCACAACGATCGCATCTGTTCATTGCATCTCTATTGTATTCCAAGCTCGCAATCGGAAAAAGTCTTGGTAGCAATACAGCAGCCATTCCCAACACTGACACGCCTGCGGCTTCAATTCAGCGATGAAACGGCGTCGGTCATTCCCGCTTCGTTTTTGGGTGGATCTGCACCAGGTCTGCAATCACTCCACCTGGTCCGGATTCTATTTCCTGGATTACCGAAGCTACTTTTGTCTTCCACGAACCTTGTTGATCTTAATCTTACGAGAATTCCTCATTCAGGGTACATTTCCCCCAAGGCGTTGGTCACTTGCCTCTCTGTGTTGACCAGGCTCAAGTATCTCGAGATTGGATTCAGATCCCCTCGAAGTCGCCCTGACGGAAACAGCCAACGTCCGCCTCCGCAGGCACGCACTCTCTTCCCTGTTCTCACTAGGTTGTGCTTCAGGGGGGTCAGTGAATATTTAGAGGACCTCGTAGCCCGGGTCGATGCCCCCCTACTTGATTACTTGGATACAATGTTCTTCTATCAGCTGATATTCGACACTCCACAGCTCACGCAGTTCATCAGTCGCACACCGAAGTTCAAGGTACACGACGAAGCACGTTTGATCTTTACTACCGATTGGGACGTTTCTGTCGTAGTTCCACAGGCGTCTTACGGAGCGCTCAAGTTGGGGATCTTATGCAGTCAGTCAGATTGGCAGCTTTCGTCTGTGGCGCAGGTCTGCCACTCGTCCTCCCCCCAGGCTCTGATTCCCGTGGTGGAACGTCTATACATCCTCGAAGATGCAACTTGGGCATGGCCCTGGGGACTGCGTTGGAAAGACGACACCGAGAACAGCCAATGGTTGGAACTTTTACATCCATTTACTACTGTGAAGGGCCTGTACATATCCCAGGAATTCGTACCGCGTATCGCACCTGCCCTGCAAGAACTCGTCGGGGAAAGAGTGACAGAAGTGTTACCCGCCCTGGAGACTCTTTTCTTGGAGGGGCCACTCGAAGCGGAACCTGTCCAGGAAGCCATCGAACGGTTTGTTGCCGCACGACAGCTTGTCAGTCACCCCATAGCCATTTCTCGCTGGGAAAGAGAGTAGTTTGAAGATTGATACGTACTCCTTGCTTCTATTCTATCCAGTTTATGTATGGACATCATATACTTACCCGCCATTCTTCGCACTTATTATTTGTCTACCGAGACCAGTTACTGTATTATTCCCTTAACATCATGGTGATCAGACTCAATCGTTGTGTACAATATAGGTCAATCAACTTTTCTTTACGCGTTTAGAAAGGGAACGTTTCCACCACCGCACTTTCGCGCACAGCAATCTGTACTGCACGTTGAGGCAAGGCGAGGCGAGATGGAAACCGATACTAATTCCGATATAATATCAAACTCAGGAGGTACGACACGCGCTTTATTTGGCGCCAAGCGAGAGCATGTTCAGACCTGACCGAGCGAGTGCGATTCAGAGCTCCCAGCAGAGACGGCCTGGTGGCAGTGACGACGGAGATAATGGTGGTGGTGATGACAAAGACGGTAGTGGTAACACCTCGTAGAGGGTCATCGAGGCAGCGTATGCGATGCTCTTTCCTTCAAATGAGACTGCAAGCAGGCTCGGTTTGGGAGTGCGCATCGATGCGTTAATGTGGCAAGAAATCTATCGCGGTTCGCATTGACATTCGTGCTTCCACAGCAGAACGGCGCCTAGACTGGTGACCGTCTCTCGGCGAATCCTAAAGAGGATAGCCTTGAGTTATCTGGTACTGCATAAGAAAATAGAGAGCTCAAGGGAGAATACGCCCATATGATGTTATGAAGGTCGAGAAACCTGTTTCTCCAAATTACTGCGCGAGTACCAAATAAACAGCCTGTGAGTGGCTGGCCCGTTTTGTGGAGAATGGCCAGGATGGATATGGACGTGTGGGCATGAGTCGAAAAGCTACGATAGGTAGAAGAAGCTCGGATAATAGTAGTAATTGTGCGAGTGATCATATATTGTGTGGCTTGTGCCTTTAGAACTCGTGCCCCTCAGTAACGTGGGCTCAGAACGCATGGCAGTTATAGCATAGGACGCGTAGTAGGCAGTCGAGACTCGAGAGCAGAGTCTCCTACTAGTCACGAGCCCAAGTTGCCATATGGACTGTGGACGGCTGTGTAATAAGGTTTGTGTGAAACTGTGGTGGTGGACAAATCTCTTCTCTTTACCCCCAACGCTGGATCCTTATCGATGACTCGACGATGAGGTCATTGTGGTATGTCAAGGGGAATTCGCTCACCGGATTACCGAAGTAACTAAGAAAACATAGCTTTGATCAAGACTCGGAGCGACTGGCAGGATACCCCGCCGTTGCCCTGCCATCATTTCCTTGCCGCCCTGAGCCATCGATTATGATCGATGGCCATTTTGAAGGTTCATTGACCGAAAACTTGAAACAAGTATATCGTTGGAATGGGGAGGAATATACCAAAGTAACCATACGAAGCCGCCGATGTATGTACATCTTTTGTACAGTAGACTGCACCGACTGTTAATTGGTGCTGTAGCCCGGGCGACAATCGATATGCTCCCCGACGTCGCCCTCCTGAAAATATTTGATTGCTATGTGAATGGCGAACAGCCCGGTATTCATAGAAGTCGGATAGAGGCGTGGCACACGCTGGTGCATGTGTGCCGAAATTGGCGAAACGTTGTTTTTGGGTCACCACGTCGCCTGGGTCTGCAACTTTGCTGTACTGAAGCAACACCAGTGAGGGAGACACTCGACATCTGGCCACCGCTACCCATTCTGGTATCATACTACTCGCCCATTTGGGGCATGGATAACACCTTTGCGGCACTCGAGCACAAAGATCGGATAAGTTACTTGGATCTCAATAAAGTTCCAAGTTCACATTCGGAAAAAGTCTTGGAAACAATGCAGCACCCATTTCCGGCACTGAAGTTTCTGGGGCTGGAGTTCAGCGATGAAACAGTGCCAGTTGATCCCGCTTCGTTCTTGGGTGGATCGGCACCACGTTTGGGATACCTCAGACTGGGTCGCATTCCATTTCCGGGATTACCAAACCTACTTTTGTCTGCCACTCACCTTGCAGATCTAACTCTTTTGAGGGTTCCTCATTCTGGATACATCTCACCCGAGGGGATGGTCGCCTGTCTCTCCATGTTGACCAGGCTCCGAAGTCTCGTCTTTGGATTCGAATCTCCTCGAAGTCGCCCTGACCGGAACAGCCGACAACCACCTCCACCGACAGTCACACGCACTCTCCTCCCCGTTCTGACTATGTTGTGGTTTAGAGGTGTCGGTGAATATTTGGAAGACCTTGTGGCCCGGATCGATGCCCCTCTACTCGACAACTTGCAGGCAACCTTCTTCCATCAACTGATATTCGATACTCCACAGCTCACCCGGTTCATTAGTCGCACACCAAAATTGAATGCGCCTAACAACGCACGTTTGGCCTTTTCTGGCAAGGACGTTTCGGTCACACTTTCACGGACATTTGACAGAGAAATCAAGTTGGCAATCTCATGCAGTCAGTCAGATTGGCAGCTTTCGTCTCTGGCGCAGGTCTGCAGCTCGTCCTTCCCCCAGGCTCCCATTCTCGCGGTGGAACACCTCTTCATCGTTAGGGCATCTCAGAGATCGCGTTGGAAAGACGACATCGAGAACAGCCAATGGCTGGAACTTCTACATCCGTTTACCGCTGTGAAGGGTCTCCACATACCCCAGGAATTCACGCCGCGTGTCGCGCCCGCCCTGCAAGAGCTCGTCGGGGAAAGAGTGACAGAAGTGTTACCCGCTCTGCAGACCCTCTTCTTGGAGGAGCCACTCTCGTCGGGACCTGTCCAGGAAGCCATTGGGAAGTTTGTTGCCGCACGACAGCTTGCCGATTGCCCCATTGTCGTTTCTCGCTGGGAAAGAAAGTAGTATGAACTATGAACGCTCCCGGTTTTTATTCAGACTTTTTTTCATTTATGTTTGGACGTCATCTACTTATCACCCGCCGCTCTTCTTCGCACTCGTTGTTTGACTCCCGAGGCCGGTTACAATACTCTCTTAACATCGCTATGATCAGACTCATTGTATGAAATTGTTGGTCGTGAAGTCACGTGTAGCCATCCTCGCTCTTCCCTACCGAGACAGTCTTCTTTCTCACACGGGCCTACTATTACTGTAACAGGATCAAGATTTTGTCGCCGCCATGTCTGTGAAATGTACTCTGGCGCGCTTCGTTGTTGTTCGTTGAAGAAGGGCCCTAGAAAGAGAGAGGTGCGCAATCAACAGTAACGCGTAAAGGTTTACCCATCACCTTATTCGGGCGCCGTTTTTTCGTTTTTCGGCACTCGTCCCCGACGCCCTGATGCAGCAACTCTTGTAATGTGACAAGATTCTAAGAGCGCATAAGGTTACTTCACGCGTGCCAATGTCAGAGGATCGCCCAGGACAAGTCGGATGTTGTTTCCTTTCAATAATCTGCAACGTGCGTACTCTTTTCCCCGAAGCCTTGACAGCACGGTTGATTGCAACACCCGTTGGGTTACTGTATAATAGATCACGACTTTCCAGTTACCGCTTTCTCCTATACCCTGAGGATTCGATGTTGCTTTGGCAGGCAGTTTACAATGCAAGGTATCGATGCCACTGGCATTGAGGCACAAAACGTCATAACGCGAGCACCGATGACAAGAGACTCAATCGCTGTGTGATGCGAAAACGTTTCAGGTACATCGGCGACAACGATTGCAACACATTGGATACCAGAAGAATTAGCATGACGCCTACGTTGCGCGAGTCGCCGGGAGCCATATTGTGCGGAATGCATAAATGGCCGATAAGCAGTGTGGCAGGACGAGGATTTGACCACGATAGGATTCCATGGGAAGGCTCGGTCATTGACTCAGTATCTGATACTGCATAAGAAAATAGAAAGCTCAAAGGAGAAGATGCGTGCATGACGTTATCATGATGGAGGTCGAGAAACCGTTTCTCCAAGTCACTGCGGAGCGCCAAATGAACAGCCAGTGAATAACTGGCCCATTTTGAGATGGAAAATAGAGAGACACTCGGATAATCGGGCGAGTAGTAACCATATCATGGCTTTACACTTGTGTCCTTCACTGGCAGTCAGTTACGGCACCAGGCGGGCAATGTCACGTGGAGGGCTGTGTAAAGCGCCCATAATGCGCCCCCTACTGCAGCGTTCATAGCACTCTCTTCTCTTCCCCCCCCGACGTTGAATCCGGTCTCCCTATCATACCCGCCATTGCCGCCCTGGCTCATAAATTCTGATGGATGGCCATTTTGAAGGTTCATTGACCGAAATACCATATGGTTCGAATGAGAAGGAATATATCAAACGAAGCCGATGTACGTACATCTAATGCCACATGGCCTGTACCGACTGATAACCGTGACTGGTGCGATGTAGCCCAGGTGACAATCGACATCCTCCCCGACGTCGCTCTCCTGAAAATATTTGATTTCTATGTGGATGAAGAACAGTTCCGAGGCTATGGGCTTAAACATCAGATGGAGGCGTGGCACACGCTGGTGCACGTGTGCCGAAAATGGCGAAACGTTGTTTTTGGGTCACCACGTCGCCTGGATCTGCGGCTATTCTGCAGTCACGGAACACCAGCCAGGAAGACGCTGGACGTCTGGCCACCGCTGCCGATCGTTGTATGGAACAATGACTCCATGATGTGGCTTATGAGCCGCGTAGAAGGCATCTTCGCGGCACTCGAGCACAACGATCGCGTCTGTTCCGTGAATCTCTCCAATATTCCAAGTTCACAATCGGAAAAAGTTTTGGCAGCAATGCAGAAGCCATTCCCGGCACTGACACATCTGCAGCTTCACTTTCTATATGAAAAAAACGCCGGTGGATCCCGCTTCGTTCTTGGGTGGATCCGCTCCAAGTCTGCAAACGCTCGTCCTAAATAATGTTCCATTTCCTGGATTACCGAAACTACTTTTGTCTGCCACTCACCTCGTTAACCTCACTCTTTGGAGAATTCCTTATTCCGGGTACATTTCCCCCGAGGCGGTCGTCACTTGCCTCTCCGTGTTGACAAGGCTCAAAAGTCTTGAGATAGGATTTGAATCCCCTCGAAGTTACCCTGACATAAACAGCCAATCTCCACCTCCGCAGACACGCACTCTCTTCCCTGTTCTCACTAGGTTGTGTTTTAGGGGGGTACGTGAATATTTAGAGGACCTCGTGGCCCGGATCGATGCTCCTCTACTTGATTACTTGGATACAATGTTCTTCCATCAACTTGGACGGATATTTGACGCTCCACAGCTCACCCAGTTCATCAGTCACGCACCAGGGTTCAAGGCACACGACGAAGCTGGTGGAATTTGTCGCGTCGCGGGTCTGTGCGCAAGCACCCCTCGATGCAACACCTCGCCCCGGGGCTCTGTCTGGAACAGACCCCAAAGCCAATTTTTGGACCCTGTTACGGGGCCTCGCGCCCATTACTGTACGCTCGGCCAATCCCCTTTGTTATCTCCCTTCCTTTGTCTTACTCTTCTGCCATGTCCCATTCCCCTATTCTTACTATACACTTGACTCAAGCATGCCCCACCCAAATGGACACGCGTCCCCATTATCCCTATCACGCGCCGCTTACTATAATAGCAAACGCGACTCACTTTGGTACCTTACTATAGGGCTTATTATTACCAGTACGAGACATGTAGCACAATAACATGTAATAGCTTATATAGCGCGATGTGCGCCTAGCTGAATGTTAATCCAATCCGTCTCGTTCGTTCTGTCCTCCCTGCGTGCCTCTAACTTTCTTGCGTACTACCCCTTCCCATAAACCTTCCCGCCCACTAGGTTATGGGCCCTGACCGTGCATAAGAAATCAGTACGCATACAAACAAAACCTTGAACACTAACCTTTATTTTTAGGCATGAGCGAAGAACGCGTCCATCTGCCAAAGCTGGCGGAAGACGGATCTAACTGGATCATTTACAGGAATCGCATTATATGGACGATGAACATGAGGGGTCTTGGAGATCACCTCACGTCCGAGAAGATCACGAAAGCGTACACGGACGCTGGGACCGTTGGCAGACTCTCCGCTGACCAGCGTTGGGAGAGGGATGGGTTCAGAGCATCGAGCATCCTCGAAGCTACGATACCCGATGATCTCTTCCACAAGATTCAAGACACCACGACTGTCAAGGAGGTCTGGGAAAAGTTGAAGGCGGAGTATGAGGGGCAGTTGAGGTCGGTGATGGTGGATTTGGGGAGGAAGTTTATGTCGACACGCTGCGGGGAGGATGACAACGTATGCGCTCACTTCACGAAGCTCGCTAACATACGCGAGAAGTTGTCAGCCATCGGGAGAAAAGTCAGCAATGATGAATACATATCTGTTCTCGTCGGCTCCCTCCCCGACTGCTACGATGGCCCCATCAACTCCCTCATCAACGCTTGCGATGCCACCAAAACCGACCTCACCCATACAGCCATCATCCGGGCAGCAACCCGGGAGTACGAGAAGCGCTCCCTCCAGAAAGAAAACCAAGCTCAAGATGAAGCTTACGCCGCCGCCGATGCCAAGTCCAAGAAGAAGGATGTCGAGTGCTTCAATTGCAAGAAGCGTGGGCACTACAAGTCCGAGTGCTGGGCGAAGGGCGGCGGGGATGAGGGAGGAGGGCCGAAGAAGAGCAGCAAGTCGTCCAAGGCCAAGGCTGGCAAGGGCAAGGACGCTGCCAACGCTGCAGAGGGCTCGGATTCCTCGGAGTCTGGGGATGAGTCCTGGGCAGTTATTGATGATAAGACTGATGGGTCTATGGCGACAATCGTCGAGGTCGACGGTGCCTCCAGTGAGGGGGAGCCCTGTGACCAGCAATCAGCATTCTTAGCCAGTTCGGCACTTACTGGATCTGAGGCAGAGCTCTACGACTCAGGCGCCTCACGACATATGTCTCCCTTCCAACACCATTTCACCAACCTCCGTTCCATCCCCCCTAGACCTATCACTGCTGCCAACAATCGCGTCTTCTATGCCACTGGTATGGGCGATCTTCAGATCAACGTCCCCAACGGCTCTGAGTCAACATGCATCACCTTGAGGGACGCTCTCTACGCACCTGAGATGACCCTCACTGTTATCAGCATCAGCAAGATCGCTAGCGCTGGGTACTCGGTTATCTTTAAGGGGAAGATCTGCAAGATCAAGAACAAGTCCGGCAAGACTGTCGGCAAGATCGAGGCAAGACCAAATGGGCTGTATCGGGTAGATCGCCCGATCTTAGCCGCTGCTGCCGCACAAGAATCACAAGTCGACATTCTCATGGCTCACCGGAGGCTCGGACATATCTCAGCTGATGCTATCCGAGATCTCGCTCGCGCCAACGCAGTCACTGGCTTGCACATAATAGATCCATCTTCCACCATCTCCTGCGACTCATGTGAACATGCTAAGGCGACACGCAAGATTATTTGCAAACAGACAACAACCTCTCGCGCTCAGGCTTTCGGCGACGAGATTCACACCGACATATGGGGGCCATCCAGGGTTGAGACCTTAGGAGGCCGGCGTTATTATATCACTTTCACTGACGACCATACTCGCTTCACCAAAATTCAGTTGCTACGAACCAAGGACAAAGCCTTTGCAGCTTACAAGGCTTTCGCAGAGTGGGCTAAGACTCAGCATGGAGTACGGGTCAAGAGGTTGAGGTCGGACCGCGGTGGGGAGTATACCAGCGGCGAGTTCTCTGATTTTCTTAAGTCCCAAGGGACCGAACACCGCCTCACCACCCATGACACCCCTCAGCACAATGGAGTCGCGGAGTCGCTGAACCGTCGAATCCTCGAACGAGTTCGTGCCGTGCGCCATCACGCGCAGCTCCCGAAGACATTATGGGGAGAGGCTACCCACTTTATTATTTGGCTGAAGAACCGGGTTATCACACGGGCACTTGGGAAGGTGACCCCCCATGAACAGTTGTATGGGACGAAGCCCGACTTCAGCAACGTGCCCGAGTGGGGGCAGAAGGTATGGGTACATCAGGGATCTGCATCGAAGTTAGACGGACGTGCAGCAGAGGCACGATGGGTAGGATTTGACAGCGATAGCACGCACGCTCACCGCGTCTATTGGCAGGGCAAGAACCGCGTCTCAGTCGAGTGCGATGTCTGTTTTGTCTCGACATCAGTCACCGTCCACATCCCTTCCCCTCTCCTTCCTGCCCATACTCCCACATCCACCACTGCCACTACTACACTACCGCCGACTCTACCCACACCTACACCCACGCAAACACAAGTCACATCCCTTCCCACACCACCTGTCAGCACTGCCGCACCACAACGAACCCAAGTCGCAACACCAAGTACCACAATGCCTTCAGACGTACCTGCAGCCACCGACAGCGGAGAAGAGGAGATACCTGACGAAGAAGACAAGTCTCCGGAGCGGAGCACCATTATCTCACCCTCCAACCAGCCGACACCGGAGCCATCACCAGCACCAGCAAATCCGGGCACACGCAAGACCACGCGCATCAGCATCCCTTCGCTCAAGGCGCGGGAAGTTCAAGCCGTCAAGGACTCTCAAGCGGCCGCTAAGAAGTCTCAAGTCACCAAGGCCAGCAGCTCCAAGACAAAGAAGTCATCCGCCACCAGCAACACATTCAGAGGTTGCCACCCTGATTACACCGGGCCCCCCCCAACCGTGCTCCTCGTTGACAATGAGCAAACATATGTTTTTCACACCGAGTATGACTCGCTTACCACCACCGATATCAGCAGCGATCCCAAGTCACTCGCAGAGGCGCACGCTCGCCCCAACTGGCCTTCCTGGAAGGCAGCAATGGACAAGGAGATCGCCACACTTGAAGCCGCAAAGACCTGGACCACCATTCCGCAACCACAAGGCAAGAACATTGTCGGATCAAAATGGGTTTTCTGCATCAAGCGCAAGTCCGATGGGTCCATTGACAAATACAAGGCCCGTCTTGTCGCCCGCGGATTCACTCAGATCTACGGCGTCGATTACTTCGACACTTATTCCCCCGTCGCTAAGATGGCAAGTTTCCGTCTTATCCTAGCTATGGCTGCCCGCTATGACTGGGATATTGAGTCGTTCGACTTCAACGGCACTTATCTCAATGGCACACTCAGCGATGATGAAGAGATCTACATGAAGGAACCCCCCGGATACGAGACTCAGGGGGAGCTGTCACCGCTGCTTACGCGACGATAACGAGTAGACTCGGAGTGGTAGTGACAAGGCTCTTAGCGGCCGCCTTCTGGCTTAGGAGTAGATAATAGCTGATATTGCCGTCGTAAGACGGACAGGAGACTCAACTTAGTGACCTAGGGTCGCTAGAGAGTCGTACTTATACAATATAGGGTACAGGGTACGAGGTACTGGGCACAGGGCATGGGGCACGCGGATACGGGGCTGCGAGTCACGTACATAGGGGCTGAGTCACGAGGCGACTCATGTAGTCCATCCACATCAGGTGAGGCGTATACTAATAGTACCAGTCCAAACTTACCGTTACTCGGGGTCGTCTAACTCCATCGGGTCGTCCGCACGGCTGATATCCCCGTCGATCGACGAGGGGAAGTCCCAGGGTCGAGGGGACGGTAACATCACCCTCCGGTTAGATGCGAGCGCGACCACGCGTCGCGTAGCGGATGATCCCCGCCCCGTGGCGTTGGTCGTGGCGGTCGGCATCGTTGCCGGCGAGGTGGGTGAGGGTTTCTCCGGCGTTGGCGGCGCGGAGGCGGCGGCGGCAGTTGGCGAGGATGTGGCGGGTCTCGGCCTCTTCAGCTTCGAGGGCGCGGAGGCGGGAGGCAATGTTGGTGAGCTCGACGTCGGTGTGGTGGTAGCGGCAGACGTCGGTGTAGAGACCCCAGTCCTGGGTCGTATCCTGGACTTCCAGTGCGAAGGCATCGAAGATCTCGGAGTCCCCGTCGATGGCACGGAGTAGCCACTTGGGTACCGGCGGATTGGCGACGCCGACGTTGGAGCTGGGCTGGGCGTAGACCTCTGTAGTAAAGACAGGGTCGTCAGGGCCTCCCAAGGTACCAGCGGCGCGGGGAACGGGGCCGTCGAGAAGTTGGATGTAGGGGGCGATGCGGCGGTCGTTACTGCCGCCTTGGAGGGGGATGGAGAAATAGTGGAGCTGGCTGTTATTCTCGATAAAGCCGGCAGGGGGTTCAGACTGAATACCCTGCGGAGTGTCCGCCCTTGCGGGTTGGCTGGCCAGGCGGCGGATGGTGAGGTCAGCGAGGCGGAGGGCTTCGGTCTTGGCTTCGCAGTCGAGCTGAAGGGTCCTGGCGCCGAGGGCGAGGATGTCGCGCTGATCTCGGCTCTGCTCAAGTTCCGTGGCTTGTTCTTCGGCCGTGAACCTAACGGCTTCCATCCGGTCCTCGGTGCGCTTGGCGGTGATGATGAGACCGCGGACCATGCGGAGGAGAACTGGAGCCGTGAGGGCGTCGGCTTGTCCCTCGACGATAGCGCTAACGGCTCGGGGTGATAGGGGTATGGCTGGCTGCGTAGCGCCGACGGCGAGGTCCACTGCAAGCACCCGTGCTGAGTTAGTGGGCGCGGGGTCCTCAACAAGAGGAAGGGCTCCATTGGAACCGGTCGTCTGGTAGGGGGTTCCTGGGGCAGGGATGAAGAGGGCCTCGGTGGAGGCATAGGAGTCGGTGGGCGAGGCGGGGGCGTAGTTGGCATCTTCGACGGAGGAGAGTTGGATGATCTGGTGGGACATAGTGGTTTGGAATGTGGGGAGAGGATGCTACTTCGAGTTCTTAGACCGGTCCTTTTATGCGGTTGGTCGAGCGGGCGCCTTCGGTGGTACTCTTCAATCAGTGCGGGGGCGTGTACTTGGGGGGCCGGTTCCCATGTGTTGTCTGCATCTGGGTATCCTTTCCATTTGAGGAGGTATTGCAAGGTCTTCCGCTTCCCGTAGAGACGGTGATTAATGATGGCCTCGACTTCGTACTCGTGTTCACCCTCGATTAATTCGGGGGGTGGCTTGATGTAGTTGGGGCCGTGTTGCGGGGTCTCGCGATAAGGGGTGAGGAGGCTGGCATGGAACACGTTGTGGATTTTCCAGGCGTCGGGTAGTTGGAGTTGATACGCCACCGGTGACACCTGTTTACTGATGCGGAAAGGTCCGTGCCGTCTGGGGGCTAGTTTGGGGGTCTGGTAGGGTAGTCGGAGGTTCTTTGCTTCGAGCCAGACCTCTTGATCCACGTTGAACTGGGGTGGTGGCGTTTGATGGGCAGTGCGATTGATGGCTTCGATCGCTTGTGCACGCCTTTCGAGTGCGGTCTGTTTCCTGTCCTCCACGTGTTGATTCAATGATGGAGGGGGGTCTGTAGGGTGTAGGCGAGGCGTATAGCCGAGGAGTGCTTCTGATGGGGCGATGTTGATGGTGGCGTTCCTGTGATTGTTGTGCACCGTGGTGGCTATCCCAGCCAATCGCTCCAGTCGGTTTGGGCGCCGTTGGTGGTCAGGCGGAGGTATTGTTCTATCCACTGATTTGTTCGTTCTGATAGTCCGTCTGTTTGGGGATGGAATGCTGAGGACACATTTTGTTTGATCCCCAGTTGTTGGGCGAGTGCCTTGGCGAAGAAGGATGTGAATCGGGGGTCTCTGTCGGATATGACCTTGTCGGGTAGGCCGAACCATCGGTAGACGTTGTCATAGTATAGTTTGGCCACTTCTTGTCCGGTGATTGTTGTCTTGCAGGGGAGGAATACGGCCGCTCTCGTGCATCCATGGTCTACTATCGTGAGGATGGCGTCGTACCCTTTGCTGGTCGGGAGTTGGGTAATCAGGTCCATCGCTACAATCTGGAACGGGAGTGCGTTGTTCGGTGTGGGGATGCGGTAGAGGGGGACCTTCGCTCGTTTGGTAAGGTTCTTGCCTTGTTGGCATTTGGCGCACCCTCTTACGTATTGCGCGATCCACTCGTTCATGTCTGGCCACCAGAAGTGTCGACGGATGGTCGTGATGGTAGGGTCTCGTCCTGGGTGTCCTCTGATTTCCAGGTCGTGGAATCGGTGGAGGATCTCTTTCTTCAGGGTGTCGTCTGGTGGGACGGCGATCCTGCCTTGTACGCGCCAGTGTTTTAGGTTATTGTCGTTGTGTGAGTGGATCATGGTTGCTTTATGGCGTTTGATCCAACCTGCGATCTCAGCGGGGTACTTTCGTTGCATTGTCCCTATTCGTCGCTCTAGTTCCCACCATTCGTCTTTGGGGTCTTCAGTGGCGGATAGTCTGATAAAGGCGTCTGGGTGGAGGAGGGTTAGGTCTTGGTTGTCTGTTTCGCCTCTGTCCACTCCTGGGGGTCGGGAGAGGAGGTCTGCCGAGGTATGGAGTTTCCCTGGCACGTGTTGGATTTTTAGATGGTACTCCTGGAGTTCTGCGAACCACCGTGCCACTCGGCGGTTTACCTTGCGTGGGGATTTCCAGAAGGTTAGGTTTGCGTGGTCAGTGAGGACTGTGACCGGGATCGTTGATCCTGCCAGGTGAGGTCGCCAGTGGGCCTAGAGCTTTCATTAGTGCCAGGAGTTCTCTTTCGTAGATGTCGTAGTTGCGTTCGGTTGGGGTGAAGGTTGCGGAGTAGTAAGCTATGGGGTGTTTGGTTGGTGAGGTTTTTCTGGGATGTTTGTCTCCCTCCTGTAAGAGTACGGCTCCCACGCCGTACGCGGACGCGTCTGTAGCTAGGAAGAATGGTTTGGTATAGTCGGGTTGGCGTAGGATCGGGTTTTGACACATATGTTTCTTGAGGGTCTCGAAGGCTTTCACTTGGGCTTCTCCCCATGCTAAATGGTGTGGCCTTCTTGGTGAGGTGGATCAGTGGTCTTGCGATCTTCGAGTAGTCTTTGATGAAGTATCGGTAGTATCCTGTGAATCCCAGGAAGGCTCTGACGTCTCGGACTGTTCGTGGGGGTTTCCAGTCCGCTACTCCTTGCTACCTTGGCTGGGTCCATTCGTATGGTGTTGTGGCCCAGGATGACACCTAGGAACTCGACTTCCTTTTTCTCGAAGACGCATTTCTCTGGTTTGAGGAAGAGATCGTGCTTGCGCAGTTTGTCGAGGATCTGGTGGACCCTCGTTCGGTGGTATGGGAGGTCTGATCGGGTGTGTATGAGGATGTCGTCCATATAGATCGACAGCCAGTCTTGTCGGAGTTCTTCTCTGAATAGTGCGTTCATCATGGTCTGGAAGGTGGCTGGGGAGTTGGTCATCCCGAAGAACATCACCTGTGGTTCGAAAAGACCGTGGTTGGTGACGAATGCTGCCTTCCATTGGTCTCCATCGCGTATTCGTATGTTATTGTATCCCCAGCGAATGTCGAATTTGGTGAATAGGCTGGCTCCTCTGACTCTCGCGATGAGTTCTGGGATAAGTGGGAGTGGTGTGGCGTTTCGGCGGGTCCATTCGTTGAGCTTCCGGTAGTCTTGTACTGGTCGAAGTTTCCCGTCTTTCTTTTTGACGAAGAAGAACGGAGCCGCGAATTGGCTTTTGGACTCGGTGATGTATCCTTTATCGAGGTGTTCCTGGAGGAACGTTGCGAGTGCTTCTTGTTCTGGTTGGGTCAGGGCGTACACCTTCCCTGGCATGTGTTCTGGGTGACCTGGTTTTAGTTCTATGGCGTGATCCCATTCTCGTGGTGGCGGGAATCGCTTTGACTCGGCTTCACTGAACACGAATGAGTGTCGGCGGTACTCCTTTGGGATTGGTGAGGGTTGGACCGCGTGTTTCTCGGCTAGCTTTGAGGCTAGTGTTTGTCGGTCTGTTGCGGTGGCGGTATGGATTTTTGTCGTTCGCTTGATTCTGGCTTTGATGACGACGGGTAGTTGTTCGTAGGCGATCCATCCTTTTGCCCAGTCGATGGCCGGTTGGACTGCGGCGAACCATGGGTAGCCTAGGATTACCTTCTGTTCGCCTAGGTTGGTAAGGAAAAAGCGCATTGTGCGCGTTTGATCGCCCGTTCGTATGTCTAGGTCGGTGTAGTGGGTGATTTGTCCGTGGCGGTTCTGTGTCCCATCCACGTTGAACACCTTGCATGGTTCTGCCAGTTCTTCGATTGGCAGTTTGAGCTCTCTCGCGTAGTTGGGGTTGATGAAGTTCTCCGTGGCGCCGGAGTCTAGTAGTGCAGAGGTTTCGGCCCTCTTGAACAAGGAGTTTAAATATACGCAAATTGTCATTGATCGACGGTTCGATAGATACACGCTCCTTGTACTTAATGCCCTAACCAAGGCCGAACTGGTTAGGCGTCCTGAAAACCCTCTTCCTCGGCTGCTACTACTCCTCCTCCGAAGTGCGCTGCTACTTGGTCTCGTTGGTCAGTGGACATAGCTGCCAGTCTGGTGGCTATCTCGTCCACTGGGTTCTCGTTAGTGGTTGTGGTGTCTGACATCCAGTCGACCAATTGTGCCGTGGCTACGCGTGGTTTCTTCTTCCGGTTGGGGCAGTTGCGTGCGAAGTGTCCAACTTGGTTACATTCGTAGCAGGCACCGCGGGGGGCTCGGTCAGCGTTGCGGGGGTTTCTGTCGGTTGGTTGGGTTTGGGCGACGTTCACTTGATAAATGTTCCCTTGTTCGTCCTGCATCTGGACCGTCCTCCCTTGGGGGTTTCGGTTCCTCCAATTGTTGTTTCGGTTGGCACGTGCTCGGTCTGCGTCGACGTCCATTGGACGGGGGCGTTGTTTAGATGGCGGGGGGCGTTGGTGGAATTATATCCTCTGATATTGGGGCGACTGGGTTGTTGGTTGGTGGGATTGGGCTGTGCGAATCGATTCCATCTCGATGATGGTGGTCGGTTCGTGGTGCCCTTGTCCTGCTTGAACATTTCATAGATGAGGAGTTGGGACGCCACGCTGTCGATTGCTCGCTGTTTGATTTCTGCGTAGGTGTTGACCTTGGGGGGTTTGACTATGTCGTTGACGATGGACTTGGTGAGTCCTTTCAGGAAGTACCTGACGGTTGCGGGTGCCGTGAGCGGGTATTCGGCCTTTCGGGCGACCCTTTCGAAGTCCTGGATGTACTGGTCGACTTCGGGCCATTTCATCTTCATGTTTTCGATTTGAAGGCGTGCTCGCTCTTCGGCTTGGGTGTCTTGGAATTGGTTCCGGAACTCGTTCAGGAAGTGTATCCAAATGTCAGGGACATCTTCAATGAGTGGGTCCAATCGGTCTACCCAGTCTCCTTGGTTGAGGGCCCATTCGTCCACGGTTGGGCCTTTGATGAACGTCAGTGCTATTGCTACGCGGCGGATCCAGGATTGGAGGCCGGGGACCGTGGCGTTTACGCGGAAATAGTGTCGAAGTTCGTTTATAAATTGGTCCGCTTTCGCTCGGTCTCCGTCAAACTCCGTGGGGGCGCTTCCCATGAGGCGGGCATCTTGGTTCGCCGGGGGCATCGGTGGCGCGGCTGGTGGGTTGGGGGCTCCGGGGTTTCCTCCAGGGTTGCCCCCTCCTCCCCCGGGGTTGCCTCCTCCTCCTCCGGGGTTGTTTCCTCCTCCTCCGGGGTTGCTTCCTCCTCCTCTGCCGGGGTTGTTACTTGGCTGTCGCTTCACTGCCGTGTCTAACTTCTTTTGCACGGAGGCTACTATCTTGGGTTTGGTGGTTGTGGTGGCGGTAGTGGTGGTTGCTGTGGTGGTTGCCATGGTGTACTCGTGTATCAATGAAGCGAATGGTCGGGTGTCAATGAGTGGGGAGTTTCTGATAACGGTGTTAGTGTGGTCCTCTGTGGGTTCTTCGTCAGTGGTAGGCGAGTTGGGTTGTTGGTCTGTGGAGACAGGGGACGGTGGTCGGGTGTTGTCTTCGGCGTCTGAGTCGGAGTCAAGGGGGATGGGTAGGAATGTTCCTCCTTCACGTCTGCGTCTGCGTCTTTCTTGTGCGTTTAGCTCGTTGTGGGCCTCGATGTCGGGTCTTCTGGGTCCTCGTACTAGTTTGAATTTATCTCCGTCTTCCTCGAGGTAGACTTGGGTGAGGACTCCTTTCTCGTTGTGTATCCAGACGTGGGTTCCGTCTATACAGTCCTGTGCCTTCTTGGTTGTGTCAGGGTGGTATAGTATTGCTATCCCGTCGTATCCGGGGATGACTCCTTTGTCGATTCGACGTAGGTGTGCGTTCTTTGGTGGTTGGTCGTCGTCCCCAAAGTCCGTGAGGTATTCCTTGGATGGGGCCTCCGTGATGGTAAGAAAGTTGAGTCTAATGTCACCGCTGCTTACGCGACGATAACGAGTAGACTCGGAGTGGTAGTGACAAGGCTCTTAGCGGCCGCCTTCTGGCTTAGGAGTAGATAATAGCTGATATTGCCGTCGTAAGACGGACAGGAGACTCAACTTAGTGACCTAGGGTCGCTAGAGAGTCGTACTTATACAATATAGGGTACAGGGTACGAGGTACTGGGCACAGGGCATGGGGCACGCGGATACGGGGCTGCGAGTCACGTACATAGGGGCTGAGTCACGAGGCGACTCATGTAGTCCATCCACATCAGGTGAGGCGTATACTAATAGTACCAGTCCAAACTTACCGTTACTCGGGGTCGTCTAACTCCATCGGGTCGTCCGCACGGCTGATATCCCCGTCGATCGACGAGGGGAAGTCCCAGGGTCGAGGGGATGGTAACAGGAGCGCAGTGTCAAACGACTTCAGAAGTCGCTGTATGGGCTCAAGCAAGCCGGGAGGAAGTGGTACGAGGCACTGTCCCGCTCTCTCGCTGATCTGGGTTTCCGCGCTACCTCAGCAGACCCCGGCGTATTCTTCGCCAAGATCGGTGATCACATCCTTATTCTCGCCATCCACGTCGATGACTGCACGCTCACAGGCAGTTCCCCATCTCTTATCACTGAGTACAAGAGCAAGTTCAATGCTTGTTACACCCTCACCGACCTAGGACCTATTCACTGGTTCTTGGGTATCAAGATCACTCGCGATCGATCTGCGCACACTATCTCCCTTTCCCAAACATCCTACATCGACTCTATCATTGCATGCTTCAAGCTAGAAGATGCCAAGTCATTCAGCACTCCTATGATCCCCGGCGTCAACTACTCTCGCCTGGAATCTCCCTCTGACGCCACTGAAGCCGCACGCATGGAGAAAGTGCCTTATCGCGAGGCAATCGGAAGTCTCATGTATGCGTCTGTCGCCACTCGTCCTGACATCACTCACGCCGTCTCTGCCCTCTCTCGCTTTCTCGACAACCCCGGTTCCACCCATTGGGAGGCCGTCAAACGGGTCTTTCGCTATCTGGCTGGCACCAGAACCTTCGCACTTACTTACGGCGGAGACAAGCAGGATCTCGTGGGCTACACTGACGCAGATGGTGCCTCTGAGGAGCATCGTCACGCGATCTCAGGATATGCGTTTCTTATCGACGGAGGCGCAGTTTCCTGGTACTCACGCAAGCAGGAGATCGTCACCTTATCAACAGCAGAGGCCGAGTATGTTGCGGCAACGCACGCGGCTAAGGAGGCCATCTGGCTTCGCAGGCTCATCTTCGAGCTCTTCCCGCTCCCAACCACCCCCACGACGATCCACTGCGACAACCAGGCTGCGATCAAGCTCGCGATGGACGACAACTATCATGCGAGGACTAAGCATATTGATATCCGTTATCATTTCATTCGCCAGGTTATCGCTGAGAAGACTATCACGCTTATCTACTGTCCCACAGATGATATGGCAGCAGACTTTCTCACCAAATCCTTACCCAAGTGGAAGGTCTCATCACATTCGTGTACCCTCGGGTTATGTCGCGTTTGAGGGGGAGTGGTGGAATTTGTCGCGTCGCGGGTCTGTGCGCAAGCACCCCTCGATGCAACACCTCGCCCCGGGGCTCTGTCTGGAACAGACCCCAAAGCCAATTTTTGGACCCTGTTACGGGGCCTTGCGCCCATTACTGTACGCTCGGCCAATCCCCTTTGTTATCTCCCTTTCTTTGTCTTACTCTTCTGCCATGTCCCATTCCCCTATTCTTACTATACACTTGACTCAAGCATGCCCCACCCAAATGGACACGCGTCCCCATTATCCCTATCACGCGCCGCTTACTATAATAGCAAACGCAACTCACTTTGGTACCTTACTATAGGGCTTATTATTACCAGTACGAGACATGTAGCACAATAACATGTAATAGCTTATATAGCGCGATGTGCGCCTAGCTGAATGTTAATCCAATCCGTCTCGTTCGTTCTGTCCTCCCTGCGTGCCTCTAACTTTCTTGCGTACTACCCCTTCCCATAAACCTTCCCGCCCACTAGAAGCACAGTTGGTTTTTACTACCCATTGGAGCGTTTCTGTCGCAGTCCCATTAACATTTTACCGAGCGCTCAAGTTGGGGATCTCATGCCGTCAGTCAGATTGGCAAGTTTTGTCTGTGGCGCAGGTCTACGGCTCGTCCTTCCCTCAGGCACTCATTCCCGCGGTGGAACACCTTTACATCCTCGGAGATGTATATCGGGCGCGGTTTTTGGAACTGGGTTGGAGAGACAACATCGAGAACAGCCAATGGTTGGAACTTTTACATCCATTTACCGGCGTGAAGGGCCTCTACATATCCGAGGAATTGGTGCCGCATATCGCACCCGCCCTTGAAGAACTCGTCGGGGAAAGAGTGACGGAAGTGTTACCTGCCCTGGAGACTCTTTTCTTGGAGGAGACACCCCCATCTGGACCTGTTGAGGAAGCCATTGAAAAGTTTGTTACCGCACGACAGCTTGCCAATCATCCTATTGCTGTTTCATTCTGGGAAGAAAATCGTTGAAAACTGCGTATTTAATGATTGATCAGTGCTCTACCTTTCTATCCCATTTTACTCTTGGCGTCATCTGCTTACCACCCGTCGTTCTTCTTCACACTCATTGTTCGGTTCCTGACTGTTTACGATATTCTCTTAGCATCCCCATGTTCAGGCTCATTTGTATGATATCGTTGTATCGAATATAGTAGAGGCCAATAGACAAATCCGTGAAGTCACGTGCAGCGAGCCGCGCATTCGTTTAACTAACAGACTAGTAGTACCCCTGAGGCCGAAATCATGGCTTCCCCATCACACTCAGACTCCGAGTCTGTAATTATGTCTTCCCTATCCCACTCAGGCTCAGAGTCTGTAATCATGTCTTCCCCATCCCACACTGTCTCTGCGACTGTCTCTGTTCCCGAAGGTCAAGTTGCATTGGTTCTCCTGCGAGAAGGAGATTCGTCCTTCTATCTGCGAATCCCGCTATCTATTATAAATTCTTTATGTTTGAAGCCCCGCAAGTATCTCCTCTTTCTTGGTTGGTGCATCCTCGGCAGTGAAGGCGTACTAGCCCTTGAACACGACGGATTTGCTATTAATACCGAAGAAGACCTGGATGACCAAGGGATATACCACTATGTTCCGACTCGGCCCCTGGGTACATTTCTTTCACTATGATATTGCTGTCATGCGTACACACAGGACGCTTATGGCACGCTATCTGTCCAACGTAGATCTCGTCCATGTTGTCGACCTCGAGGTGATCAAGACTTGGACGAGCATGTTGTCAGAAACGTCGTGGACGTGTGACAGCTTTCGCAATAAATTGCTAGAGCGTGATGTTCGTTGTTTATGGACAGGACTTGTCAATTATGGAGCAGGTTTACATATTATTCCTTATAAGCGGGGTTCCGAGGTACGTTCCACAATTTTCTGGGAAGATGTATGATTGTCTCCCATTCCTCGGCTAATAGCGATGGCTATTTCAGTGGTTTCGGCTGATCGTAGAGAATCGTCCGAAATACGGCGAGGATGTGACAACACTAAAGGACATTGATGACATCCGCAATGGCATCTATGCAAACCATTTCATACGTGAAGCATTCGATTTCCGCCGCATAGCTATTCTCAAAGTTTGTCATATTTTTCCGCCTGCTTCTCCTTTTTCTGACTCCCATGTCGCCGCCAATCTTCAGACTCCAAACCATATTCTTAATCCCGAAGACATTCCCCCAGGCCACGACCGAGATGTGTACGCAGATGTCAGTTATCCGGCTAGTGGCCGTTATACGTTGCAGTGGCTGGAAGCCCCGGATCCGAGTCAAGAAATATTAACCTTAGTTCCGAACAATAGGGATGCTACTTTCAAGAACAATACTGAGAAGCCTTGTGAGAAGCCCAAACCGTCAGACCTTTTACTGCAGTACAACTACGGTGCCGCAGCCGTCAAACGCTGGGGGCATGGTACGGAGGTCCTTAAGAACCACACCAGCCCTCCTCGTCCAAGCATGCCTATCCATCCACCAATAAGACCATCGAAGAGTTTCACAGCTGGGGCTGGAACAGGGGAATCGGAGGGCCAGGCAGCGTGGGATGAGGATGACGTGGTGTTATTCTTTTGGGCAAACACGCAAGCTGCAAGAGAACGCCGTCTCAAGAAAGTTGAGGAGAACACTCAGCGTATGGAGCAGTGGAGGAGAGGCGTGCATCAGGATTCAGTCTGACTGTATTTAAATGGTGGTAGGCGCCCGCCGCCCACGCAATAGTAGACTCACTTCCCCCATGCGTTGGTTATCGTCACGCTTCCACAGACACTTCACAGAGTGCTCAAGTTGGGCAGCCAGTCAGATTGGCAACTTTCGTCTCTGGCGCAGGTCTGCAAGGGCCAATCGTTTTTCTCTCGTCGAAACCGTCGGTGCGACGCAAGGTCCTGTCGTCAGCATTGCCCGCCATGTCTGTGGAATGCACACCGGATCGCTTCGTCCGTTGAAGAAGGATCTCGGAACGGGAGAGATGCACGATCAACTATGAAGCTTATGAAGGTTTGCTGTACCTTGTTCCGCGCTCGTTTTCGGCATTTATCCCCGACGCCCTGCTGCAGCAACTCTTGCAATGTGACAAGATCCTAAGAGCGTAAGATTTTCACGCGTGCGGTGTGCCTCTGTGATGGTCAGACACTCGAATGTTGTTTCATATCAATCTGCGTTGTCCGTGCTCTCTTCCCTCAAGCCCATGACGCCGATATGATATCAAACACAGGTGTGTCGCTTCATTTGGCGCCAAGTGAGAGCATCATCGCGCGTCATGCTCAGACCTGACCATATGGTCACTAAGCAAGTGCGACCTGGCGGCGCCAGCAGTGGTCCAGCCGGCACTTTGCTATCTTTTAAACATAGGAGTGGACACAGGCGACAACTCAAAGACAACGGTGCTGCGTAGATCTAATAGAAGTACATAATGGGTGAGGGCTATGACATGTATGTCCCTTCTTTTTAAAAAAGAATACTTAAAAGCCATTCATACCCGTGTCTATCCAATCGCCGAAGAGCAAGCTAATCGATTCACCATTGTGCGTACGACGTATGCTTTCCGCGATGGTCGCACTGATATCTAACGTCACTAACTTGGTGCAGCCCTGCTGGTGATCACGTTGCGGCATTGTATTTGTAACCTACGTTTGACGGGGACGAATGAGCAAGAGGCACGAATCAGGTGGGGTAAAACAGATTCGTACGACTAGCGTTTCCAATGGAAGATTCTCGATAACATTCATGCTTACCTCCGAGAAGAGGCCTATCGCCGATGAACAAACGAAGGAAGCAGCAAGAAATAAAGGAGACGCACCGTGAGAAACGAGCGCGTAAGTCCTCGATGCCCCGTTCTCTTTTAACGACCGAGCGGCCAGTGCCAACGTCGTCCCGGTGTCGATCATATCATCAACCAGAATCGCAACCTAGACAGGGACAGTCAAACGACAGGAGATCCGAGCGCTCGAGGTAGCAGAGAAGATGGGGCTGAGAACACACCTTGCCTTTGACATCGCCGACGAGAAGTTCCATCTTTTCGGGTGCATCATGTGCCTTTCCATCTCGTTTTCTATGAAAGAGCGCAAATTCTAGACCGAGTTTGTCCGCGATGGCGGTGACACTGCGAACCAATGGCTCCGACACTCAGCGCGAAAATACTAAGATTCGAATAAGAAAAGCACTAAAGCACCGTTTGGCACCGCCCGCATCAGGGCTGACGATGATCGCGTCCTGCCAGCCGGGGATGTGGAGCTTGATGTAAGTAAGCATGAGCGGCTCCGAGTAGAGATTATCGACGGGGAAGTCAAAGAAGCCCTGGATCTGGCTTGCGTGCAAATCCATGGTGATGACGTGGTCGCAGCCGGCGACGGCGAGCATGTTGGCGACGAGCTTGGCGGTGATAGGCGCGCGGCTCTTGTCCTTTTTGTCCATGCGCGCGTAAGGGTAGCTCGGGATGACGGCGGTGATGCGGCGGGCAGAGGCGCCCTTGCACGCGGAGATGAGAATGAGGAGCTCCATGAGGTGGTCGTTCACGTTGCGGCAGGCCGACTGGAGGATGAAGACGTCCTCGTCGCGGACCGACTCGGAGATCTTCACGTTGACCTCCCCATTTGAGAACTTGGTGACTGTACAGGGTGTGAGGGGAGTGCAGAGCCTGGGTGGATGGAGAAGTTACAGTCCGTAGACTGTTCAGGTCGCGCAGGCAAAACTGCATCTCACCGCTCGGCCACAGCGGCGGCGAGCTCCGGATGGCTGTTTCCTAGGAGAAAGAATTGATGAAGAAGACGGCGGAGAGAGAACAGAGCATACCAGTGAGTATTTTGACGGAGTTGCCGTGCAACATTGTATGATGAACAGGTATAATAGAATAGAATTACGGGATGATGATGGAAGTACAGTAACTGGCTTTCTAATGCAAATTATTTCCCGTAACATTTTCCTCGTATGTTTGCTCGGAACAAATACCACTATGGGGTCACGAATATCGTCACATTCTCAACAACGTATTCCGTATCTGCATATCCCAACGACTGCGAAAGGAAGGCGCTGAAACTCGCGTGATCAACGAGGGAAAGGAAGTGAGCCAACGAGCGAGACACACCTATTTAGTCCCTTCACCTGGTCAACTTGCGCAGAATTATAGTTCGCCAATCCACGACCGACTTCCTCTACCTCCCACTCTACGACGCCTTTCTCTACGTCTCCTACTTGAAGAGGCAACAATGGTAGCGCTCCTTCCGTTCCATCGGACCCCAGGTCCTGGCACACCGATGAAGCGTCTCCAACTATATCGGTCGCAAGTGGTGTCCCGGGTTGAGTCGGCGCAAGCCCACGGACATACTCCTCACGTGCTGCTTCGATGTCTTCGGAGATCGCACCAGCAGCTTTCTTGCGCACAAGTATGCGCACCGCCTGACCTGACGCAAACGCCCCGCGGACACCGAGAACGCCAGCAGCTAAGAGGCGACCGCCCGACTCCCTGCGGGTGAGTACACTGTGTGCACCCGGATCGATGATGACGGCACCTGCAGGTGTCAGCGTATGCCGGGTCCAAGCTTTTAGGTCCCGTAGCGGTATAGTGGACGGGGTGAATAAAGTATGCAGCGGCCGGGTGATTGAATTTGTGCCACTTGAGCCCGAACTTGACGTCGCGCCGTGGTACTCTAGAATAGCAAAGAGAGATGCAGGGGTACGGCTGGAGGTTATGATCGTCGACACGCCAGCAGCGGTAGCGATCTCTGCTGCGATGAGTTTCGTTTCCATCCCACCTGTCCCTAGGTTCGAACCAAGAGTTGCTGTGCTCACTGCAGTCGTCTCTCATGAACCAAGAGCGAGGACGGAATGGGCGATTGATTACCTTGGGCACGAATCGCAGAAGTCGACTCTACGACTTCGATGAGCCGCGCCGATGAATCTTTCCTGGGGTTTGCGGTGTACAGTCCATCAACATCGGTGAAGAGGAAGAGGTAATCTGCGTGGATCATGGAAGAGGTGATGGCCGAGAGGGTGTCATTGTCGCCAAATTTAATTTCCTGGTACCATGAGGCCTGGGTCTGAACGAGTAAAGCAAATCGGAACCTACGCTAACTGAAACAGTATCATTTTCGTTCACGATAGGCACAACGCCCATGGAGAGTAACTCCTTGATCGTGTTGACTGCATTTAGGTACCTTGTACGCTGAGAAAGTCATGTCATCAGGCCTCTTTCCATCAGAAAGGACGCACGTCAGAGATATCCCCGCGGGTGAGAAGCACTTGCGCAATAGGTTGACCCAACTGGCCGAACAGATTGTCCCACAGAGCAATTAATCGACCTTGTCCGATAGCGGCCAATGCCTTGCAGTAGGCAGCGGAACGGGAATCAAAGTCAATCTCATGAAGGAAATTGAAAGTTGGCTTGCCTGTTTTCCCGAGAGACTTTTTGGGCGCGCAGGCATCGACATCCGCTGCAGACCGACGCCAATCGCGCCAGAGCTTACGAGGACAACTTTATGCCCTGCTGCGCGCAGGCGCACGACGGTTTCTACGATGGCGGAGAGAGTGGATAAGAGCGGTTGGTGTGTCGTCTCGTGCACGATCGATGATGTTCCTGCATTGTGTCGAGGACATGACCAGGAAGGAAGGGGGGCCCTGATCAATATGCCATGTCGTTTGATCTACGGAGTAAGAGGAGAACCACACCAAGTTTAATTACTATTGTGAGAGGCTTCGTGCGGACCATAACTGTATGGCAGTTCAGTTGATGGGAGGTCGTACAGTTTTTTCTAGTGACTCGGACGGTGACATCATTGGGACAGTATCTTCGCGCGCGCCTAACCTCCTCGGTCCTCTCTCACAAACACCCCCTCACCTAAGGCACTGGTGAAAGAGTTTGATGTCAAATATCCTGCTATCTACGACTAATATTGCGCTTTCCATACGTCAGGGACCTTCCTGGAAGTCCAACCACGCGCCGAATGGCGTACGGCGCTGGCAGACTGGGCTATCATACGGGAGTACGGATAACAGTCAGATTTGACATCGGCCGCCAGCGCATTCGAATAACTGATCCTGAATGCCCTCTTCGTTCCTGTCGAGCTCCTCGACGGGCACCTGGACAATGCGTACGATCTCCTTCTGTCTCCTGACGACACTCGAACTCTCATGGTGTTTGGCATCCCACCCTACTACGCCACTGGCGCTTCATAACACACGAAACTTCCCTCCGCTGTTCTTTCCTAGTACTCACCCCAACGCTCTACTCGCAGTGCTCGGCAATTCGGTGCGTCCACCTTTCACTCCCCATCGAGCTCCCACTCATTGCCTCTATTACTCAGAACTCTGCCGGGGTCAGTATTACGCAAGGAACCACTTCGTTCGCCGAACCAGCGAGCGATGCGCCAGACGATTCTTTAATTTCTGCTTGGGCTTCACCGAAATTCTTCACCGATCTTTCTGCCTTTAACATCACCCACTTCGCCTCTGGGAGGGATAATCTGGAGGTCGTCGTGGGCGTTACTCCTGGTGTAGAAGACATCATTCATGAAGATGACGCGCCCTCTTGGAGGTTGTGGACCAATGCCTCTGCGATGCTTCAGCTCTTCTACCCAAAGGACTCGATCAACCCCGCGAAATGGCCAAAAGGTGGCTCCGAGTTCTATGCCACCCCGCTTGACATCAGCAAAGCAAGTAATGTTACTTTGGAATACAAAGTCTTTTTCCCGGGCGACTTTGATTGGGTCAAGGGTGGCAAATTACCAGGACTCTACGGCGGACATACTCGTTGTTCTGGTGGAAGTCCTGCGCTGGACTGCTTTAGTACGCGCATGATGTGGCGTGCTGGTGGTGCCGGCGAGCTTTATCTCGTAATGCCAGGTCCTTCTTTTCCTGCCCTAGTGCTCACGAGCTTCTATATCTTAGTATGCACCAAAAGACCGGCAGACTCCCTCCTTATGTAGGACACCCCCTCTATCGGTGTGCGATGAGACCTATGGGTTCTCCATTGCTCGAGGATCCTTCGCGTTCTCAAAGGGAGCGTGGACGCATGTCAGCCAGACAGTTGTGCTTAATTGCCCCGGAGTCCAGGACGGGAGCTTCCTCCTTGAGGTCAACGGCAAGGTTGTTATTAACCGCACAGACGTATTCTATCGCGACAACCCTCGGGAACGTGATCGCATCCCCACGCCGTTCTGTGATCCGGACTCCCAGCTCGATGGTGATTTGCTAGGGCCGTTGTTGGGTGGGCTTCTCGGATCCGGACTTGGTTTGAAGCGAGATGGGATCAAAGTGTTGTCCCATCCGGACCTGCTAGATGAACCAGAACCACTAGGAAACAACGCTGAGATGTGTGTTGATCCAGTGGAAGGTACCACCCAAGAGGCAGATAGTCCTATTGGTTTTCAGGGCGTATTCTTTAGGCACGTACCTTCAGGATCATTACGGGGTTAAAACCCTGACACTTTTGATTTCATTCCTCAGTACATTTTTCGGAGGGCACCACACGGAGTTTGCCACGCCGAAAGACCAGTTTGTTTGGTTCAAGGATTTTGCGCTTTATATCAATGATCCATAATGATAGTTTATGTATTCGAGCCATACCATCAGAGTTGTCGGAGGGGCTAGTCCTGCATAGCCTGCTAAGTCGCATATAAGCTAAGTCCTAACCACAAATTAGGAGTCACTAAGGTCAAGCTGAGTCGGGCGTCTCTTGGTATCCCCAAACCTGTCCATCCTTCCGTTTATTCACCCACCTTCGTGCGGAGCTGAGGGCTGTGGGTATATAACGCCGAATGCCGCCGCTTCGGATAGCTTTCATACACCCTGACCTAGGAATAGGTGCAAAACTTACGACTACTGTGTGTTTCCGGTCTAATTCTCTTTCTAGGCGGCGCAGAACGTCTTGTCGTCGACGCCGCTGTTGGCCTCCAAAAGCTTGGCCATACTGTTGAAATATACACATCACATCATGACACCGCCCATTGCTTTGACGAGACGCGGGATGGTGAGTCGCTACCCGAAACGACTCCAGAGCCGTTTCAAGCTGACACGCGCGCATAGGAACGCTTGTCGTACACCCAATCCATCCCCCTTTTCCGCGCAATATCAGGGGTAGATTACACATCCTTCTTGCCCACCTACGTCAACTACACCTAATATATCGCCTGCTGCAAACTGATGCGGCTACTTATGATGTGTACTTCGTGGACCAACTGTCTACCTGCATCCCAGCAATCCGTTTTCTCGCACGGAAGCGCGTTGTCTTTTATTGCCATTTCCCCGATAAACTCCTCGCGAATGGTGAATTTGTGCAAGGAAAGATGAAAAAGCGTGGCAGTGCGCTCAAGCGAGCGTACCGCCTACCCATGGACTGGCTGGAGGAAATCACAACTCGTGCGTCTTTGACAATCTCAGTTGACTAGCACTTACATTAAGGGGCATCAGGAAATGCGGATATCATCCTGGCTAATTCAAGTTTCACCTCCGGGGTGTTCAAAGCGTACTTTCCAAGTATCTCGCAGGAGCCACGTGTCGTACATCCGGGGATCAACCTTCTCACATATGAGCCGGTTGGTAACAGTGGGGAACCTGATATCATTATGGTCTCGTCGTACGTGCGTCTCATCATACGTGTATTGTGTGCTTTATGCTGTCCTCAGAGATCGGCCAACGTTTCTTTCCCTCAACCGCTTCGAGAAGAAGAAGAACGTTGCGCTCGCAATCGACGCCTTCGCGCTTTTCAAACAAGCGCTCATGAAAGCCGGGAACCGCGAGCGGCTGCGGAATTCGCGACTCGTCATCGGTGGTGGCTATGACCCCCGAGTCGAAGAAAACATGATGACCCTAGTCGCATTAATTGATAGGGCGAAATCTGCATCCCTATCCTATAACATTATTTCCTCTCCCTCATCAAGGACACCTATACCCCCTTTCAATACGACCACTGAAGATCCAGATATCCTTTTCCTACTCAATTTCACCACTGCCCAACGAGCTGCGCTCCTTACCGCATCATCGACACTCGCACTACTATACACGCCTGCGAACGAACACTTTGGGATTGTCCCAATCGAAGCCATGTCTTCTGGACTACCTGTGCTGGCTTGTAACAGTGGCGGGCCCACGGAGAGTATCATCGACGAACCACCAACAGCGCGGACTGGGTGGCTGCGGGCACCAGAAGCATCGGGTTGGGCTGACGTTCTTAACGAGATTGCGGGGCTGGCACCCTCCGAGAGGTCCGACCTGGCAGATCGGGCGCGAGCGCGAGCACGCGAGCATTTTGGGATGGAGGCTATGGCACTCAAGTTGGAGAGGGCGCTCGTAGAGGCTGCGGAGATGGGACCGGTGCCCGCTCCGGCTGTACTTTGGTTTGGATCGTTCGTTGCGGTCGCTTTGTTCGCTTACATTATGGCGACTATCTATGCCTCATGATCAGTTTTATCAGTTATTTGTTTGTTCTTTGGGGTGTCGTCTGGGTGTCGTGGGGTGATGGGGAGAGGTAATGTGTTCGTATATCCAACATAATCACAAAAGATGTATGAGATATACTGTGAAACGACATATACGGAAGAGAACGCTGAGCTCCTAATCAAACAGTCGCTCGGCTCGATAGCGCGGCGTGCGAGCCAGCCACCCATGCTCTTAGTCCTTAGTCGGCGAAGGGTTGCGCTAGTTTCTGTCAGCATTCCACCAATATAAGCTGGTCGATTATCGCATTCCAGTGTCAAAAAAACCAGTCGAACCCATGCTGGCCTCAATCCACACTGTCTTGTGTTCCGCCAACTGTTGAAGCTCGGGAACACCCGTGAACACCAGCGCTGTACAGTATTTCCTTTTACGACTTCAACTGGTAACAGCTCTGGTAACGCGATGCGCCCTGCCCTTCCCTTCACCCAGGACCCACGAACTTACTGTCCCCCAACCACAAGTACTATGTCACAGACTTCAAAAGAGGCCGTATCACGCTCTGACTATCAAGCCATCTTCGACAGTGCTCTAGAAGTTTTTAAAAAGAAAACTGGGAAAGACCTCGCCTCGCATCCACTACTCGCCAGCTTTGAGACTTGTAATTCTCCTGACGCTGTCCTCGCCGTGCTTCACGCTCAAACAATCGGACCTGGTCAACCTCAGAGTAGCGGTGACAAATTGTTAGCGCGGTTAAATCCAACTATAAATGTCCTCAATGCGTTTTCTGCAACAGTTGGCGGAGGCGTTGGCCTGGTGGGTCTTTATGAGGTTTAAGGCAACTCGCCGGGGATCTGCAGCCTGGTTTTTATTCTCAAGGCATACCCACCTGCCGGAGTGATTTTTACGGGCATAGGTGTCCTTCTCTCTGTGAGTATCTCTACTGATTTACTTCTCGGCCTATTGTGACTTCTTGACATTTCAGGCCGCTAGCGCTGTTAGTGCCAGTCGAGATCTCCTCCTTGGCCTCTTCGAGCGCATAGAAAACATCTTTAGAAGATTGGAGATCTATATCAATGTCCCGCGGACCCTTGGAATGACGGACGCGATTGTGAAAGTCATGGTTGAAGTGCTTTCTATCCTTGCCATCGCAACAAAAGAGATCAATCAGCGCCGTGCGAGTGAGTCGATCCTAGGAGATAGATGGATCCTCTTGGCTTACTGTTCTTCAGACACGTTTCTGAAGAAGCTTGTGAAAAGGACAAAAATCGAGGATGCCCTGCGGAGGCTCGAGGAAGTGACACTGGAGGAAGCACGGATGGCCGCCGCCGAATCCCTGAAGGCTGTACATGGCGTTGGTAGCAACGTACAGGACACGCTGAAGGCCGTGGAAGACAGAATGAGAGGCATGGAAGGCGTGTTGCAGGGCGTTGGTGATAGATTACAAGGTGTCGATGACAGAGTGAAGGATATCGGGGACAAGGTCATAAACAGTGCGCAAACGGTTCCATTGGCCATTACGGCTCCCATTATTTACACGGTTAGGTGGCGAGAAAATGGCACTACAGATTCCAGATGACTTTGGGGCGGTGGTTGCGGAGGGCCCGAAGACCGCGGATGGGATCGATGACATTATGGTTAGAGTCATTGACGGTGCGCGAGTCATTCCCAGCCAATCGTTTACGCCATCCTGAATGTTTCATATGTTTAGGCGCAGAGACAATAAGCGGACCGATAGCAGACGACCTTGTCGATTTAAGTCGTCAGTGATTCGTTACGCCTCATTGTCTGGAATAGCTGAAACGCCCGTACAGGAGACCAATTGAGACAAAACTCTACGGAGTGGCTTTCTCCCCCAAATCCGACCATAAATTACAGCATTGCTCGCGATGCTCACCATGGGGGCACTGCAACATGGTTCACTGAAAGCAGCACCTTCAGCGACTGGAAAGAGTCCGGGTCTCTGTTGTGGATCCACGGAAAAGGTACATCCCCCCGCTCTCTGCGCCTTTGCTCTTAATGACCGACTCCTGGTTACACAGCGGGCTCTGGCAAAACCGTTCTAACGTGCGTTGCTTGATAACCCTCGTATCCACATGTTGTGCTTACATTATGTCACTAGTTCTGTGATCATCCAAGACATTGAACATATATCCAACACAGGATCGGCACACATGGCGTATTTCTTCTTCGATTTCCAGAACACTGGAAAACAGGATGCTCGGTCCTTCCTCTCTTCCATCCTCGTCCAGTTCAGTGGCCAATGTGATTCATTCTGCAACATCCTTCTCGAGTTTTACTTAGCGCACCAACGTGGCTCGAAACAACCGAGTGATGGTGCTCTTTTACAATGTCTCGAGAAGATACTCAGAGTAGGAAAGGTCCCAATCTACCTTATCATAGATGGTCTGGATGAGTGTCCCGACGCTTCTGGGATCCAGTCTCCGCGTGAAAAGGTCCTTAAGCTCCTCGAGAAACTGGTCGGGTTCCACCTCCCCAATCTGCGTCTCTGCGTCGCAAGTCGGTCCGAGATCGACATCAGGAATATTCTCGAACCCTTGACATCTACTTCTAGCCGCATATCCCTTCACGATGAAGACGGACAAAAGAAGGATATTGCTGACTATGTCGGCGCTGTTGTCAATTCGGACATGAAGACCATGAGGTGGCGGGAGGAAGATAAGAAGTTGGTCATCAAGGCTCTCTCAGATAGAAATGGCGGAGTGTATGTCTCGTCGTTCTCGCTGAAGTGATACGTTTTCTTACTTTAAAGTAGATTTCGATGGGTTTCATGTCAAATTGAAGCCCTACGTCGCTGTCTCACGCCAAGTGTTGAGGAGTTGCCTGAAACCCTGGGCGAGACATATGAGCGGATACTACAGGAAATTCCCATGGCCAACCGAGTACACGTTCATCGACTCCTACAATGCCTGACAGTAGCCGTTCGCCCACTTCGTGTGGAGGAGCTGGCGGAGATCCTTGAGGTTGATTTTAGCGCGGCCGAAGGAATTCCGAAGCCGAACGAAGATTGGCGGTGGGAGGATCAAGGACAGGCTGTGCTGGCCACATGCTCCAGTTTGATTGCTGTTGTCGATGACGGTGATTCCCGGATGGTCCAATTCCCACATTTCTCGGTCGTGGAGTTTCTAACTTCGGATCGCCTCGCTACATTGGAAGTTGATGCTTTGCGTTATCACAATATTCGCTCCGGACCCGCACATACTACTATGGCCCGAGCATGTATTGAGGTGTTACTCCGCTTGGAGTACCCTATCGACACAGAGTATCAAAAGAGGTTTCCTCTAGCGGACTATGCTGCGAAGCACTTTGCGGACCACGTGGAGTTCGGGGACGTAATATTACATATAACAGACGGAATCGACAAACTCGTTGACGAAGACAAACCACATTTTGCTGCGTGGGTGTCCCTTCTCAGCTCTTCTTGGTTGGCGCAGAAGCCTTCCGGACTCAAAGCCTCTCCCCTGAACGATTTTAAGGGTCTTGGGTATCATGGCCTGGCACGCTACCTCAGTTCGAGGTGTCCGCAGGACAAGATCGTAACCAGTGGTGTTCCTGGATTTTCGGTGGATGCGGCGTTGCATCAGAGACATCAGCCGCTACTACTCCCGCCTTTCATCGACGTGGATGTTCGGAACTCTGATGGTCAAACATCTCTGCATACGGCGGCGCGCAACGCAAATCTTGAAACTGTCCAGATGGTCATCGGACAGGGTGCGGATATAAATGCCCGAGACAACAATGGCTGGACACCACTCCACGAGGCGTCAGGGCGTGGATACCTAGACATCCTGGAGCTGTTATTGAAGCACGGTGCGAACCAGGAAGCTACGAACAACGACCGCAACACTCCCTTACACCTAACAGCACAGGAGGGGCAGCTTGCTGCCGCGAGGCTGCTGGTCGAGCATGGCGCCAATGTTCATATGCAGAACAAGGGCGGCTGGACACCACTCCATGAGGCATCATGCTATGGATACGTGGACGTCTTAAAGCTCTTATTGGAGCATGGTTCGAATCTGGATACCGGAAACAACGATCGCAATACACCCTTACCCCTAACAGCACAGGCAGGGCAGCTTGCTACTGCTCGGATGTTGGTCGAGCATGGCGCCAATGTTCATATGCGGAACAAGGGCGGCTGGAAACCACTCCATGAGGCATCATGTTATGGATATGTAGACATCTCAAAGCTCTTATCGGAGCATGGTGCGACCCTGGAAGCTGCGAACAACGACCGCAACACACCCTTACATCTAACAGCACAGGCGGGGCAGCTTGCTACTGCACGGCTGCTAGTCGAGCATAGCGCAAATGTTCATGCCCAGAACAAGGGCGGCTGGACACCACTTCACGAAGCGTCATGCCGTGGATACGTGGACATCTCAAAACTCTTGTTGGAGCACGGTTCGAACCCGGAAGCTACAAACAACGACCGCAACACAGCCTTACACCTAACGGCACAGGCGGGGCAACTTGTTACTGCACGGCTGCTAGTCGAGCATGCCGCGAATGTTCATGCCCAGAACGATGGCGGTTGGACACCACTCCACGAGGCTGGATGCTATGGATACATGGACATCTCAAAGCTCTTGTTGGAGCACGGTGCGAACCTGGAAGCCGGAAACAACGACCGCAACACCCCCTTACACCTAACAGCACAGGCAGGGCAGCTTGCTACTGCACGCCTACTGGTCGAGAACGGAACAAATATTCATGCTCAGAACAAGGGTGGCTGGACACCACTCCACGAAGCGTCATCCCGTGGATACGTGGACATCTCAAACCTCTTATTGGAGCACGGTGCGAACCTGGATGCTGTAAACAACGACCGCAACGCGCCGTTACACCTAACAGCACAGGCTGGGCAGCTTGCTACTGCACGGCTGTTGGCAGAGCATGGCGCAAATGTTCATGTGCAGAACAAGGGAGGTTGGACACCACTCCATGAGGCAACATGTTATGGATATGTGGACATCTCAAAGCTCTTATTGGAGCACGGCGCGAACCTGGAAGCTACGAACAATGGCGGAGATACACCCTTACACCTAACGGCACAGGCAGGGCAGCTTGCTACTGCACGGCTGCTGGTCGAGCATGGCGCAAGTGTTCATGTGCAGAACAGAGCCGCCCAGACACCATTACAAGACGCATCATCTCATGGTCATTCTGACGTCATATTGTTCTTAACGGGCCAGACAGCGAATGGGCCTGCAGGACAAGGACTGCGCGATTCCGCTGCTTAGGCAAGCATCGGAGAAGGGGAAAGCTGGAGTTCACATAGCTCGATGCATGGTGCAGATATTCACCCGCGGAACAAGATGGGTCAAACCCCCGTTCAGGTTTCGTTTGGCGAGAGGACATCGTGGGATCATACAGCTACTTACATGATCATGTGTTGAGCGGAGCATAGATGTAGTACTTATAGGTCTTACGTACGGGATTGTGATATGTTGTTCCTAACGATTCTTCCAACGATACTTCCTACTAGGGGTGCTATGCAAAGCAATTGTCCCGTTCATGCTCCCTTTCGGCCCAACATCATTCTTCTTTCCCACCTTCGTCACTGCAACTACATTCTACATATCGCAAAGTGCTAGTTGCTGCAATAGATGTATCTGCTGGGGGTTTATTCTGCCTGATTAGAGTTGATGGCACCTTGCCTCTCACGGCGAACGCAATCGTTGATCTTGAAATATACTATAACGAGTACTAGTAACAACTTAAATCAAACGCCATAGCTGTGTCAACATAGGGGAGGAGTATGCGATTGGAGAAAATGGAGACGGACTCTGAAGGAAAGAACTCGTCCTACAGTAATCCCCACGATCTTATCTTATCTTGTGACGAACCTCGGGAACACCCGGAATAGCAGTGCTCAAGGCAGTGCTGCCCGTATTCACCTCGAAGTCTCGAACAGGTAACCATGATGCGCCCTTGGCCTTTCCTACTATCCCCCAACCACGAGCATGTCACAGACTTCACCAGAGGCCGTCTCACGCTCCAACTATCAAGCCATCTTCGACAGTGCTTTAGAAGTATATAAAAGCAAAACTGGCAAAGACCTTACCTCCCATCCACTGCTTTGTAGCATTGAGACCTGCCATTCTCCTGACGCTGTCCTTGCCGTACTTCAAGCGCAAATACTCGGACCTGGTAAACCTGAGAGTAACGGTGACAAATTGTTAGCGCGGCTGAATCCAATGATAAACGTCCTCAATGCGTTTTCCGTAACCATTAGCGGCGTCGTTAGCCCGGTAAGTCGTACGAAGTTCCCCTGGGATCTGCAGCCTGATCCTCGTTTTTGAGGCATACCCACCCGTGGGGGTGATTTTTACGGGGATAGGGGTCCTTCTCTCAGTGAGTATATCTACTGAATCTCTTTCTCGGCCTATTGACAGGCTATTGTGACGTCTTGACATTTTCAGGCAGCTGGCGCCGTTAGTTCTAGTCGAGATCTCCTCCTTGGCCTCTTCGAGCGCATAGAAAACATCTTCAGAAGATTAGAAATCTATATAGAAGTCCCACGGACCCCTGGAATGATGGACGCGATTGTGAAAGTCATGGTCGAAGTACTTTCTATACTTGCCATAGCGACAAAAGAGATCAATCAGCGCCGTGCGAGTGAGTCTATCCTAGGAGATAGATTAATCCTCTTGGCTTACTGTTCTTCAGGCACGTTTCTGAAGAAGCTTGTAAAAAGAACGAAAATCGAGGATGCGCTTCGGAGGCTCGAGGAAGTGACACTGGAGGAAGCACGGATGGCCGCTGCCGAATCCCTGAAGGCTGTGCATGGCGTTGGTAGCAACGTACAGGACACGCTGAAGGCCGTGGAAGACAGAATGAGAGGCATGGAAGGCGTGTTGCAGGGCGTTGGTGATAGATTACAAGGTGTTGATGACAGAGTGAAGGACATTGGGGATAAGGTCATAAACAGTACGCAAACGGTTCCATTGACCATCACCGCCTTCATTATTTATACGATTAGGTGGCGAGAAATCGGCACTACAGATCGCAGATGGGATCGATGACAGGGTTCAGCGAGTAGTACACAGCACACACGACCTTATCGATTCAAGTCAGTGATTCGTTACTCCTCTTTGGCTGGAATGGTTGAAACACCCTTACAGAGAACCAATTGAGACAAAACTCGAAGGAGTGGCTTTCTCCCGCAAACCCGACCATAAATTACAGCATCGCTCGCGATACTCATTATAGGGGCACTGCAACGTGGTTCACCGAAAGCGGCACCTTCAGGGACTGGAAAGAGTCTGGGTCTCTGTTGTGGATCCACGGAAAAGGTACGTTCCCCTGCTCTCTGCGCCTTTGCTCTTAATGACCGACTCCTGATTCCACAGCGGGCTCTGGCAAAACCGTTCTTACGTGCGTAGCTTGATAACGCTCGAATCTGCAAGTTGTGCTTACATTTTGCCACTAGCTCTGTGATCATCCAGGATATCGAACATATATCCAACACGGGATCGGCACACATGGCGTATTTCTTCTTCGATTTCAAGGACACTGCGAAACAGGACGCCCGCTCCTTCCTCTCCTCCGTCCTCGTCCAGCTCAGTAGCCTATCTGATTCATTCTGCAACATCCTTCTCGAGTTTTACTTAGAGCACCGACGTGGCTCGAAACAACCGACTGATGGCGCTCTTTTACAATGTCTCGAGAAGATACTTAGAGTCCCAGGAAAGGTCCCAATCTACCTTATGACAGATGGTCTGGATGAGTGTCCCGACACCTCTGGGGTCCAGTCGCCTCGTGCAAAGGTCCTTAAGCTCCTCGAGAAACTGGTCGGGTTCCACCTCCCCAATCTGCGTCTCTACGTCGCAAGTCGGTCCGAGGTCGATATCAGGAGTGTTCTCGAACCCTTGACGTCGACATCTAGCCGCATATCCCTTCACGATGAAGATTGTCAAAAGAAGGATATTGCTGACTATGTCAGCTCGGTTGTCTATTCGGACATAAAGACCATGAAATGGCGGGAGGAAGATAAGAAGTTGGTCATTAAAGCTCTCTCAGACAGAAATGGCGGAGTGTATGTCTCGTCGCTCTCTGCTCATGAAACGCATTTTCTTACTTTTAAAGTAGATTTCGATGGGTTTCATGTCAGATTGAAGCTCTACGCCGCTGTCTCACGCAAAGTGTGTCACATGTCGTTGAGGAGTTGCCTGATACCCTTGACGAGACGTATGAGCGGATACTACATGAAATTCCCACGATCAACCGAGTACACGTTCATCGACTCCTACAATGCCTGGCGGTCGCCGTTCGCCCAATTCGTGTCGAGGAGCTGGCAGAGATCCTTGCGGTTGATTGTAGCGCGGCCGAAGGAATTCCGAAGCAGAACGAGGACTGGCGGTGGAAGGATCAAGAACAAGCTGTGCTTGCCACATGCTCCAGTTTGATCGCTGTTGTCGATGACGGTGATTCTCGGATGGTTCAATTCTCACATTTCTCGGTCATGGAGTTCCTAACTTCGGACCGCCTCGCCATGTCGGAAGTTGATACTTTGCTTTACCACAATATTCGCCCCGAACCCGCGCATATTATTATGGCGCAAGCTTGTATTGGGGTGTTACTCCGGTTGGAGTACCCCATCGACACGGAGCATTTAAAGAGGTTTCCTCTAGCGGACTATGCTGCGAAGCACTTTGCGGACCACGCGGAGTTCGGGGACGTAATATCACATATAACAGACAGAATCGACAAACTCGTTGACGAAGACAAACCACATTTTGCGGCATGGATGTCCTTTCTTAGCTCTTCCGGGTTGGCAGAGAAATCTTCCGGACTCAAGGCATCTCCCCTGAATGACCTTGAGGGTCTTGGGTATCATGGCCTGGCACGCCACCTCATCTCAAGACGTGGACAGGACAAGATTGTCGGGACTGGTGTACCTGGAATTTCGGTGGATGCGGCGTTGCATCAGAGATATCAGCCGTCGCCCCCGCATGCCATTATCATGGATGTTCGGAACTCCGATGGTCAAACTCCACTGCATGTGGCGGCGCGCAATGCACATGTTGAAGCTGCCCGGATGGTTATCGGACAGGGTGCGGATATAAATGCCCGGGACAACTATGACTGTACACCACTCCAGGAGGCATCATCCCATGGACATTTGGACGTTGTGAAGCTCTTATTGGAGCATCGTGCACCTGTTCATGTGCAAAACAATCGCGGCTGGACGCCACTCCATGAGGCATCAGGCAAAGGATATATGGACATTATACAGCTCTTATTAGAGCACGGTGCGAACCTGGACGCTACGAACAACGACCTCTGTACTTCCTTACTCCTAGCTGTACAGAATGAGCAGCTTGCCGCCGCACGGCAACTGGTCGAGCATGGCGCAAAAGCTCATTTGCAGGACAACGGCGGCTGGACGCCGCTCCAGGTAGCGGCGGTTCGTGGATATTTCGACGTCGCACAGCTCTTATTGGAGCATGGTGCACCTGTTCATGTACAAAACAACCGTGGCTGGACACCACTCCATGAGGTATCATGGTTTGGACACCCAGACATCTTACGACTCTTATTGGAGCGCGGTGCGAACCTGGACGTTACGAACGACGACACCCGCACACCCTTACATCTAGCAGCACAGAATGAGCAACTTACCATCGCACGGTTGTTGGTCGAGAATGGCGCAAAAGTTAATGTGCAGAACAGGGGTGGCTGGACACCGCTCCAGGATGCAGCGGTCCGTGGAAATTTCGACATCGCACGGCTTCTATTGGAGCATGGTGCAACTGTTCATGTACAAAACGACAGCGGCTGGACACCACTTCATGAGGTATCTTGGTTTGGACACCCAAACATCTTACGGCTCTTATTGGAGCACGGTGCGAACCTGGACGCTTTGAACAACGATACCCGCACTCCCTTACATCTAGCAGCACAGAATGGACAGCTTGCTGTCGCGCGGCTGCTGGTCGAGCATGGTGCAAACGTTCATGTACAGAACAAGGATGGGTGGACACCGCTCCAGGATGCGGCGGTCCATGGATATTTCGATATCACACGACTCTTATTGGGGCATGGTGCAATTGTTCATGTGCAAAACAACCGCGGCTGGACACCACTCCACGAGGTATCATGGCACGGACACTTAGACATTTTACGGCTCTTATTGGAGCACGGCGCGAACCTGCATGCTACGACTAACGATCGCATCCATCCCTTACACACTCCCTTACATCTGGCAGCACAGAACGGGCAGCTTGCCGCCGTACGGCTGCTGGTTGAGCTTGGCGCAAACGTTCATGCGAAGAATTACGACGGCTGGGTGCCGTTCCAGGAGGCAGCGGTTCGTGGATATTTCGACATCGCACAGCTCTTATTAGAGCAAGGTGCAACTGTACATGTGCGAAACAACAGCGGGTGGACACCACTTCATGAGGTATCATGGCATGGACACCTAGACATTTTACGGCTCTTATTGGAGCATGACGCGAACCTGGACGCTACGAATAACGACCTCAGCACTCCTTTACACCTAGCAGCACAGAATGGGCAGCTTGCCGCCGCACGGCTGCTTGTCGAGCATGGTGCAAAAGTTCATGTGCAGAACCACGGCGGCTGGGCACCGCTCCAGGAGGCAGCAGTCCGTGGTTATTTCGATATCACACTGCTCTTACTGGAGCACGGTGCAACTTTTCATGTTCAAAACAAGCGTGGCTGGACACCACTCCACGAGGTATCATGGCATGGACACCTAGACATCTTACAGCTCTTATTGGAGCGCGGTGCAAACCGGGACGCTACGAACAATGACCTCTGCACACCCTTACACCTAGCAGCGCAGAATGGGCAGCTTGCCGCCGCACAGCTACTGGTCGAGCATGGTGCGAATATTCATGTACAGAACAAGGGCGGCTGGACACCATTACATGAGGCATCACTCCATGAACATTCTGATGTCATACTGTTCTTACAGGGGCACACAGCGGGTGGAGGTGCAAGACGACGAGTACACAACTCCTCTACATAGTGCAGCATCGGAGAAGGGGAAAGCTGGAGCGCACACAATTACGTACTGTATAGTATTTCAGCCGCGGACTTGGCCGCGGAACGAGATGCGCCAAGCACCGCTTCAGCTTGCCTCTGTCCAGAGGACATCTAGAGATCGACCGCTATTTTATGAACATAGATATAGTACCTTTATGTCTTTAGCACCCGCAGACGTTGTTTCTTGTAAGTTAGTACTAATGATACTGCCTATGATGAGTCTGATACCACCCGCAGTGACCCGCTCGGGTCGTCGGGGCACGAGAAGGGAAACACGTGACTTTACGGTGCCTTAGTCACCGGTTGAAACCGGACATGCAAAATTTATTACTGTACCCTAACCTGATCCAACCAGACCACCGCTTACGCCGCGCTCGCAATTGACACCTTTGGACTTTTCCTTTAAGCGCCCATGAAAGCCGAGAACAGCGTATCGCTGCGGAATTCGTCACCGGTGGTGAGCCGGACTGGCGGCTATGACCCCCGAGTTACTGTAAATCTTGCTCGCCTCCACCGAGAACGCGGTTATTGATAATACAGAGTCCGATGCCTTGAAATACATCATAATGAGTAGCAATCCAAAGGCCATCGCAGTGTCAAAAATCCAACTTATGGGGCGATCAAAGATTGGATACGGGCTCCTTGAAGGAAGAGACCAGTCGAACCCTTACTGGCCTCAATCCTCACCGCCTTGTGCTCCGCCAAACCAAAACTGTCGCAAAAAAAGATTTGCAACTCGGGAACGCGGGAACACCCGGAAACGCCAGCGCTGAGTTCCTTTTCTGTGGCATGACTCAAACTGCACGATGGGCGGCATGCGCCCTGCCCTTCCCCTTCGCCCTGGGCCTTTCCTACTATCCCCCAACCACAAGTACTATGCCACAGACTTCACCAGGGGCCGTCTCACGCTCCAACTATCAAGCCATCTTTGACAGTGCTTTAGAAGTCTATAAAAAGAAAACTGGGAAAGACCTCACCTCGCATCCACTGCTCCGCACCTTTGAGACTTGCAATTCTCCTGATGCTGTCCTCGACGTACTTCAAGCCCAAATCCTCGCCCCTGGTAAACCTCAGAGTAGCGGTGACAAATTGTTAGAGCGGTTAAATCCGACCATAAATGTCCTCAATGCGTTTTCTGCGACCATTGGCGGAGGCGTTGGCCTGGTGAGTCTTTATGAGGTTTAAGGCAACTCGCCCGGGATCTGCAGCCTGATTCTCATTGTCAAGGCATACCCACCTGCCGGAGTGATTTTCACGGGCATAGGGGTCCTTCTCTCGGTGTGTATCTTTACTTATCCCCTTTCTCGGGCTATTGTGACGTCTTGACATTTTCAGGCCGCTGGCGCTGTTAATGCTAGTGGAGATATCCTCCTCGGCCTCTTCGAGCGCATAGAAAATATCTTCAGACGATTAGAGATCTATATCGATGTCCCGCCGACCCCTGGATTGACGGACGCAAATGTGAAAGTCATGGTTGAAGTACTTTCTATCCTCGCCATCGCAACAAAGGAGATCAATCAGCGCCGTGCGAGTGAGTGGATCCCAGGAGATAAACAAATTATCTCGGCTTACTGTTCTTCAGAAACGTTCTTGAAGAAGCTTGCGGGAAGGGCAGATATCGAGGATGCGTTGCTGAGACTCGAGGAAGCGATACAGGAGGAGGCTCGGATGGCGGCTGCTGAATCTCTGAAGGCTATACATGGCGTTAATAGCAACGTGAAAGCCATGGCAGACAGTATGAGGGGCATGTTGCAGGGTACGTCTAAAGGTGTCGATGACAGAGTGAAGGACGAGACCCCAAAGAGTGCGCAAACCTTTCCATGGATCGTCACCTCATTTATATACGTTTAGATGTCGAAAAAGCAGGACTACAAATGTCAAACAACCTTGACACGGCGGCTGCAGAAGGTCTAAAGGCCACACACGGGATCGATGACGAGGTTCAGCGCGTACATGGCACACTGGATGCTGTCTATAACAGGACAATTGATGTCGATGACGTACGGAACACCACCATCCGAGACATTGGGTCCAGGATCATTGACGGTGCGCAAGTCATTCCCAATCAATCATTTACGCCATCCTGAGTGTTTTATATGTTTAGGTGCTGAGACAATAAATGGACCAATAGCAGGCGACCTTATCGATTCAAGTCGTCAGTGATTCGTTACGCCTCTTCGGCTGGAATGGCTGAAACACCCTTACAGGGGACCAATTGAAACAAAGCTCTACGGAGTGGCTTTCTCCACCGAATCCGACCATAAATTACAGCATTGCACGCGATACTCATCACAGGGACACTTCAGTGTGGTTCACTGAAAGCAGCACCTTCAGGGATTGGAAAGCGTCGGGGTCTTTGTTGTGGATCCATGGAAAACGTACGTTCCGCCACTCTCTATGCCTTAGCTCTTGATGACAGACTCCTGATTCAATAGCGGGCTCTGGCAAAACTGTTCTTGCGTGCGTTGCTCGATCGTGGTCGTATCGGCAAGCTGTGCTTACATTATGCCACTAGCTCTGTGATCATCCAGGATATTGAACATATCTTCAACACAGGATCAGCACATATGGCGTATTTCTTCTTCGATTACAAGGACGCTGCAAAACAGGATGCCCGCTCCTTCCTCTCTTCCGTCCTCGTCCAACTCAGCAGCCAATCTGATTCATTCTACAACATCCTTCTCGAGTTTTACTTAACACACCAACGTGGCTCAAAACAACCGAGTGATAGCGCCCTTTTACAATGTCTCGAGAAGATGCTCAAAATTCGAGCGAAAGTTCCAATCTACTTTATCCTAGATGGTCTCGATGAATGTCCCGACACTTCTGGGGCCCAGTCGCCGCGTGCAAAGGTCCTTAAGGTCCTCGAGAAACTGGTCGGGTTCCACCTCTCCTATCTGCGTCTTTGCGTCTCAAGTCGCTTCGAGATCGACATCAGGAATATTCTCGAACCCTTGACGTCGACATCTAGTCACATATCCCTTCATGATGAAGATGGACAAAAGAAGGATATTGCCGACTACGTCAGCTCGGTTGTCTATTCTGACTCAAAGACCATGAGATGGCGAGAGGATGATAAGAAGTTGGTCATCAAGGCACTCTCAGACGGAAATGGCGGAGTGTATGTCTCGTCGCTCTTCGCTCATGTGATCCATTTTCTTACTTCAATGTAGATTTCGATGGGTTTCATGTCAAATTGAAGCCCTACGCCGTTGTCTCACGCCAAGTGTCCGACGTGTTGTTGAGGAGTTGCCTGATACCCTTGACGAGACGTATGAGCGGATACTGCAGGAAATTCCCGTGGTCAACCGAGTACACGCTCATCGACTCCTACAATGCCTGGCAGTTGCCGTTCGCCCACTTTGCGTTGAGGAGCTGGCGGAGGTCCTTGCGGTTGATTTCGGCCGAGCCGGAGGAATTCCGAATCGGCGGTGGAAGGATCAAGAAGAAGCTGTGTTTGCCGCATGCTCCAGCTTGATTGCCGTTGTCGATGACGGTGATTCCTGGATGGTTCAATTTTCACATTTCTCGGTCATGCAGTTCCTGACTTCGGAACGCCTCGCCACGTCGGAAATTGATACTTTACGTTACAACAACGTTCGCCCCGAAACCGCGCATATTATTATGGCGCAAGCTTGTATTGAGGTGTTGCTCCGCTTGGAGTACCCCATCAACACGGAGCGTTTAAAGAGGTTTCCTCTAGCGGACTATGCAGCCAAGCACTTTGCGGACCACGCGGAGTTCGGGGACGTGATATCACATATAACGGATGGAATCGACAAACTCGTTGACGAAGACAAACCGCATTTTGCGGCATGGATGTCCCTTCTCAGCTCTTCCCGGCCGGCAGAGAAGTCTCCCCGACTCGACTCATTTCCCCCAAACCGTCTTAAAGATCTTGGGTATCATGTCCTGGTACACCACCTCATTTCAAGGCATCCGCAGGACACCGTCGTCAGGACTGGTTTTGCTGGAGTTTCGGTGGATGCGGCGTTACATCAGAGACATCAGCCGTTATTACTCCCACATTCCGTCAACGTGGATATTCGGAATTCCGATGGTCAGACATCATTGCATGTGGCGGCGCGCAACGCACATGTTGAAGCTGCCCGGATGGTTATCGGACAAGGTGCGGATATAAATGCCCGAGACAACAATGGCTGGACACCACTCCACGAGGCATCATGCAATGGATACCTAGACATCTTACAGCTCTTATTGGAGCACGGTGCGAACCATGAAGCTACGAACAATGGGGGCGATACCCCTTTACACCTAACAGCACAGAAGGGCCGGCCTGCTGCCGCACGGCTACTGGTCGAGCATGCCGCGAATGTTCATGTGCGGAACAATGGTGGCTGGACACCACTCCATGAGGCCTCATGCTATGGATACATGGACATCTCAAAGCTCTTATTGGAACACGGTGCGATCCTGGGAGCTACGAACTATGGTGGCGATACTCCCTTACACCTAACAGCACAGAGGGGGCAGCTGGCTATAGCACGGCTGTTGGTCGAGCATGCCGCAAATGTTCATGTGCGGAACAACGGCGGCTGGACGCCACTCCATGAGGCATCATGCTATGGATACCTGGACATCTCAAAGCTCTTATTGGAGCAAGATGCGATCCTGGACTCTACGAACAAAGGTGGCGATACTCCTTTACATCTAACAGCACAGAAGGGGCAGCTTGCTACTGCACGACTGCTTGTCGACCGTGGTGCGAATGTACATGTGGAGAACAACGGCGGGTGGACCCCATTCCACGAGGCATCATGCTATGGATACGTGGACATCATGCAGCTCTTACTGGGACATGGCGCGATCCTGGGCGCTGCGAATAAAGGTGGCGATACTCCCTTACACCTAACAGCACAGAAGGGGCAGCTTGCCGCCGCACGGCTGCTGGTCGACGGTGCTGCAAACGTTCATGCGGAGAACAACGGTGGCTGGACACCACTCCATGAGGCGTCATGCTATGGATACCTGGACATCTCAAAGCTCTTATTGGAGCATGGTGCGAACCCGGACGCTATTAACAAAGGCGGCGATACTCCTTTACATCTAACGGCACAGAGGGGGCAGCTCGCCGCCGCACAGTTGTTGGTTGACCGTGGTGCGAATGTTTGTATGGAGAACAACGGCGGGTGGACCCCATTCCACGAGGCATCGTGCTATGGATACGTGGACATCATGCAGCTCTTATTAGGACATGGCGCGATCCTGGACTCCACGAACGGAGGTGGCAATACTCCCTTACACCTAACAGCACAGAAGGGGCAGCTCGCCGCCGCACGGCTGCTGGTCGACGGTGCTGCAAACGTTCATGCGGAGAACAACGGTGGCTGGACACCACTCCATGAGGCGTCATGCTATGGATACCTGGACATCTCAAAGCTCTTACTGGAGCATGGTGCGAACGTAGAAACTATTAACAAAGGCGGCGATACTCCTTTACATCTAACGGCGCAGAGGGGGCAGCTCGCCGCCGCACGGCTGCTGGTCGACGGTGCTGCAAACGTTCATGCGGAGAACAACGGTGGCTGGACACCACTCCATGAGGCGTCGTGCTATGGATACCTGGACATCTCAAAGCTCTTGTTGGGACATGGTGCGAACCCGGACGCTACGAACAAAGGCGGAGATACTCCCTTACACCTAACAGCACAGAAGGGGCAGCTTGCCACTGCGCGGCTGCTGGTCGAGCTTCCCGTGAATGTTCATGTGGGGAACAACGGCGGCTGGACGCCACTCCATGAGGCGTCATGCTACGGACACGTGGACATCTCAAAGCTTTTATTGGGGCATGGTGCGATCCTGGACTCTACGAACAAAGGTGGCGATACTCCTTTACATCTAACAGCACAGAGGGGGCAGCTTGCTGCTGCAAGGCTGCTGGTTGACCGTGGTGCGAATGTTCTTGTGGAGAACAACGGCGGGTGGACACCACTCCATGAGGCATCATGCTATGGATTCGTGGACATCTCAAAGCTCTTATTAGAGCACGGTGCGAACCTGAAAGCTACGAACTATGACGGCAATACCCCTTTACATCTAGCAGCACAGAATGGGCAGCTTGCTGCTACATGGTTGCTGGTCGAGCGTGGTGCGGATGTTGATGTACAGAACAGGGCCGGCTGGACACCACTACACGAAGCATCGTTCCATAGTCATTTAGACGTCATGCGGTTCTTAATGGGCGAAACGTCGAATGGGCTTGCAGGAGTGGGAGCACGCAACCCTGCTGTATAGGACAGCATTGGAAGAGGGGATGGCTGTAGCCCACACCGCTCCTGTTCATGCATATCTTACGTCATTTCATGTTGTTACTAACGACACGTCCCTTTTTGCCGTCAGTACGTCGCCTAATCTATCATTTCGACACCCTAACGGATACTGCTCGTCTGACTTACTCGTCTGACCTACTGTACTGTATTCATGATCCCCTGGTTCCACGTCGTCCGTGCTTGTCCTGTTTGTCTGCCGCTGGCGTATTTTTACCTACTTTGTCATGTGGATACCGTGCTCATTTGCCTGCCTGTTCCCTGTTCCACTTTCCTGTTTACCCGTCACAATTTTCATTGTTTCTAACGGTCACTCAACTGCTAGTAGTATGTCGCAAAACGGGAGTCGAAAGTGCTATTTTACTGTAAATAATTTGCAACATGGTTGCAAGCTGCTATCCCTTGTCGTAAACCGCCGACTTTCTGGCATTCGATCATGACATGCATGACAACTTGCATGACAACGCAAACTTTAGAGCAGCAAACTTTGGAACTGGGATCTTTACTCCGTCTTGACGTCTTTGCCCTTCTTGCGCTCCTCAGTCAGTCCTGCCAGCCACAATGCAGCAAAACGAAAAATAGAAAACCGATGCTGGTACTGATGTCGTGGCTGATTCGCGCCCACTGTACGTGGAAGCCTACTGCAACGCAGCGTTCAAGAGACGCCGTGCCACGGCTCGCGCTGCCGCGGTGGGGCGACTCTTGGGGCGACTGGTACCGTTGGGCACCGTGGTCGTCTTGTGTCGCCTTATCTAGTCGCAGCGGGAGTCACGGGATTGCGACGAATGCGAACGTGTTTGTCGGGAACGCGGAAGGAGGTAGTATGTTACATGTTCAAAGCATTTTGCCAGTTGAGCCCAAGCCACCGGAAAACAACGTCGACAGATGTCCTCAGGCTGTTCCAGGAAAGTACGATCCATAGCTCATGGCAGATAATTCCACATTTTTTAGTGCGTATTCTTCAGGCATCCTCTTCAAGTTGGGCATTCTTCAGGACCACTATGAGATCAAAACCCTGACATTTTCAAGGGACACCAGGCACTTTCGATTTCGTTCCCTTGTTCATTCCTCAGTAGTTTTTTACCACATGGAGTTTGCCATGCCGAAAAACCTGCTAGCTAGCTATATCAGAATTTTTGGGAGAGAATCGGAAGAGCAACTCCTAACCACAAATTAGGAGTCACTAAGGTCAAGCTGAGCGAGGCTGGGCGTCTCAACCTTTACTGTAACTTATATCTTTCCGTTCATTCACCCACGTTCGTGCTGAGGGCTGTGGTTGTATAACGTTGTCTGACGTGACTGCTTCGGATAGCCGTCATACATCCTGACCTGCCGTCCTGTCATCGACGCCGCTGTTGGCCTTCAAAAACTTGGCCGTGCTGTTGAAAATACTGTACACATCTCATCGTGGCCCCGCTCGTTGCTTCGACGAGACGCGAGATGGTGGGTCGCATGCCAGAAATGACTCCAGAGTCGCATCGAGCCTAACACGGCGAAACACGCGCATGAGAATGCTTGTTGTACAGTACAACCCGCTTTCCGCACATTCTTTCCTTGGAAGTTCTTGCTCTCCTTCGTCAACTTCATCTAACATATCGCCTGTTGCAAACCACTCATACCGTGTATTTTGTGGACCAACTGTCTGCATGCATCCCAGCACTTTGTTTCTCGCACTGAAAAAGCGCTGCAGCCCGCTGAAGCGAGCATACCGCCTACCTATGGATTGGCTTGAGGAAGATACAATTCGTGCGTCTCTAACACTCTCATCCGACTAGCGCTCACAACAAGAGGCAGGAATGCGCATATCATCCTTGCTAACTCGAGTTTCATTTCCGGTGTATTCAAAGCATACTTTCCGAGCATCCGGCTGGAGCAACGTGTCGTACATCTGCGCATTAACCTTCTCACATCTGAGCCGGTTGGTAACAGTGGAGAACCTGGTATCATTATGGGTCTTGTCGCATGTGCATCTCATCTTATGTGCTTTATTCTGTTCTCAGATATAGGCCAAATTTTCTTTTCCCTCAACCGGTTTGAGTAAAGGAAGAACGTCTCGCTCCCAATTGATGCTTTCGCACTTTTTAAACAAGGGAACCCAGGCACGGCGCCCGGAATTCGCGACTCATCATTGGTAGTGGCTATGACCCTCGTTGAAGAAACCATGATGACCCTAGTCGCACTGATTGATCGGGCAAAATCTGCGTCCCTATCCTATAACATTGTTTCTTCAAGCTTCCTCTGCCTCTTTTCAATATTACTTCTAAAGATCCAGATATTCTTTTCCAACTGCCCAGCGAGTTGCGCTCCTTCGAGTCCTACAGTACATCATCGACGCTCGCCCTACTACACGACTACGAACGAACACTTTGGGGTCGTGTCAGTCGAAGCCAGATCCTCCGTACTGTGCTTGCATGCAACAGGGGCGGGCCCACGGAGAGCATCGTCGACGATCCACCATCAGCGAATACTAGGTGGCTGAGGGCACCAGAAGCACCGGGATTGGCTGACGTTCTTAATGAGATTGCAAGGCAAATGTTCTTAGAGAGGTCCGCCTTGGCAGATCGGGCTCGAGCGCCAACACCCGAGCATTGATGGAGGCGTTCATTGGTTTGGATCGGTCATGGGAGTCGCTTTGTTCGCTTACTTTATGACGACCATCTAGTATGATCAGCTGACCAGTTGCTTGTTTGTCGTTTTGGTGTCGTGGGGAGATGTAAAGTGGTGGTCCACCCATCGCAAATCACGAAGGATATATGATATATAAAAATGAAGAGAACGCCGAGCGCCTCCCGCGGCTGAGAAGCAGGAGGGCCTGCGAGCTGCGATGCCCAATCGCGGGCCACCCATGCTCTTGATCGGGCGAAGGGCTCCGCCAGTTCCAGGACGCCACCAACACCTGATCGTGGGAGATCCACTGGGGGAAGTTACGGTCAGAGGTTGTACTTGGATGTAAGGGGCAAGGGTTTGCGCATGCTTGCACAAGCAGCGCAAGGAGTCACTTGGAAGAGTTGCGCTCGAGTAGCGCCGATCTGGATGCGGGCCTACTACGCCGTCCATGGATAGACGCGACTTGAGGTGGGGCTCACTGAGGACGTAGCGCGTTCTTCCTGTCAGGAGATTTCCCAGTAGTCATATCATAGTATTATTCGGATCAGCATCAGTAGGACTGTCATGCCTGCTGCCGCCAGTAACAAAACCGGTGGTAGAGTACTGAGTACCGAGCCCCCAGACCGTCAGCCTGGTATATTCGAAGCTCGGAAACACCCGGCACCAGCGCTGATATTTCCTTTTCCGCTACTACTGTAGTAACGCGATGAGCCCTGCCCTCCCCCTTCACCCTGGGCGTTCCTTACGATCCCGCAACCACAAGTACTATGTCACAGGCTTCACCAGAGGCCAACTATCAAGCCATCTTCGATAGTGCTCTGGAAGTTTATAAAAAGAAAACTGGGAAAGACCTCACCTCGCATCCACTGCTCCGCAGCTTTGAGACCTGCCATTCTCCTGACGCTGTCCTCGCTGTTCTTCACGCGCAAACATTCGGACCTGGTAAACCTCAGAGTAGCGGTGACAAGTTGTTAGCCTGGTTGAATCCGACCATAAATGTCCTCAATGCGTTTTCTGCAACCATTGGTGGAGGCGTTAGCCTGGTGAGTCTTAAGAGGTTCAAGGCGACTCCCCCGGGATCTACAGCCTGATTTTTATTCTTGAGGCATACCCACCCGCTGGAGTGATCTTTACGGGCATAGGGATCCTTCTCTCGGTGAGTACTCAGTACCTCTACTGATTCCCTTTCTCGGGCTATTGTGACGTTTTGACGTTATCAGGCCGCTAGTGCTGTTAGTGCTAGTCGAGATCTCCTCCTTGGCCTCTTCGACCGCATAGAAAACGTCTTTAGAAGATTGGAGGTCTATATCGATGTCCCGCAGACCCCTGGAATGACGGACGCAATTGTGAAAGTCATGGTCGAAGTACTTTCTATCCTCGCCATCGCAACAAAAGAGATCAATCAGCGCCGTGCGAGTGAGTTGATCCCAGGAGATAAACAAATTCTCTCGGCTTACTGTTCTTCAGAAACGTTCCTGAAGAAGCTTGTGGGAAGGGCGGATATCGAAGATGCGCTGCGGAGGCTCGAGGAAGTGACACTGGAGGAAGCTCGGATGGCGTCTGCTGAATCCCTGAAGGCTATACATGGCGTCGGTAGCAACGTACAGGACGCGCTGAAAGCCATAGATGACAGAATGAGGGGCATGGAAGGCATGTTGCAGGGCAGGTTAAAAGTTTTCGATGACGGTGTGAAGGACAAGGTTATAAACAGTGCGCAAAATTTTCCATGTATCATCACTTCACTCATTGTTTATATGCGGTTAGGTACCGAGAAAGCAGGACTACAGATGTCAAACGACCCTGACGCGGCGGTTGCGGAAGGTCTAAAGACCGAACACGGGATCGATGACAAGGTTCAGCGCGTACATGGCACACTGGAAAGTTTCCATAACAGGGCAATTGATGTTGGTGACGTACGGAACACCGTACAGGACATCGGGTCTAGAGTCATTGACGGTGCGCAAGTCATTCCCAACCAATCATTTACGCCATATTGAATGTTTTATATGTTTAGGCGCTGAAACAATAAGTGGAGTTTCGGTACAATCAGCGTTACAACAGAGACATCAGCCGTTACAACTCCCGAATTGCGTCAACGTGGATGTTCGGAACCCCGATGGTCAGACACCGCTGCATGTGGCGGCGCGCAACGCACATGTTGAAGCTGCCCGGATGGTTGTCGGACAGGGTGCGGATATAAATGCCCGAGACAACAATGATTGGACACCACTCCAGGAGGCATCATCCCACGGAGATTCCGACGTCGTACAGTTCTTACTGGAGCTTGGCGCAAGCGTTCATGTCTGGAGCAAGAGTGGCTGGACACCACTCCACGAGGCATCACGTAATGGATATCTAGACGTCATACGGCTCTTATTGGAGCACGGTGCGAATCAGGAAGCTACAAACAACGATCACGACACTCCCTTACACCTAACGGCACAAAAGGGGCAGCTTGCTGCCGCACGGCTGCTGGTCGAGCACGCTGCAAATGTTCAAGTGGAGAACAACGGCGGATGGACACCACTTCATGAGGCATCCTACTATGGATACCCGGACGTCGTATGGCTCTTATTGGAGCACGGTGCGAATCTGGAAGCTGGGAACAATGATCACAACACGCCCTTACACCTGGCAGCGAAGAAGGGGCAGCTTGCTGTCGCACGGCTGCTGGTCGAGCATGGCGCGAATGTTCATGTACAGAACAGGGGCGGCTGGACACCACTCCATGAGGCATCATGTTATGGATACCTGGACGTCTCAATCCTTTTATGCTCTTATGCGAACCTTGGAGCTGTGAACAACGACCACAATACACCCTTACACCTGGCAGCGAAGAATGGGCAGCTTGCTGTCGCTCGGCTGCTTGTAGAGCAGGACGCGAATGTTCATGCGGAGAACATGGCCGGCTGGACACCACTCCATGAGGCGTCATGCTATGGATACCCGGACATTTCAAAGCTCTTATTGGGGCATGGTGCGAACCTTGAAGCTGTGAACAACGGCCACAACACACCCTTACAACTGGCGGCGAAGAATGGGCAGCTTGCCGTCGCACGGCTGCTGGTAGAGCATGACGCGAATGTTCATGTGGAGAACAGCGGTGGTTGGACACCACTTCATGAGGCGTCACGCTTTGGATACGCAGACATTTCAAAGCTCTTATTGGAGCATGGTGCGAACCTGGAAGCTTCAAACAACGACCGCAACACACCGTTACACCTAACAGCACAGAAGGGGCAGCTGGCTGCAGCACGGCTGCTGGTCAAGCAGGGCGCGAATGTTCACGCGCAGAACAGGGCCGGCTGGGCACCACTTCATGAGGCATCATACCATGGATACGTGGACATCTCAAAACTCTTATTGGAGCATTGTGCGGACCTGGGAGCTGCAAACAACGACCGTAACACACCCTTACACCTAACAGCACAGAAGGGGAAGCTGGCTGTAGCATGGCTGCTCGTCGAGCAAGGCGCGAATGTCCATGTGCAGAATAGGAGCGGCTGGACACCACTCCATGAGGCATCATGTTATGGTCACGTGGACGTCTCAAAGCTCTTATTGAGGCATGGTGCGAACCTGGACGTTACGAACAATGGCGGCCATACCCCTTTACACCTAACAGCACAGAAAGGGCAGCTTGCTCCTGCACGGCTGCTAGTTGAGCATGCTGCGAATGTTCATATGCAGAATAAAGGCGGTTGGACACCACTCCACGAGGCATCACGTTATGGATACGTGGACATTTCAAAGCTCTTATTGGAGCATGGTGCGAACCTGGAAGCTGCAAACAACGACCGCAACACACCCTTACACCTAACGGCACAGAAGGGGCAGGTTGCCGCTGCACAGCTAGTGGTCGGGTACGGCGCGAATGTTCATGCACTGAATAATGGCGGCTGGACACCACTCCACGAAGCATCATACTATGGATATCTAGTCATCATAGAGCTGTTATTGGATCACGGTGCGAACCTGCAAGCTACGAACAATGATGGCAATACTCCTTTACATCTAGCAGCACAGAAGGCCCAGCTTGCTGCTGCACGGCTGCTGGTCGAGCGTGGTGCGAATGCTCATGTGTTGAACAGGGCCGGCTGGACACCACTACTCGAGGCATCATTCCATGGTCATTCTGACGTCATACAGTTCTTACAGAGCCAGACAGCGAATGGGCCTGCAGGACACGGAGCACGCAACTCCGCTGCGTAGGGCAGCCTCGGAGAAGGAGAAAGCCAGAATTCACACATGTCCTGTTGTTGATGCATGGTATAGATATTTACCCGCGGAACAAGATGCGCCAAACTCCGGTTCGGTTCTCGTTTGGCCAGAGGCGTCTAGAGACCACACGGCTAGGTGAGACGCTTGAGTCCGCCGTTCCCAGTGGTGCGGGTGATACATGACGGACTTCATAATCATGTGCTGAGCAGAACATAGATGTAGTACCTATGTGCCTTTAGCACCTACGTGCGGAATTCTGATGTCGTTTCATGTTCCTAACGATACATCCTATTTTACCATGAGTACGTCGCCTACGCTACCATTTCGCCACGTCCTTGTGTTTCTCTTGTAGTCAGCTGCTATCATTTTTCCTTCCCTTATCTTTTGCTCCCTACTTTTCCATGTGAATAATGTGGATGATATGGATACCGTGAGTAGAAATGTGGACTTAATCGTGGATGTGCCAGGCATCCTAGCCCCAAAAGATGTATCTGCCGCTGCCTGATGATCGATGAGCCGTTGGTACCTCACGTGGTCGTTGATACTGAGTTCGATGCTTTGAAATATATCATAATCAGAATAAGTACCAACACTGTACCAACCCAAACGCCATCGCAGTGTCAAGAAATCCGACTTACGGGAACAATGTATGCTCTCTGCGAAGGAAAGAACCGGTCGAACCTCGAAAGAGGCCCCAATAGGCCGCAACCTGAAGGACTCAATCCCCGCCGTCTTGTGCTCCGCCAGACTGTGTACTTTGGCTAACTTGGATGTGATTTGAAGTTCGGAAAGTTCTTGTTGTCCGGTGTCAGTGCCGCGCCATTTTGACTCCTTGTTTTTGCACCGCTCGGTATTTCACCAACTCAGACCACACCGGGAAATCGAGTTCACAATGGTCCAACTCTGAAAGATTTGGACCTTGATTATTCTGACCAGAGGCCAAAGGCCGTATTGGTCTGTTGTAAGTTAGTCGAGTTACACCGGTCTGCACCAGTGTCTTGACCAGTGTGTACAGTATTTTTTTCTTCGGTAACACCCAGGCCAGGGAACATCAGTTTACTGTGGCACGACTTGAATTGGTAACTCGATGCGCTCTGCCCTTCCCCTTCGCCCTGGCCCATTCCTACTATCTCCCAACCACAAGTACTATGTCACAGACTTCACCCGAGACCGACTCACGCTCCAACTATCAAGCCATCTTTGACAGTGCTCTAGAAGTCTATAAAAAGAAAACTGGAAAAGACCTCACCTCGCATCCACTACTCCGCAGCTTTGAGGCCTGCCATTCCCCTGACGCTGTCCTCGCCGTACTTCGAGCCCAAATACTCGGGCATGGTAACCCTCAGAGTATTGGTGAAAATTTGTTACTAACGTGGTTGAGTCCGACTATTAATGTCCTCAATGCGTTTTCTGTAACCATTGGCGGCGTCGTTAGCCCGGTAAGTTTAACGAGGTTTCAGGCTACTCCCATGAGATCTGCAGTCTGATCCTCGCCCGGTTTTGAGGCATACCCACCCGTCGGTGTGATTTTTACAGGCATAGGGGTCCTTCTCTCAGTGAGCAGGTCCACTGATTCACTTTCTCGGGCTATTGTGACGCCTTAATACCTCAGGCCACTAGCGCTGTTAGCGCCAGCCGAGATCTCCTCCTTGGCCTCTTCGAGCGCATAGAAAACATCTTCAGACGATTGGAGATCTATATCGATGTCCCGCAGACCCCTGGAATGACGGACGCAATTGTGAAAGTCATGGTCGAAGTACTTTCTATCCTCGCCATCGCAACAAAAGAGATCAATCAGAATAGTGCAAGTGAGTTGATCCAGAAAAAGACCAAATCTCTTGGTTTACTGTTCTTTAGAGATGTTTCTGAAGAAGCTTGCGGGAAAGACGGATATCGAGGACGCGCTGCTGAGGCTTGAGGAAGTGACACTGGAGGAAGCTCGGATGGCCGCTACGGAATCCCTGAAGGCTATACATGGCATTGGTAGCAACGTGCAGGACACGCTGAAAGCCATGGAAGATAGAATGAGGGGAATGGAAGGCATGCTGCAGCCCAGGTTACAAGGTGTCGATGACAGAGTGAAGGACAAGGCCGTAGACAGTACGCAGACCTTTCCATCGGTGTTCTCATTGTTTATATACGGTCAGGTACCGAGAAACCAGGACTACCGAAGTCAAATGACTTTAATGCGGTGGCTCCGGAAGGTCTGAAGACTACACAAGGGACTGATGACAAGATTCAGTGCGTACACGATCCCGAGGAAGGTGAACACCGTAACAGGGTAATTGATGTCGATGACGTAAGGAGCACTGTCCACACCGGGTCCAGGGTCATTGCCGGTGCGCGAGTCATTCACAACTAATGATTTACGCCATCCTGAATATTTCATATGTTTAGGTGCCGAGATAATAAGTGGACCGATAACAAGCGACCATGTCGATTTAAGTCGTTAGTGATTCGATATGCCTTATTGGCTGGAATAGCTGAAACGCCCTTCCAGTTGACCAATTGAGACAAAACTCTATGGAGTGGCTTACTCCACCAAATCCGACCATAAATTACAGAATTGCACGCGATACTCATTATAGGGGCACTGCAATGTGGTTCACTGAAAGCAGCACATTCAGGGATTGGAAAGAGTCCGGGCCTCTGTTGTGGATCCACGGAAAACGTACGTTACCCCGGCGCTCTCTGCGCCTTTGCTCTTAATGACAGCCTCCTGATTCCATAGCGGGCTCTGGCAAAACCGTTCTTGCGTGCGTTGCTCAATCACCATCGTGTTGGCAAGCTGTGCTTACATTTTGCCACTAGCTCTGCGATCATCCAGGATATTGAACATATATCCAACACAGGATCGGCACACATGGCGTATTTCTTCTTCGATTTCAATGACACTGCAAAGCAGGATGCCCGCTCCTTCCTCTCTTCCATCCTCATCCAGCTCAGCAGCCAATCTGATTCACTCTGCAACATCCTCCTCGAGTTTTACTTAGCGCACCAACGTGGCTCAAAACAACCAAGTGATAGCACTCTTTTACAATGTCTCGAGAACATGCTCAGAGCGGGAAAGGTCCCAATCTACCTTATCATAGATGGTCTCGATGAGTGTCTCGAGACTTCTGGGATCCAGTCATCGCGTGAAAACATCCTTAAGCTCTTCGAGAAGCTGGTTGGGTTCCACCTCTCCTATCTGCGTCTCTGCGTCTCAAGTCGCTCCGAGATCGACATCAGAAATGTTCTCGAACCGTTGACGTCGACATCTAGTCGTATATCCCTTCACAACGAAGATGGACAAAAGAAGGATATTGCCGACTATGTCAACTCGGTTGTTTCTTCGGATGTAAAGGCCATGAGATGGCGGGAGAAAGATAAGAAGTTGGTCATCAGGGCTCTCTCAGACAGAAATGGTGGAGTGTATGTCTCGTCGCTCTCCGCTCATGTGATGCATTTTCTTACTTTACAGTAGATTTCGATGGGTTTCATGTCAAATTGATGCCCTACGCCGCTCTCTCGCGCCACGTGTGCCATGTGTTGTTGAGGAGTTGCCTGATACCCTGGACGAGACATATGAGCGGATACTACGGGAAATTCCCACGGCCAACCGAGTACACGCTCATCGACTCCTACAATGCCTGACGGTTGCCGTTCGCCCACTTCGTGTCGAGGAGCTGGCGGAGGTCCTTGCAGTTGACTTTAGTGCGGTAGGAGGGATTCCAAAGCTGGTCGAGGATTGGCGGTGGAAGGATCAAGAAGAAGCTGTGTTTGCCGCATGCTCCAGTTTGATCTCTGTTGTCGACGACCGTGATTCCCGGATGGTTCAATTTTCACATTTCTCGGTCATGGAGTACCTAACTTCGGATCGCCTCGGTACTGCGGAAGTTGATACATTGCGGTACCACAATATTCGCCCCGAACCCGCGCATACTACTTTGGCCCGAGCGTGTATTGGGGTGTTACTCCGCTTGGAGTACCCCATCGACACGGAGCGTTTAAAGAGGTTTCCTCTAGCGGACTATGCCGCGAAACACTTTGCGGACCACGCGGTGTTCGGGGACGTGATGTCACATATAACAGATGGAATCGACAAACTTTTTGATGAAGACGAAGGGAATTTTGCGGCATGGATGTCCCTTCTCGGCTCTTCCTGGTTGGCAGAGAGGCCTTCCGGACTCGAAGCATCTCCCCTGAACCATCTTGCAGGTCTTGGGTATCATGGCCTGGTACGCCACCAGATTTTAAGGCGTCCACAGGACATCGTCGTCAGGACTGGTGTTCCTGGATTTTCGGTGGATGCGGCGCCGTTGCATCAGAGACATCAGCAATCACTCCCGCAATCCATTAACATGGATGTTCGAAATTCCGTTGGTCAAACTCCACCCCATGTGGCGGCGCGCAACGCACATGTTGAAGCTGCCCTGATGAATATAAGGCAGGGTGCGGATATAAATGCCCGAGACGACAATGGCTGGACACCACTCCAGGATGCCTCATCCCACGGACATTCCCACATCGTACGGTTCTTATTGGAGCATGGTGCAAGTGTTCATGTGTGGAACAGGGGTGGCTGGACACCACTCCATGAGGCATCGTGGCATGGATTCCTAGACATCTTGCAGCTTTTATTGGAGCACGATGCGAACCTGGACGCTAGGAACAATGACCGCAATACTCCGTTGCACCTGGCAGCACAGAAAGGACAGCTTGGTGCCATACAGCTTCTGATCGAGCATGGTGCGAATGTTCATGTACAAAACGACAGCAACTGGACACCACTCCATGAGGCGTCACTCCATGGACATTTCGACATCTCGCGGCTCTTATTGGAGCATGGTGCGAGTGTTCATGTGCGGAATAAGGGCGGCTGGACGCCACTCCATGATGTTTCATGCGATGGATACCTAGACATCTTACGACTCTTATTGGAGCACGGTGCGAACCTGGACGCTACGAACAACGACCGCGACACTCCCTTACACCTAGCAGCACAGAAGGGGCGGCTTGATTCCGCACGGATGCTGGTCGAGCAAGGCGCGGATGTTCATGTGCAGAACAACAGCAGCTGGACACCTCTCCATGAAGCATCATTCCATGGATATTTCGACGTCTCACGGTTATTATTGGAACACGGTGCAACTGTTCGCGTGCGGAACAAGGATGGCTGGACGCCACTCCACGAGGTATCTTGCCATGGATACCTAGACATCTTACAACTCTTATTGGAGCACGGTGCGAACTTGGACGCTACAAACAATGACCGCGACACTCCCTTACACCTGGCGGCACAGAAGGGACAGCTTGGTGCCGCACGGCTTCTGATCGAGCATGGTGCAAATGTTCATGTGCAGAACAACAGCAACTGGACACCACTCCATAAGGCATCATTCCATGACCATTTAGACATCGCGCGGCTCTTATTGGAGCACAGTGCAAGTGTTCATGTGCGGAATAAGGGCGGCTGGACACCACTCCATGAGGTTTCGTGGCATGGATACCTAGACATCTTGCGGCTTTTATTGGAGTACGATGCGAACATGGACTCTACGAACAACGACCGCAACACTCCCTTACACCTAGCGGCACAGAAAGGCCAGCTTGGTGCCGCACGGTTGCTTGTCGAGCATGGTGCGGATGTTCATGTGCAGAACAATAATGGCAACTGGACACCACTCCATGAAGCATCATACCATGGACATTCTGAACTCTCACAGTTCTTATTGGAACGTGGTGCAAATGTTCATGTACGGAATAGGAGTGGCTGGACACCACTCCATGAGGTATCGTGGCATGGATACCTAGATGTCTTACGGCTCTTATTGGAGCACGGTGCGAACCTGAATGCTATGAACAACGACCGCGACACTCCCTTACACCTAGCGGCACAGAAAGGCCAGCTTGGTGCCGCACGGCTGCTGGTCGAGCACGGTGCGGATGTTCATGTGCAGAACAACAGCAGCTGGACACCGCTTCATGAGGCATCATTCCATGGACATTTTGGCATTTCACAGTTCTTATTGGAACATGGGGCAAGTGTTCATGTGCGGAATAAGGGCGGCTGGACACCACTCCATGAGGTTTCATTCCGTGGATACCTAGACATCTTGCGGCTTTTATTGGAGCACGGTGCGAACCTGGAAGCTAGGAACAACGACCGCAACACCCCTTTACACCTAGCCGTACAGAATGGTCAGCTTGATTCCGCACGGCTGCTGGTCGAGCGCGGCGCGAATGTTCATGTGCGGAACATCGGCGGCTGGACACCACTACGCGAAGCATCATTTCGTGGACATTCAGACGTCAAACAGTTCCTACTGGAGCACAAAGCGAATGGAGATGGAGGACAACGACCACGCGACTCCGCCACGTAGAGCAGCATCCGAGAAAGGGAGAGCTGGCGCGCGCACAATTCCTACTCACGCATGGTACAAATCCTAACGATACTGCCCATGAGTCTGGTATCTTTGACACCTCCGACTCCACGTCGATACCATTTTACCATCCGTACGTCGCATACGCCACCATTTCGACACTCTGACTCATGCTGCTCGTCTGACCTACTGTATTCATGATTCCATGATTCCACGTCCCGTGCTTCTCCTTCTATCGGCTGCTATCATTTGTTCCTGCCCTTATTTTTTTGTTACCCCCTTGCCATATGGATACCGCGCTCATCCCATGAATAGCAATTTTACTGTAAATAAATCACAACTTTAGTTACTCCCTTCCCTCGGCCTAACTATCAACATGTCCTGAGATTTGTCTACAATCGTATCTCGTCACCGTAAAAGAGTCCCTGAGCCTGGAGTTGGAGGCAACGCCTGCCGGCGCTAATGTGCCCAACCAGTCCTGCGACCCCTCGGACAAAGTACTAGTGACCTCGGGCGGTGATGTCACTGATGTGTTACTAGGACCGGAAATCCGATATCTACCGGCTGTGGTTGTGGCTGGAACTGAAAGCTGGAACTCCGAGTCCAACAATGGGTTGTGACGGTTGTTCAACATTGCCTTCAACAAACGCCGCCCGAAAGCTCCCGGATTCGATGATGGCACGTGTCTAACCAGGCACGGTCGCGCTGGGACCAAAAGGAAACTAACTCGGGCTCGTTTTTTTTCTTTTTGTCTCAAACATCACTAGCATCACTGTGCGCGTTGATCGCAATCGGCTGACTAATATCAACGCTGACGAAAAAGTAAACTTGTCAGCCACTTGGCAAAAAATGTGCGGTTCGATCAGGGTCCGTATATTTCGGCGTTGCCCCAGTTTGACGCAAATTTGACGGTTCCAACGAGAAACTCCATTATTCTTAGGCTCCATCCCGACGTCCAGAGCTACCGTCTCTTGTACATTGCTGAAACTTTGGACGATGAGCAAATGGTGATTCTGAAATTTATGCCCCGGCACTCTTGTCGGCACTCGATTGCGTTGCATGCGTTTTGTACCGAACGTGGTGATGCACCGGTCATTCACGGTTTCCAGACACTCCTAGGAGGTTGGTTTGTCGTTGCGATGGACTACATTTTGCCAATTTCATCACCCAAGTCATCACCTGTGCATCTCTTCGGATCGCCCCAGCTTACCCGGGCCGTCTCCTCGATAAGTGGACAGATCAGATGATTTGCAAAAACTCATGCAATCCTTTCACGACGAAGGGTTGGTTCATGGAGACTTACGCGAACCAAACATCCTTTGCGATGGAGAAAAGATGATGTTAATCGATTTTGATTGGGGCGGCCAAGTCGGTAAGGCATGTTATCCGCATGCACGGCTCTGTCACGACTTGATGGAGGGACGAGATTGTACTAGCCCGCAGATTACGAAAGGCGATGGTAGGGGGGTTTTGCAGAACACGCTGCTCCGTGAGCGACGTAACTTAGTTGCGACTGTCTGACTAATCAGTGTGACAACTTGGTGACAACGAAAAGGGAAAGTTCCCAACCGTTTGGGCCGCAAGGGCACCCCGACTCTTGTTAACGCGGGGGTGACTCTGGTGAGTGCTTCAAACGTCTCTTTGCCCTAGCTCAGGATATCTGACGAACGCGCTGCATGAAGGTGACAAGCCCGTTTGCTCGGGTCTTGTCCAAGAATTCAAAGACATTTTCATCAAGGCAAAGAGCGGGGAGCCTTTGGGGCATTTGCTTTGGGGATCTTGTTGGATCCCGATATGAAGCGGATGGTTTGCGTAAGTGGTAATGGGACAGTCCCAGAGTTTGTCTCGGTTCTATTTCGGGTGGGCATCCTCGCAGGTTTGCGGAGCAAGAAGTTGGATGGAAAAACCATCGGCGTGATGGTCACTGCGTCTCATAATCCCGAAGAAGTTCGTAACGCTCATTCGAGAAGGTATCGAAGTCTACCTTTGCTGACGCTACGGTCCCTTTGAACAGCTTGTACATTACCTACAGGACCTTTAGTACGTTTCCATCAGGAAGAGTGCAGAGACCGTCCGTCGGCAGACGGGCTGCGTGACCACTCCCTGGGCGAGACATCATGTAAAATCGGCATCACAATCATATACGACGCATGATGAGGTCGGAACAAGAAGGTCGGATCGTCGGAACAAAGATACGTATCACGCGACCGCATCGACCCTACGGAGCTCCCTACGGGACCTGTACCCACGGCCTCACGTGTCCGGTTCGCGTCCCAGCTCCAAACCGCTCCCTCTATCTTCCCGGTGTCGGCGGCGTCAAAATGAACTGCAACCCCGAGTGCGGACCCCGATCCGATTCCGACTTGTCAACATAGAGGGGCCGGTTCCAGATTGAGCGACGAAGCTCGCGAGCCGTTGTTCTTCTCCCCCTCTCCCTCCTTCTCCTCATCCGTCAAGTCATTCGCGTCCTCAGAAGAAGCGAGGTCCAACTCGGAATCTGACCGCGGGCGGTGCCAGCAGCGCCGAGATGAGGACGAGGACGCATGCTGGTGAGTGTGTGGCCTGGCTCTGCGTCTTTGGAACAGGAAGTGGAACAAGATCATGCTGAGAGCGAATAGGAAGATCACTGAGAGTATGCCTGCGTGCGATTGCTACAAAGAAGAAAGAGGCAATCCAGGTCAGCATGGAGTCAGCCACCTGCCGCGGCGAGCGAGGGTCCGAACGGCCATCATATGTGCAAGACTCACTGGGCGAGATGTTGGCTGTAATGACATGATATAACATAATAACAAAGGGAATGGAATGTTGGCAGAGGATATGAAGGCGTTGGTGGTGAATTCAAGTTATTCAACATACCTTGGATTAGATAAGATAGTGATGTTGATGAGATCTGCCTTCGGAATTCGGACACTTGCTTCTCTTGAACCCAAACACAGACTGTCACGGAGATAACCCAGAAAGCAAGTGACCGAAAAGTGAGAGAGTTAGCCCAGAAAATTTCCTACAATTTATCTGGCCACTAACCCTCTTCTAGGAGGTGGCGCATAGTTGTTACTCTGACTTGATCAGTTGATTAGGCTAGTTGATCGTCGATTGCCACACCGCAACTAATTACCCTTTCTCTAACCCTTTCCACAAACATCTGTGACCGAAATGTCCGATACGAACTACCATCTTTGGTGCTATGTCGAAGGGGACGAGACCGTCTTCGACTTGGTCTTCGATGTCATCGCCTCATCAACTATATCCATTTCCAAGTTGAGACAGACGATCAAAGAAAAGAGGAGCAACATCCTTCAAGGGATCGACGCCGCAAGCCTCACTCTCTCGAAGGTGCGTTATTTCTAGTGATTTGTGCTGACATTACGGGTGACCATCGATCTCTGCTGGTTTATTATGACATCCACAGGTCAATGTAGATCTTGATGCGGTGGAAGACGAGATAATGCGTCGCGAATACCAGCCCGATGCCCACGACCAAAAACCGTTGCAAGCGAAAATAATGTCTCCGATTTCTGACATATGGCCTGAGCCACCTCCCGATGACCGTCTGCATGTTTTTGTCGGTCTACCGCCACCCAGTCAGTAGAAGACTTAGTTCTTAATCTGAAAAATAACTCATCTCTTTAGCGGCTGTTCTTGGCAAGCGAATCCGTGAGGTCGACGATGTCCTAAACTCAAAAATCTATACTACCTCACCATCTCAAATGGGCAAGTTGCAAGAATACAAGTCACTTCAACAAGACCGGGATGGGAGGATCTTAGATGACCGCCCTGTGCCGGATTCTGTTCCCCCCGCTTCCCTCCTGTACGATGGCTTTGGCCATTTCATGGACATCTTCAGACATCGCAAGGATGTGTATGACCTGTCTCTGAAGCGGCGTAACCTGGAGTTGGCTGTCGATAATTTCGCTGAGCTAATGACTGTTTTTTACAACAACGGGGACGTAAGGAAGATGAAAGGCCTATTTGCTTTAAATGAAATTTTGTCCCTCAATGGCCGTAACAAGCTCGCGGCGGCCAGCATTGATTCGACTCCTATCCATTCGGATGGTCACTATAATGGGTCACACGATGCAGTATCGTGCATCGTCGAGTTCAAAAACGAGCTCGTCGATATCAGCTCAATGCCCTTGGTCGAGCTTACCGGTTATGTTGCACATTCGCACGCTCAATCAATGGCGCGTCACGAAGAGCTGTATATGGGTTGGAGGGTGCCATGCCTGGGCATGACTATTGTCGGTAAGCTGCATTTCTCTGGGTCTTTAGATGGGTCTGACGTCATGTACATATTATCAGGCCCGTATGTCAGGTTCTACGCCCTAATCTTCCTTCGCAGGCTGCGTGTGGTCAGCCTCACCCCGGCATTATCATGCATTGCATCTGCGGGTGAAGGTGACGACAGGAAGGCTCTCTATGCCGCGTTTTCTGGCGCATTGGATTTATTACGTCGCATAGATGAAGATGCAAAAACCTTTCTCAGAAAACCGCCGAAAATTAAACATCTGGACTACTCATTTCCGTATATTTCGGCGTTGCCCAAGTTTGACGGTTCCAACGAGAAACTCCATTTCCGGATTCTTAGGCTCCATCCAGACGTCCAGAGCTACCGTCTCTTGTACATTGCTGAAACTTTGGATGATGAGCAAATCCTGGTGATTCTGAAATTTACGCCTCGGTACTCGATTGCATTGCATGCGTTTTGTGCCGAACGTGGTCATGCACCAGTCATTCACGGTTTCCAGACACTCCCAGGAGGTTGGTTTGTCATTGCCATGGACTACATTTCGCCTATTTCATCACCTGTGCAACTCTCCCGATCACCCCACCTTACCCGTCTCCTCGATAAGTGGACAGATGACTTGCAAAAACTCATGCAATCCTTTCACGACGAAGGGTTGGTTCATGGAGACCTACGCGAACCAAACATCCTTTGCGATGGAGAAAAGATGATGTTAATCGATTTTGATTGGGGCGGCCAAGTCGGTAAGGCATGTTATCCGCGTGCACGGCTCTGTCACGACTTGATGGAGGGACGAGATGGTACTAGCCCGCAGATTACGAAAGGCGATGATAGGCGGGTTTTGCGGAACACGCTGGAAGAACTCAAAAATATACAATAGTACAGTAATATGTCTATTCACTGGCCGTGGGTCGGGCTATTGTGGTTTCTTCTCGGACTTCACGCCACGGGTGATAGCCCGAATCCGGAGGTTGGGTTAACCGTGACATGACCCTAGACAAGGACCTAGAGTTTGTGCTACTGATGAGAGTTCAAGTTGTTGTCGCCTCGCCTCTCACGGCAATCGCGGTCGTTGACATACAACTCCGATTTCTTGGAATGCATCATAACGCAATGGAGGTGTCAAAATACAAAAAAGCAAACTTTAGATCAAGCCGGGTGTCAGGGGACTGCGGTTCGGGTGGGGTCGGGGCACGTGCACGTGCACGTGACGCTTGCCCCCGGGCACCGATGAGGTAGCGAAGAAAACAGCCAATTTACAGCAGCTCAATCTCCACTGTCTACTTCGGCTGACTTCGAGACGAAACCGACGCATTGTCAGCAGGAATACTGTACCATGAGGTCTTGCAAGGTGCGGATAAATATAAAGTACACCGAGCGCTGGTACTTTCCTTTTTCTGTAGTATAACCCAACTGGGGTAACCAGCTGATGCGCCCAACCGTTCCCCTTCGCCCTGGGCCTTTCCTACTATTCCTCAACTACAAGTACTATGTCACAGACTTCACCAGAGGCCGCCTCACACTCCAACTATCAAGCTATCTTCGACAGTGCTCTAGAAGTCTATAAAAAGAAAACTGGGAAAGACCTCACCTCGCATCCACTGCTCGGCAGCTTTGAGAATTGCCAATCTCCCGACGCTATCCTCACCGTACTTCACGCGCAAATATTCGGGTCTGGTCAACCTCAGAGTAGTGGTGACAAATTGTTGGCGCAGCTGAACCCAACTATAAATGTCCTCAGTGCGTTTTCTGTAACTATTGGCGGCGTCGTTAGCTCGGTAAGTCTTACGAGGTTAAAGTTGACTCGCCCGAGATCTGCAGCCTGATCCTCGGTTTTTGAGGCATACCCACCCGTGGGAGTGATTTTTACAGGCATAGGGATACTTCTCTCAGTGAGTCTACTGATTCCCTTTCTCGGCCTGTTGTGACGTCTTAACATTTCAGGCTGCTAGCGCTGTTGGCGCTAGTCGAGATCTCCTCCTTGGCCTCTTCGAGCGCATAGAAAACATCTTCAGACGGTTGGAGATCTATGTCAATGTCCCGCGGACCTCTGGAATGACGGACGTAATTGTGAAAGTCATGGTTGAGGTACTTTCTATCCTCGCCATCGCCACAAAAGAGATCAATCAGCGCCGTACCAGTAAGTTGATCCCAGGAGATAGATAAATTCTCTCGACTTACTGTTCTTCAGAAATATTTCTGAAGAAGCTTGCGGGAAAGACAGAGATCGAGGATGCGTTGCGGAGGCTCGAAGAAGTAACGCTAGAGGAAGCCCGGATGGCAGCTGCTGAAGCCCTGAAGGCTATACATGGCGTTGGTAGCAACGTACAGGACACGCTGAAAGCGGTAGAAGACAGAATGAGGGACATGGAAGGCGTGTTGCAGGGTGTCGGTGACAAATTACAAGGTGTCGATGACAGAGTGAAGAACATGAGCGACAAGGCCATAAACAGTGCGCAAACCGTTCCATTGGTTATCACTGCTCTCATCGTTTATGCGGTTAGGTGGGGAGAAAACAGGAGCAGAGACGCCAAATAACTTTGATGCGGTGGCTGCGGAAGACCTAAAGAACACACACGGGATCGACGACGAGGTTATTGGGTCCAGGGTCATTGACGGTGCGCAAGTCATTCCAAACCAATCATTTACGTCATGCTGAACGTTTTGTATGTTTAGGTGCTGAGACAATAAGTGGACCGATGGCAAGCAATCCTGTCGATTCAAGCCGTCAGTGATTCGTTACACCTCATTGGCTGTAATGGCTGAAACACCCTTACAGGGGACCAATTGAGACAAAACTCTACGAAGTGGCTTTCTCCGCCAAATCCGACCATAAATTACAGAATTGCGCGCGATACTCATCATAGGGACACTGCAGTGTGGTTCACCGAAAGCAGCACCTTTAGGGATTGGAAAGAGTCAGGGTCTCTGTTGTGGATCCGTGGAAAACGTACGTTCCTTCGCTCTGCGTCTTTGCTCTTAATGACAACCTCCTGATTCCATAGCGGGTTCTGGCAAAACCGTTTTTACGTGCGTTTCTCGATCATGCTCGTATCGATAAGCTGTGCTTACATTATGCCACTAGCTCTGTGATCATCCAGGATATCGAACATATCTCCAACACAGGATCGGCACACATGGCCTATTTCTTCTTCGATTTCAAGGACACCACAAAACAGGGTGCCCGCTCCTTCCTCTCTTCCGTCCTTGTCCAGCTCGGCAGCCAATCTGATTCATTCTACAACATCCTTCTCGAGTTTTACTTAACACACCAACGTGGCTCAAAACAACCGAGTGATAGCGTTCTTTTACAATGTGTCAAGAAGATGCTCAAAGTCCCAGTAAAAGTTCCAATCTACCTTATCGTAGATGGTCTCGATGAATGTCCCGACACTTCTGGGGTCCAGTCGCCTCGTGCAAAGGTCCTTAAACTCCTCGAGAAACTAGTCGGGTTCCACCTCCCCAATCTGCGTCTCTACGTCGCAAGTCGGTCCGAGGTCGATATCAGAAATGTTCTCGAACCCTTGACGTCAACATCTAGCCGTATATCCCTTCACGATGAAGATGGTCAAAAGAAGGATATTGCTGACTATGTCAGCTCGGTTGTCTATTCGGACATAAAGACCATGAAATGGCGGGAGGAAGATAAGAAGTTGGTCATTAAAGCTCTCTCAGACAGGAATGGTGGAGTGTATGTCTCGTCGCTCTCCTCTCATGAAACGCATTTTCTTACTTTAAAGTAGATTTCGATGGGTTTCATGTCAAATTGAAGCCCTACGCCGCAGTCTCACGCCAAACGTGCCACATGCTGTTGAGGAGCTGCCTGAAACCCTGGACAAGACATATGAGCGGATACTACATGAAATTCCCACGGCCAACCGAGTACACGCCCATCGACTCCTACAATGCTTGACGGTAGCCGTTCGCCCACTTCGTGTCGAGGAGCTGGCGGAGATCCTTGCGGCTGATTTTAGCGCGGCCGAAGGAATTCCGAAGCCGAACGAGGATTGGCAGTGGAAGGATCAAGGACAAGCTGCCCTTGCCGCATGCTCCAGTTTGATCGCGGTTGTCGATGACGGTGATTCCCGGATGGTTCAATTCTCACATTTATCGGCCATGGAGTTCCTAACTTCGGATCGCCTCGCCACATCGGAAGTTGATACTTTGCGTTATCACAATATTCTCCCCGAACCCGCGCATACTACTATGGCTCAAGCTTGTATTGGGGTTTTACTCCGCTTGGAACACCCCATCGACACAGAGTATCAAAAGAGGTTTCCTCTAGCGGAGTATGCCGCAAAGCACTTTGGGGACCACGCGGAGTTCGGGGACGTAATATCACATATAACGGACAGAATCGACAACCTCCTTGACGAAGAAAAACCACATTTTGCGGTATGGATGTCCCTTCTCAGCTCTTCCCGGTTGGCAGAGAAGTCTTCCGGACTCAAGGCATCTCCCCTGAACGATCTTAAGGGTCTCGGGTATCGTGGCCTGGCACGCCACCTGATTTCAAGGCGTGGACAGAAAAAGATCGCCAGGACTGGTGTACCTGTAGTTTCGGTGGATGTAGCGTCGTGTCAGAAACTTCAACCGCCACTCCCGCCTTTCATCAACATGGATGTTCGGAACTCCGATGGTCAAACTCCGCTGCATGTGGCGGCGCGCAACGCACATGTTGAAGCTGCCCGGATGATTATCAGACAGGGTGCGGATATCAACTCCCGAGACAACAATGAGTGGACGCCACTCCAGGAGGCGACGTTCCGTGGACATTTGGACGTTGTGAGGCTCCTATTGGAGAGTGGTGCAAGTGTTAATGTATGGAACAAGGCCGGCTGGACACCACTCCACGAGGCATCATGCTACGGATACCTAGACATCTTGCGACTCTTATTGGAGCACGGTGCGAACCTGGACACTGCCAACAATGACCGCAACACTCCCTTACACCTAGCGACACAAAGGGGGCAGCTTGTTGCCGCACGGCTGTTGGTCGAGCATGGTGCTGATGTTCATATGCTGAACATCGTCAACTGGACACCACTTCATGAAGCATCATTCCATAGACGTTTCGACATCTTACAGTTGTTATTGGAGCATGGTGCAAGTACTCGTGTGCAGAACCAGGGCGGCTGGACACCACTCCACGAGGCGGCATGCTATGGATACCTAGACATCTTACGGCTCTTATTGGAGCACGGTGCGAACCTGGACGCTACGAATAACGACCGCAATACTCCCTTACACCTAGCAACACAGAAGGGGCAGCTTGGCGCCGCACGGCTGTTGGTCGAGCATGGTGCGAATGTTAATATGGAGAACAACATCAACTGGACACCACTCCACGAAGCATCATTCCATGGACGCATCGACATCTTACAGCTGTTATTGGAACATGGTGCAAGTATTCATGTGCGGAACCACGGCGGCTGGACACCACTCCACGAGGCGGCATACTATGGATACTTAGACATCTTGCGGTTGCTATTGAAGAACGGTGCGAACCTGGATGCTACTAACAATGAGCGCAGCACTCCCTTACAGCTAGCGGCAGACAAGGGGCAGCTTGGTGCCGTACGGCTGTTGGTCGAGCATGGTGCGGATATTCATGTGCAGAACCGCCACAGCTTTACACCACTCCATGAAGCATCATTCCATAATCATTTTGACATTTTAAAGTTCTTATTGGAGCATGGTGCAAGCGTTAATGTGCGAAACAACGGCGGCTGGACACCACTCCACGAGGCGTCATGTTATGGATATCTAGACATCTTACGGCTCTTAATGGAGCACGGTGCAAACCTGGACGCTGCGAACAATGAACGAAACACTCCCTTACACCTAGCGGCACAGAAGGCGCAGCTTGGTTCCGTACGGCTGCTGGTCGAGCGTGGTGCGGATGTTCATGTGCGGAACAACATCAGCTGGACACCACTCCATGAAGCATCATTCCATGGACATATCGACATCTTACAGTTCTTATTGGAACATGGTGCAAGTATTCATGTGCAGAACAAAGGCGGCTGGACACCACTTCATGAGGCGTCATGCTATGGATACCTAGACATGTTGCGGATCTTATTGAAGAACGGCGCGAACCTGGACGCTTCGAATAATGACCGCAATACACCCCTACATCTAGCGGTACAGAAGGGGCGGCTTGATGTGGTACGGCTGTTGGTCGAGAATGGCGCGAATGTCCATGTGGAGAACCACGTCAACTGGACACCGCTCCATGAGGCATCATTCCATGGACATATCGACATCTTACGGTTCTTATTGGCGCATGGTGCAAGTATTCACGTGCGGAACAAAGGCGGCTGGACACCACTCCATGAGGCATCATGCTATGGATACCTAGACATCTTGCGGCTCTTATTGGAGCACGGTGCGAACCTGGACGCTGTGAATAATCAACTCAACACTCCCTTACATTTAGCAACGCAGAAGGGGCAGCTTGGTGCCGCACGGCTGTTAGTCGAGCATGGCGCGAATGTTCAACTGGCGAACGACGTCGACTGGACACCACTCCACGAAGCATCATACCATAGACGCATCAACATCTTACAGCTCTTATTGGAACACGATGCAAGTGTTCAGGTGCGGAACAAGGGCGGTTGGACACCACTTCACGAGGCTTCGTGTTATGGATACCTAGACGTCTTCCGACTCTTATTGGAGCACGGTGCGAACCTGGACGCCACGAACAACGACGGCAACACTCCCTTACACCTAGCGGCACAGAAGGGGCAGCTTGGTGCCGCACGGCTGCTGGTCGAGAATGATGCTGATGTTCATGTGGAGAACCAGGTCAGCTGGACACCACTTCATGAGGCATCATTCTATGGACACCTAGACATCTTACGACTCTTATTGGAGCACGGTGCGGACACCGAAGCTGCGAACAAGGACCTCAACACCCCATTACACCTAGTAGCACAGACGGGGAGGCTTGATGCTGTACGGCTGCTGGTCGAGCATGGTGCGAATATTCATGTGCAGAACAAGGGCGGCTGGACACCACTACACGAGGCATCATTCAATGGACATTCTAGCGTCATAATGTTCTTAATGGAGCACGCGGCGAATGGAGGTCCAGGATAACGAGCATCCAACTCCGCTGCATAGAGCAGCATTGGTGGAGGGGATATTCACGCGCAAAAAAGTCCCAGTTCAGTTTGCATTTGGTGAGAGGACATCTAGTTATCACACCGCTACTTCATGAGTTTGTGCTAAGCGGAACATAGATGTTACTGTATGAGTCTGTTATCCGGAGCGCGAAGACATGTTACGTTTTCGATAGTTGACTCCTCCGTCGCTATGTCGACTCCATTTTGCCATTAGTATGCCGCCTACGTTGCCTACGCTACCATTTCGAGACCCCAACTGATACCATCCGTATTCACGATTCCATCATTTCACGTCGTCCGTGCTTGCTCCGCTATCTTTTCTATCATTTGCTACCGCATACTTTATTGTTTCTGACTGTTACTCATAACTAGCATGACTACTGTACAGTACTATGTCGCAAAACGGAATTGAAATCGCTATTTTACTGCATGGTTACTCCCCTCTTCGTCGGCCTACTACCAACCAAATCCTGGGAATTGTCCAGTCATATATTTTCACGTAAAAGTGTCCTAAGCCCGGGGTTATGGGACGATGCGTGCCAGCGCTAATATGTCAAACCAGTACGGCGATCCCTTTCAGAGACAAAGTGCTGGTAACGCCATCATGAACTGTAGTATACGAATGGCCGTCGAAAATTTTATCACTTTTGTCACTCCCGCCTCCGGGGGACCACGTATGAGTCTCAAAGTGATTTCCCACAATTGTCTCGTTTACGAGCCATCTTCTGTTAACGGAATGCTCCCTTGCCTGTAACATATCATGTGTAAAAGCCGCAAAGATCTGATTCGCCGGCTTCGGGCAAGCACACAAGCAATAGCATTCGAAGGGATGGGGTCATTTCCGACCCTATCACACCACGAACCTCAACAAACTTAAGAACTAGTATACCATCTCTACTCCGTCTTGGTGCCTTTACCCTTCTTGCGCTCCTCCTTGTCATCCCCCGCCAGCCACAGCGCAGCAAAAATCAAAAAGCCGACGCTGGTGCTGATCGCGCCCACGTAGTACGGCCACGCGGCGCTCAGGAAACGCGGATACCCATCGTGCCGCGGTGGGACGACTGGCACCATCGTGCTCGCCTTTAGCGTCGTCCAACCACGACGACGATGGTCGACCACGAATTTGAACACACCGTGTCTGTCTGGGACGCGGAATGAGGTACGGTACAGGCCGGATTTTCCGGAGACGGAGAGGAGCGCGGTGCGGATGTGTGGGTCGAGCATGGTAAACTCAACCTGGAGATCGTCCAGTCCGGAGTAGGGCGACCATCCGCGTTTGTGGTCGTACCGGGAGATGTGTGCCTCGAAAACCTGTGGTCGAATCAGTAAGTTGCAGTCCTAGTTCATCTGCAGAGAATGACGCACAATATCCTCGTTGATAGTATAATGTTCGCGCGGGGCGGTCTCATTTATGAGGTGATGAGTCGTGCTGTCGATGCGGAGCACAAGACTTTCCTGGAACGTCCAAGAAGCGATATCAAGCGCGAATTGTTCATTTCCAGACCTCGCGCCGCTGAAAAAAAAAATGAGTCGGAGACGTTGCAAGAACGAGACGATGGTTCAACTCACGAAGGAAGCAATTTATTCGCGTATGCATCGGAAAAGAGCTCAATGCCACCAACCCAAGTCACCCGCGCGTTATTATCGCGCGTCTGGAAACCGGTTACAATGCCCAACGAACGGCCTGCCCAGAGTCCCTCGCCGCCGCGCTCTGCAGCCTCGAACAGGACTTCGGCACCCGAGTCGGAATCAGTATCGGATGCAAAGCTCTCGGCTGGCGCATGAAGAATGGGGACCAATAGAGGGTTGTTGAGGTGCGCGAAAGGGATTCCGGAGAACCATACGGGAGCGGTGTTTGGTGTTAGTAAGGGATGGTCTGGTGGCACAGGGACGGGGATCACGCTTGGTGGAGTATCTCGTGCAGGGAAATGGGAGATGAGTGGGGTTCCGGGAGGTGGAAGGATAAGAGAGAACTCTGATGCGAGAGTAAAGATTGGGGACTGCGTTGGCGAGAGAGCAATGATGAGGTTGGTGCCAGCATTAAGGGCAGCGACAAGAGTCTGCGGAGTGATGTCCTGAGAAAAGGCTGGAGAAACTCAGGTTAAAAGAGATGGCATGCGTGAAAGTTCTCACATTTTGTGTCGGGGGCGAAGAGGATGATGTGGCTAAAGCTCGGAACGTCATATTGGAGAATAAGTGGTGTGTCGGCCTTGGGAGCGCGGAAGGTGAGGTCATAGCCCCGTTCTGGACACCTGCTGAGGACCAATCGCTCCTGTGACAAGAAATCTCAGACTTACTTTCCAAGTTGTCGAAGAAGATGGTGAAATTGTCGCGCTTCAGGTTTGGCTGGAGCACGACAAGGACAGAGTTGCCAGTGCTCGACTTTGCTCGTACAGCACAAAAGAGGCTGAAGAACGAGAAGAAAAATGCACCAAGAGACAGCAACATCGTTGTGGTCTCCGACTCTCGCAGAGTCAGGGCTTTTGCTGATGATGATGAAGGGAGGCGCTCGACGTGTTTCCAAGCCGTTTCGAGGCCACGTGGAGCTCGAAACCCCGGACCGGTCGGACCGGACCGGACATATGAAATCCGCTCGACGCGCACGGACTTAGTTGCTCGGCTCTCCGCTTTCCGCCCTCAGTGTCTTCAAAAGCCAACCTTCACCACCACCACCATCCACCCGTCTTCACTAGCCCCCCCCTAGCAATGTCTTCTCCTTCAGACGAGCTCGCCTACCTCAAGTCCCTCGTGGGCCAACTCACCAACAAAATCAACGAGCTCGAGGCAAAGACGGCGTCAAAGAAGCCAACGCCGTCGCCAGCACAACAACTCCGCACCATCCTCATCGGGCCCCCAGGCGCAGGTGCGTGCCGCACGCGTGGCTGCGCGCGCGCGCTCGCGTATTCCCTCTGATTTCGACTGCGTGCGCCCTTTGCTGATGCATGCATGCCCTTTGTGTGTGTGGGTCGTGTGGGATACAGGCAAGGGCACACAGGCGCCGCGGATACGCGAAGAGTTCTGCGTTTGCCACTTGGCGACGGGCGATATGCTGCGCGAGCAAGTTGCGAAGAAGACGTCGCTCGGTGTCGAAGCTAAGAAGATCATGGATGCTGGTGGGCTCGTCTCGGACGACATCATGGTGGGCATGATCCGTGACCAACTCGAGAACAATCAGACGTGCAAGAACGGGTAAGCAGACGGCCGTTCCTTTACATCTACGCGGTTTTCTGATCTACAAACGTTTTTTTTTTTCGATTACTTTTTATTACCTTTGACGTTGCTTGGCGTGGGATATAGCTTTGTGCTCGACGGCTTCCCACGTACGGTCCCACAGGCGCAGAAACTCGACCAGATGCTCGCTTCGCGGAAAGAGACGCTCAACTCAGTAGCCGAGCTCAAGATCTCCGACCAACTCCTCATTTCGCGCATCACGGGGCGCCTTATCCACCCTGCCAGTGGGCGCACCTACCACAGAGAGTTCAGGTACGTATACACGCGTTCTCGCGCATTTTTTTTACCTCCCGCTTACCCCCACTGTGTGTCCGCGCCTGCCTCATTCAGCCCTCCGAAGAAGTTTATGAAGGACGACGTCACGGGCGAGCCGTTAATTCAACGTTCGGATGACAACGTTGAGGCACTCACGAAGCGCCTCGGCGTCTTCCACGCGCAGACGGCTCCTGTCATCGACTACTACAAAAAGAAGGGTCTCTGGCATGGCATTGATGCCGCACAATCGCCGTCGGTCGTATGGGACAATCTCCGCAAGGTGTTCACACAACAGCAGGGACAACAGCAGAAGCCACAGCCGCCAAACACGTCAAATAAATGATGGCGTTCTCTTGATGCGATTACTCTAGTTACAGCAGACTACTAGACTTGTGGGGAATTCCTCATAAAATAATATATGATCTTCATAGATATCGTTCACTCGACCCAACTGAAACAAAATGAGTGTGGAGAATGTCTTTTGTCGAAACCCCCTCTCGCTATCGTGTCTCCCTTACCCAGATCCACACCACGGCAACGACACCGGCGCCGAAGCCCGCGATGAACGCGAACAGTACGAGCACGTCGCGATAGTAATTATTTGCGTCGAATCCAAACAGCTGGAAACACCAGTATATCCATTCAGCACGGGATAGATGTGAGAGAAAGCCCACGCACGAGATGCATGATGAGAGACGCGGAAACGTCCACGGGCACGCCCTGCAAGACATCCTTGATCTGGAGCCCCGAGTCGACCTCGTTCACCGACAGCGCCTCAAGCGTGTACTTGAGCGGGCACATCCACTGCAGCCACCGGAGTACTTGCGGGATCGAGTTGAGGTGGACGAAGAAGCCTGCAAAGGTCATTTGGTACAACCCCGTTATCGCGCTGAGAAGGATCGCGAGGCCGCCGTCCGATATGGCGGAGCCGAGGAGGAAGTTCTTGCCAACGGGACAAACATGTCAGCAAACAGAGGGGAAAAATAAAGGCGGAGAGGGGGAGAGAAACGCTTACAAAGAGTGCCATGCATATTGTGTAAAGTACAAGAATGAGTAAATACTTGAAGAAATTGGCGGCATGTGGCGCGAGGCCCGCCATCCAGTACGTACTGGTGAAATAAAGTAATTAGACTCGTCAGAAATGCTGCATCATAAAGGGAAAAGGGGGGAGGGCCAGAAGGAACCCGCACTTACATGGTAGCCACGAGAATGGTGGGAATCACGCGTAGCGGAATAACATCGAAGAGGAGACGGACGAGCAACCAAGCCGTCGGACTTACAAAAAGCAGAGTCAGATGTATCGCGGCACGAACACGAGGTGTGAAAAGCACGAACCTATAATATGCGTTCGAGCGCTCACGCACAAACAGTGGGCGCGTCGCCAACACATTATGCAGCGCGCTCAAACTCGAAAACGCGATCAAGGAGCCCTATCCAAAACCGTTAGTAAATCAATTCGTGGGCAATGACACGGGTTCGGAGACGCACGAGGAAGAAAAGGGATCCAACCCGCGACTGGAATCCCGCGATGGTATCGTTCGTATTCCAGTACAGCCCACCGACAAACACACCAAGCAGCGCAGATATCACAATATGCGCGAGGAAGAAAGTCCTGTCCCTAAACTCAAAAACCGATCAACACGGAGTGAGCGAGCGAAAATAAACCCTCAACACGAACCGTCGCAATACCTTCCACTCTCTGCCCGCGAGCACCTCCAGCTGCGTCAAGAACGCAGCGGCGCTCATCGGGCTCGCGAGTTTCTTCAAGGCGCCCCCACGTTCATTTGCGGTAGGGTCGATGACGACCGCTCTAGACTCCTTATCAAAGCTCGGGCTGTCTTGCTGTTGCTGCGGCAGCGGCAGCGCCGGTGGTGGCATGTGCGCCAGGTCGAGCAAATGATCCGCGATGTTATACCCGGGGGCACAGGGCGAACCCTGCGCCGCAAAGTATTCGGCCGGCGCATATCCTCCTGACCCTTCGTATAGGGCACGTCCGCCAGCGAGAAGGACGATGCGATCGAAGACGCGGTAGATCTGCGAGCTCGGCTGGTGGATAGTCGCGATCACGGCGGTCGGGTTGTCCGCATCGTGCGCGAGGGCGTGGAGGACCGAGACGACTTTTGCAGCAGAGACTGAATCGAGGCCTGGAAAAAATCGCAACGGGGAAAAAAAAGGGTTTGCCATGTGAGGTATTATCACCACGGGCTGACGGCAGAAGGACACAAACCGGATGTGGGCTCATCGAGTATGAGCACGTCTGGGCTTGAGACAAGCTCGAGCCCGATGCTGACCCGGCGCATCTCCCCACCGCTAATCCCGCGGGCAAGAGAAGTCCGTCCTCCAATACGTGAATCTCGTACGTGGTTGAGGCTAAGCTGCTCGATCACATCGTCGACACGCTGACGCTTCTCCGCATCGGTCACGTATTCCGGCAGACGTAGGCGCGCAGCGAAGAGCAGCGCCTCGTTCACGGTGAGCATCGCCGGTAGGACGTCTTGTTGGGGAACAAACCCGATGCGAGGCGTTCGTCTCTCGCGCGACGGATCACTAGGGAACCGGACGCTCCCGGACGTGTAGCCCGTTTTGTTCTTATTTGCGAGGACTTCAATGAGTGTTGTCTTTCCGGCACCTGTGTAGAAAATTTATTCAGCGCGACCAGTCTTAATAGAAAAACGGACGCACCGCTCGGCCCCAGAATCCCCAACAGTTGACCGGGCTCCACGCGACCACTAATTCCATCCAGAATGATCTTATCATCGCCAGAAACTCTTGAGCCTCTAGTTCGCCGCCATCTCTTGCTGCCATACGCTCGAGGAACAGCGTAGCTCACACCAGACCATGCGACCGCGAAACCTCCATGTTGCCCCTTGCCATCAGCGAGGTAACTTGCACCGACCCGACGTTGCTTCCTCCGACTCCACCATCCAGTTAAGAACCCTAACAACGCTAGAGCAATAAATACTCCCACAACCGCGAGGCCTGCAATAACTCCCCCACTAAGAGTGTCGCCACCACCACCGGTAGAGCTCGATGTGCCACCTCCGGAATCGATGACACCCTGTCTGACGCATTCACCAAAGGTACAGCCACTGAGCGACAACCCCAAGGATCCGAATAAGCTTTGCAGCACGCTCTGTTGGAAACTACATGATGCAGTCCCGCTTGCAGAAAGCGGATCGCAGGAGATTGTTAGGTTTCCGTCGAGACCATTAATAGTATCGGTCAGATTCAACGATCCGCCGCCGCAGAAAGCCGTGCCACGACGACAGGTGCACTCAAGGCCAGAGCATGACCAGGTAGCACTACTTGACTTGAGGACGCTCTGCGAGCATCCACCGGCCGTGCAATAGAACTGCTCGACGCCATCATACCACAGCTGGGCGTAGACGGAGCCCGAGGGACCGAAGGAGGTCGAGTTGGGTTCAGGCGTCAAGGAGGTGTTCAAGGTGCGGAGAATGGTGAGATCCGAGGAGAGGGGAAATACGCCTTGGAGGGTAGGGTTCTGCTCTATAATTAGATGAGAAGCTTCGCTGTCACGAGGGTCACGTACGATGACCGTACAACTCATTTCGCCCGCGGCGTAGACCCGCGGCACGGTATTACACGTCAGCGTGTTGTTGAGACCATCCTGCAGTGGGTCGATGGCGGTAGAATTACCGCCAGCCGCATTAAACGCGCTCTGGCACACCGTCGAGCCCTGGCATACGTTGCAGCCTGTCCCCGTCCACCCTGTGGAACACGCGCACGCAGAGGAAGAGACATTTCCGAACGATGTTGCGGATGCGCCGGAAACCAGCGGGCGTTGTGCAGCTTGAAAGATGTTGCCCCCGCAAGCGGGCGCAGAACATGTTGTGCCGCCAAAACCTGGAGGGCACGCGCATGCGGATGAATTGACTGGGGAACCGTAGTTCTCGCAGGTGACCTGGGCGCGAACTGAAGATGCTGATACAAGGCCGGCGATGACCCAGACGACCCCCGACATTATTTGACGGGAACCGGTGGCTGTGGTGTCGCAGAGGAGGGAAGGGAGCGTGGAGGTGTAGGGAAAGGGAGTTAAAGCGAGAGTTGCGCTGACCGTGGGACTGCTAATTTTGACTGGCCCCAATTCATCACTTGCTTTCGTGGCACTCGTACTGTAAAAGTCCAAGCCGCATCGTTTCTGCCTCTGTGAGACGGTTTGCTCTAATTCCAACTCTACTGGGGCCACCACCATTACGACTGTAAACCGTCGATAAGGGTCGTTGCACCCTCGCTACCGTTTGTAACCACTACGGTACCGGTACCGGCACTAGCAAAGTTCCGTACTTACCCGTTGGTGAGAAGGTTTCAAACAACACTTCAAAGCCCTCGACAACCAGACATTACTATATGAATTTCTGTGACCTCTGCATTTAGACCCGATGCGCCTTTCTCTCCGATTTGACCCAGATCTATTTTTGAACAAGATGTCACCTTGATCTCCGCCATGCGGACTGATGTGGTTCATAGATTTGGGGTGCGGCGAGGATGAGAGAGGAGCTCTTGTCAGAACCGAGACAACAATTTTGGGGACTAACCCGGTATGGTTTTCCTGATTCTGGCAATTGTCAATTCGTGTCCCAAGTTGCGATGCGATGTTGTCCAGATGTAGGGCTACTTCTCGTTGGTATCGAGTCCGGTCATCGTGAAGGGGGGTTGGCCAGCACTCTGTTGAATCGATCGATGCGCCAGCACCAATTGAACATGAACACACCACATCGCATCAGCCGCTGATGATCAACGGCATCACGGCCAATGCGCTCTCCATTTGCATGAAGATAACGCCTGTGCGTGCGTTTTAGGAAGGGCCGAGGTGAAATTTGTCGCATAGAGAAACGAGGGGCCCGAACCGAATGACCCCGCTTGCTGGCACAACACACGAGCACACTGGTCGCCCCGCGCCACATGTCATTTCCGCCATGAACATTCCATTTCAGAGGCGATATACAAATGAATGAGCAAGCGAATCCCGGTATCGTGCTACAGTAAATGAAAATGCATATAATGGTTCGCGTGCGATGACCACGAGCCCCGTCAGTACCGGTAGCATCGCCGCGCCCGCAAGCGCGCGTCTCGCCCTGCGCCCAGGCAGCTTCGTCACCTTCGGGGCCCAAGTAGACCAAATAACCCCGAGCCCGTCTGCGGCATGCAAGGCGACGCCGAGGACGAGCACGGCATAAAGCACGGTGCTCCGGACGGGCCAGCCGTGCAGCGCGGTCTTGACATACTCGTAGTCGAGCTCGGACGGATTGAGGGGCGGGATACTACTAGGTGGCGCGAAACGATGGATGATCACGTGGATAGGGAGGAAGAGGAGGGCAGAGGCATAACCGGTCACGGAGAGCGCGCTGGAGAGTGGTCGTGGAGGTCGTGGAGAGGAGAAGAGGCGCTTGAGGAGGGCGCTCGTGGTATGCACGAGCAATGGCCCGAAAACAAGGTAACGTTCACCAAACACGGTCTGGTAGTACTCGCGCCCGAGCATCTGATCGTCAGTCAACGCGGCGCACGGTGGATCCATTGAGTGAGTGAAGGGTCAGCCAGAACCGGGGACGGAATCATGGTAGGGGGTTAAACGGACCATAACTCGGGAAGAACCCGCGGAGCCACCGATATTAGCTGCGGTGGGCGCGGTGAGATGGACGAAGAGGAAAGTTGTGATGAAGGGTGCCGATCCGTGCGCGAGCGCCGTTAGCACCGACGATGTTCGCGTACGCCATGCCGATGGAGGGGCGGGCCTATCTGCAGGGTGTGATGCCATAGCACAGCCGTCGTGTCAGAGCGCCGGTCGTGCTACACTGGCGGCCAGACGACAGTAGTAAATATGGCAAAGATGCTGAAAAGGAAAACTGGTGAAACCAAAAGCTAGTAGAGACTCTGGGGCGAAAGTTACGAACATAATCACTACATAATCACGGCGGGGACGCGTCGCGTCGACGGACGGCCCCCAGAAAAGGAAGGTTGCACCACGTGGGCCTCGTACAGTCTCCTTCCTTCCTTGCATCCTTGAGCTTCACACACATTTGCAAGCTATTTGCGTGCAGAAGTTCAACGTTCAACGTTCAATGGTAACGTCGCTTGAGTCGGCTCGCAAGTTGACCATGTGAAATGGGCCGAACCGCGGCTTGATTCCTCTGTCATGGTGGTCTACTATCCAGTTTCGATCGCCCAGCACTGAAACCGCAACCATGACCATTACAGGCCGGCATACCTTGTTATCCCCCAACTTGCAGCTTGGATTGGACAATTGGACCTCCGCGGACACGGTGAACGGAAAGGATATAAAATATCGGCTGCAGGGACCGAAGCCTATGCTAAAACACGATAGTTCTGAATCCTAGCTCCGAGCTCGAAGCAGCGGTTGCCATTCTAACCTGCTTCATTTGTGGCAACAACGTATTTTCCCCCAGCCATATTGTCTTCCTAGCGTGTAGCGGTCGCCACATGTGCAAGAACCCCATCTCTGAAACTACTGTACGCCTGCCGTTTGAATGCGAAGCCATGTGATGGGGCAAACTACCGTCTCAACTTAGTGTGTCGACCTCTCCATTCGGAGTCGAAAGGCCGGCTTCGAAACTGTTTGACGACCAGTTCCCCAAAACACTTATCAAGTTTCCTACTCAGGGGTCTCGCACAGCTGCAATGTTGCCGTACGTTCATGGACTTCACGTACATGGACTTCCACTACGTAGTATAAAGGCTCAAGATCGAGGCAGGTACTGTATCTTCCCCTACGAGACACTCCCAAACTTGCGGACACACTCGATTCAATCCCGCCATCATGAAGCTCATTCCGTTCATCATCGCTCTCACGGCCGTCTTTACTTCAGCATCTTCAGTCCTTGTCAAATATGACCCCGTGTATGACAACGGCGCAGCCTCGATGGACATCGTTGCGTGTTCTGACGGCAAGAATGGGTTAGAAACTAAAGGATACAAGACCTTCGGCTCTCTTCCCTCGTTTCCCAATATCGGCGCCGCATATGCCGTCGAGGGATATAACTCCACCTCGTGCGGTTCATGCTGGATGTTATCATACTTTAACAACACGTCCTACGTCACCGCTATCGATCATGCCGATAATGGGTTCGTTATCTCGGAAACAGCCTTGAGGAACTTGGGAGGTCAGCAGGCGGTGGATGCGGGCATGATTGATGCCTCGGCAACGCAAGTCCACAGGAGGTACTGCGGATTCTAATCGTGAACCCTGAAAGGTAAGTTAGTTGACGTGGGTTTCAGTTTTTACGCGCCATTTATTTTTCGTCCCTTTAGAGTTGAGAAGGCCCGCCAGACTTGTTACAGTAAAGGTCTTGGTAAAAGTTGGCACTTACTATAACTGTGGATTTCTCTTCTCGTGTAAAATTCATACACCCTGTTGATTGTATATGGACATTGCGATTCTTCTGTTGGAGGAACGTTCGCACACCGTGACAGCGCCTCGTCCCTTTTTTCCCTGCCCTGTCCTTGCTTACCACGTGACAACTTTTGTTTCTAAACGCCTTCCGAATGCGGGCCAGTCCTGTCGTTTGTATACAAACCCATGCCTACAGTTCGATGCCGATGTCTGCAAACTTTTTATGCTTGCTCACTAACCCAAGAGAAAAAAGAGTATATCATTACTCATTGGTGGGACAGCATGCCACGTAATTTGCAAAAACGAAACGGGTGCTGTGGAAATAACTCTTGGCCCATTCAGCTATTCCGGACCTCTGACCTGGGCCTCCAGTACTATGCAACACATACGGCATCTGCCAAGTCCTTCTTGAGATTAACGCACATCCGCGGAATACTTGCGCGCAGAAGTTCAACGGTAACGTCACCTAGGCCTGCCAGCAAGTAGACCCGAGCTGACCACTGTGTCAGTGCAATGTCCTGTTGGTTTATCAAGTTTCGGTAGTCAGCACTCAACCCGCGACGATGACTACTAGTATTACCGGTTGGTGAAATGTCACGCTCTGCTACGGCCTACCTTGTCTAGCCCGCAAGTGCGCAGCTTAGACCAGATAAATGAGCCTCCGACTCGGATGACACGATGAACGTAAGAGACATCATACTGGCCGGGACCGAATCCCAAGCTAAAACATGTAAATTTGTTTTCTAGCTCCGAGCGCGGAGCGGTGGTTGCCATTCTAGCATGCTTCGTTTGTGGCAACACGTATTTGCTGTCAGCCTCGTCGTCTTACTAGCGGGGAGTGGTCGCCGCATGCCATGTGCAAAAATCCTGTGTCTGTCTGTAAGTACAGTAGGCCTGCCGTTTGAATGCGAAGCCATCATATGATACCGTCTTAACCCAGTGTTGCGACCTCCATTCGAGGTCGGAAGGCCGGCTTCGTAACAGCTTGACGGCCAACTCCGCAAAACACCAATCGATTTCTCTTGTCAGGGGGTCTCGCACATACCCCATACGTCCATGGACTTTCAATACACAGTATAAAAGGCTCAAGATCCAAGCTGGTACTGTATCTTCTCCAACGACACACTCCTAAGCTTGCGGACACGCTACTTAGCCCAAGCCACCATTATGAAGTTCATTTGGTCCATTATCCCTCTCACGGCCGTCTTTACTTCAGTATCTTCAATCCTGCTTAGATATAACTCCACCTATGATTACTCCGATCTAATCCCGCGCCCCGTGGACGGTGTTACGTGCTCAAACAAGTTAAAATCTGAAGGATACAATTACTTCAACGAGATTCCCTCAAGGCCCAATTTCGGTGGCGCATATTTCATCTCGAAGGATAACACCGCGGCGTGTAGTGCATGCCGGAAGTTTACATACACGAATAGCGACAAGACGACTACTTCGGTCTTCTTCACCGTTATCGACAGCGCAGATGAAGGGTTTACTGCCTCGAAACAAACCATGCAGACTCTCCAAGCGAGTCAGGCTCCCGAGGATTTCTTTCTGAATGAGATCGATATCTCGGAGATGCCTGTCGACGAGTCCAACTGCGGAATCACATCATGAACCCTAAAGGGAGGTTAGTTGACCCGAGTTTCAATTTTATGCGCCATTTACATTTCGTCTCTTCAGCGCCGAGAAGGCCCGCCAGACTTTTTATAGTATCAGTTGACGTGTTGACAGCAACTATGGACTTCTTTTTCGTGTAGAGTTCGCACACCCCGTTGGTTGATTGTATATGGACATTACGATTATTCCGTGCCGAAAACCATGTCAGCGCCATACGTCGAATAGCATTTCGTTACAGACATAATGGAACAGGCTCCCATTCGTCTCTCTGAAGTGTCGCTTTACGCTCAGATTAAATAATCTCACGTGTCAATCTCACGTTTCACTAACCCAAGATGAAATAACCCTTGGTGGCCGACTACTACAGCAGTAATACCTCAGTACTGTATGGCGAAGCGTCGCCCACACCCATTCGATCACACACCCATCCATTCAGTGCTTTTATTTCCTCGAGGTCACTGGCATTATTAGCCTTTTCGGAAATATTCACATCGCAGAGCAGCAGAACCTCTTCTTTAAATTCGGGGGCGCACGAGAAGTTACATTAAGGGCCCGCAGTGAGCCCCTCTTGTCTAGTACATTGCACAACAAGTACGCTACTGAGGCATGACACTCTAAGTACACCGAACTACATACGGGAGAAAGAGAAAAGTAAACACAAAAACGAACGGCACCTCTGCGTCCCTCAGACGTTGCGCTTAGACAACTAGTACTACAGTAATCGTTTGTCCTTAAGACAAACGTGTGTAACATGGGCCGTGTACATGCGCATGCGAAATAAAGACAGAACGAAGTACTGTACCTCTGTGGGAGGGCGATACTGTTGTAGGGGTCAAACAAACCAGACATGTCTGTGACCTCTAATAACTAGCTCTCAAAGATATCGTTTACCAAAGACCCATCAGATTCCCATTTGACGGATGGCCCAACCTATCTGAATGTCACCAAGAACTTCACGTGCACACCACAAAAACGGCTTGATAGCGCTCCTCGATTTGGGGTTCGGGATGGACAGCTCTTGTCATTGGACGAAACCATTTTTGAGACTAACCCAGTTTGGTTTTCCTGGCTCTGGTAATTGTCAATTTGTGTCCCAACGATGTTGTCCAGATGTAGGCTGCTTCTCGCTGGTCATCGAGTCATAGTCGAGTCATCTACTGTATTGGTGAAGGGGGTACCTGGCGAGCGATCTGTTGAATCAATCGGCGATGCGCCAGCACCAATTAAACACACGTACCACCACCCCTCAGGCCATGGTACACACACTCTATTTGCACACAGATAACGGCTGTGCATTTTAGGAAGGACCGAGGTGAAACCTTTGGAGAAATGAGGCCCCCGAATGCCAGTGGCTTATTCGTCGTTCGCTGGCACAATACACAAACGCGCAGATCGCTCCACGCTACATGTCATGTCATTTTCGATGTAAAGGTTCGCGTGCAATGACCGCGAACCCATCAGTAACGGCAGCGCCGCCGCGCCCGCAAGTGCCGCTCTCGCTCTGCGCCCGTCAGCTTTACCTTCAGGTTCAAATGAACCGGAGCCCATCTACGGCATGCAAGGCAACGCCAAGGACGAGCGCGGTGTAAAGTACGGTTCTCTGAACGAGCCAGCCGTGCAGCGTGGTCTTGATGTACTCATAGTCGAGCTCGGATGAGAATCAGGGACGGAATCATGGTAGCGGGGATAAACGGACATAGCTAAGGAAGAGCCCGCGGCGCGGAGTTAGGTGCAAAAATGTTGAAGGGGAAAAGAGCTAGTGAAACCCAAATCCAGTCTCCTAGTGGGGACACTGGGGAGGAGTAAAAACCACACTCTGTGAGCACAGAGCACGATGCGTGACTCGCAACGACACCAGTTCCACCTGATCACGGTCGGACTGAGAGGCTGAGCGTCGTGAACGGCGATGAGGTAGGGCATTAAGGAGAACAGGAACGAAGGGAATCGCACGCAAAGATAGAAGAGAGGGTTTCTGATTCTGCTACTCGAAGGATAATGAGATGCCCTCCGCGACGAGCAGGAGGGTGACTTATGTACATCGCGTCGTGTACCTACTGAGTTCGTCCGAATTCGTCAAGGGTGCGTGTTGTTGAGGGTGCGCGTTGAGAGTGCGTGTCGAGGGTGTGCGCGAGGCGTCTGGTGTACACGTGCACGTGGGTGTCGTGGATGAGGGTTTTCGAGTGGGCGTGAGCGTCGTGCGCGTCATGGACAACGGTTCTCGAGGGGGATCCTGCGCGTGGGTGTCGAGGGCGTGCGCGTGGGCGTCGAGGGCGTGCGCGTGGGAGTTGAGGCGTCCTGGGTGGGCGCGGGCGTTGAGGCCTTTGAGGCGTCCTCGACAGCACGCTTGTCGCCCTTAGAAAATGTCGCTGTTGTCATCCCACATGCGCGTGCGCGTGCGCGTCGAGACTCGAGAGTGTGCGTGAGCCGCTGAGGTGTCCGGCGTGAGCATCGTGGGCGTGGGGGATGGTTGCCAAGGGCGTGCGCGAAGGGTGAGGCTGGTGAGGACAGGCGCGGGCCACGAGAGCGGCGTCGAGGGGAGGTGGCTGTTCCAGTCTCTGGGTGTAGCATGGTGAATCGTCCAATTGAATCACCCCTGAAAATCCGATTCTCTGACGATTCACTGATCTGAATCAACTTTGAATCGCCTCTGAATCGTTGTCTGAATCGATTGCTGGATCGAGATAATTGACTGCTACTATTCTCCTTGTCTATCTAAATTCAAGGCAAGCGGCCAGATCCGGGCTGGGTACCCAAAAAAGGGAAGGACACACGTTACACAACTGATGTTCACGCATGCAAAATTTGCGTAACGTCGTTCGGGTCTGCGCAATTGGACCCGAGCTGACCACTACGCGTCAGTGAAATTGGCTGCGGAGTACGAGCCGTGTAGTTTGTCAAGTTCCGATCGCCCAACACTCAAAGTAGGTCCCAAACTGTGACCATGACTGTTACAGGTTGGCAAAATGTCGCGCTCTGCTAGTACTGCTACGGCGGCACAAATCCCTTAGCCCCCAACTACATAGCTTAGACCGGGCAAGTGGATCTCCGCGGACTCGGACGCGACAAACAGAAGAGATGTCATGTCGGCGAAGACGGAAGGTTATGCTAAAAACAAGATAATTCTGTCAAGAATTCTGTTCTCTACCTCCGACTGCGAAGCAAGGGTTACAGTTCTAGCATGCTTCGTTTGCGGCAACAACGTATTTGCTCTCAGTCTCATTATCTCCCTAGCGGCGAGTGGTCGCCGGATGTGCAAAAAAAACCTGTCTCGGTTACCACAGTAGGTCTGCCGTTTGAATGCGAAGCCATCCTATGATGAAGTGAACTTACCGTCTTGAGCAAGTGTGGCGGCCTCCATTCGGGGTTGGAAGGCCGGCATCGTAACTATTTGATGACCAGTTCCCCAAAACCTACGGGTTCTTTGGCCAGGGGTCTCGTAGCATTGCCGTACGTTCATGAACTTTCACGTACATGGACTTTTTATTACATAGTATAAAAGACTCTCAATGCAGGCAGGTGCTGTATCTTCCCCAACGACACACTCTCAAGCTTGCGGACACACCCACTTGATCCAAATCCACCATGAAGTTCATTCCGTTCATTATCCCTCTCACGGCCGTCTTTGGTTCAGCATCTTCAGTCCTTGTTGGGTATGACCCCGAATATGACAACCCCGCAGCTTTATCGGACGCCGTTGCGTGTTATGGCGCGTTAAAAGCCAAAGACTCGAAATACACTACCTTCGGCTCTCTCCCCTCATTTCCCTATATCGGCGGCGCATATGCCGTCAAAGGATCTAATTCCCCATCGTGTGGTTCATGCTGGAAGTTATCATACGCGAACAAGGCGATCCACGTCGCCGCTATCGATAGCGATGGTGAGGGGTTCAATATTGCAAAAGCGGCCTTGGTGGAGCTGGGAGGTCAGGAGGCGGTGGATGCGGGCAAGATCTCTGCCTCGGCAACGCAAGTCGACGGGAGCAAATGCGGATTCTAGTCATGAACCCTGGAAGGTAGGCTAGTTGATGTGCGTTTCAATTTTTACGTGACATTTATATTACGCCCCATCAGAGTTGAGAAGGCCCGCGAGACGTCTTATAGTAAAAGTTCACAACGTTGACACTCAACCATGGACTTTCTCGTGTAAAATTCGCACACCCTGTTGATTGTATATGGACATGCGATTCTTCTGTTGGACGGGCGGCCACACGCCGTAACAGTGCCATGCATCGAATTGCAATTTGTCACATTATTGTAATGTTACGGTTCCCATTATCTTCGTCCATCAACCTTTTCCCCTCAGGCTGTAGATTCGCAGACATCGCGACGCGATATCAAGCTTTCGAACCATGCTTCCGCTGCCGGATGATTGTGGGTCCCAGCCCCTCCAAGGCATGCTCCACAGCTCGACACCGGTCAGCAAGATTGTGATGCTCACTTACTAACCCGAGAGAAAAATGAGAGAAAGGATATTTACGATATCTGTACCAGGAGTAAGGGAAAGCCTTGCCACGTGATTTGCAAACCCTTGACGCTTGACGAAGCCGCGAGGCCGTCTGCTACCACCTGACATCTGAATGCAAAGCCATCTATATGATGAGGTGAACTACTGTCTCAAGCCACTCGGAAGACCGGCTTTGTAACCGTTTGCTTCTCGAAGCACCTATCGATATCGATATTCTTAGTCAGGTAGTCTTGCAGTGTTGTGACTGTTGTCGCACGTCCATAACATAAACTTTCACTAGGTCACGGTACTGTACCCCCGCCAACGACACAACCCCAAGCTTGCAGACACACTCATTCGATCCAAAACCATCCTTAAGAGGCTCAATCGATTCATTATCCCTATCACGGCTATCTTAGCTTCACAGTCTTGCGGGCCCTGTTAGATATGACACCCTCTATGACGAATGAATTCCCGTTGGTAGCCTTCCCTTCGTCTGGATTGGCATTAACCAATAATTGAGACATTTTCTTAGGCAATCTCTCTACATTTCCCTGGGTCGATGGCGCATTTGCCATCGAGGAATTCTCCTCGTGTGGTTCATGCTGGAAACACGAGGGGCGACAAGGCGACTGCGATCTACCTCATCGTTGTCGATCACGCGGATGAGTGGTTCATTATCTTGGGAAAAGCCTTGAACGACCTGGAAGGTTAGCAGGCGGGCGCCAGGGGCAAGTTCTATGCCTTGGAAACACCAGTCGCAAAGAAGTTCTGCGGACCCCGTTCGTGAACGCGTGAATCATGGAAGGTATGTTAATTGACGTGAGTTTCAGTTTCTACGCGCCGTATATAATTCGTCCCTTCAAAGTTGAGAAGGCCCACCAGATTTGCAGACATCCGGCTCTTTGTAGAGTAAAGGTTGATGTTAAACTATGGTCTTCTCTCTCTTCTTGTGTAGAATTCGCACTCGCGCTTCTTCTGGACCGTACGCCGTGATGCGTCGAATTGCATTTTGTCACAAACATTAGTGGAACGGTTCTCATTATCTTCGTCTCAGTCTTTTCCCCTTTAGAAGACTGTTCACTCAGATCGATGTCACTTGTCAAGCTTCTTATCCAGATGCCAATTGATCGATTGTAGGTCCCCACTTGGGTCCCCAGTGGCATTGACTCCCCGACGTCAGCAAGATTTTGACGTTCACTCACCAGCCCGAAGCAAAAACGAAATGGGTGAAGTGGAAATAACTCTTGGCGATCAGCTATGCCATGCGAGGTTCTCAGGGTCTTCGACCCCGTTCGGCTAGGCCTCCGTCGTACTATACAGTGCGTCCACGCCCACTTATTAGCCCCCTTCCAAAATTCGCGTCTCGTTAAACACAGATATAGTGCTGTACTCGTAAATATCCTCACGGCTGTCGTGGCATCAACGTGTGCATCAAGTAGCCGGTTCTCTAGTACCCAAAGCGTAATAACTGAACGTTACTCGTATAAGTTACGAGAATAATGAGCGCTTGCATCAGCCTCGCGTGAGCATCTCCACCGAAGATTGTGAACAATTGACGCGTTCTCTTTGGTTATGTAAAAGAGGTACAGTAGTTGAGACAGCTGTCTCAAACTATCCGATTGGACAATGAGACACGTTCAGGAACGTGTTGCTTCCTGAAGTCACCAACTGATCACCGTCTTTCTCGAGATGGAATACTACACTAAGATTACCAGAAGGTCGCCCTCCTTTACCTGCAACTCGAATGACGTACTATATCCTGAGGCTCTGTTGGGAGACTGGTGCGTGAATGATTTTATGCACAGTGTACTGCAGACTGACACAGTGGAACTAAAAATTAACTTGGTTCAGCTTCCGAAGTGAGCCAGTAACTTAGTAAAAAATGGCCCTGAAGGCCTCAGCCTGGCCCTGGCATTCAATCTAGGGCGGAAAGCAGGCCAGTCTGCCACTGTACTCGCTGAAATCGGCACGGCAGGCAAACTGCCCGACTTCCCTTTTACGTTCTCGAGACGCGACCCACCACTGACCGACTGCGGACCCACTGCACCACCGATGAAAAAAAAAGTAGATTAGTGTCGTTATCTTTACTTCCGTGATCTCTGTATGGGATAGGGATACGGTATCATGGGGTTTTCAGATCACCGCCCGGCGTATCCACGGCGTTCGCGCCACACGAAATCGACTCGTGCCTGGCGAGTAGCCAATACCAAAAAGTTTGCTCGACCGTGACGGACTCGTGCACCTCTGTAAATTATAAACTAAAAATTGGCCTTCGATACTGTAGGAGACATAGAGCATCTAGCGACAAACGTCGAAACAGGCGGCGCAAGACCTGCTGGAGTCCTCGCGCGCCTGACGCGCTTATGAGACGATTGCGCCCCCAAAAGCAGGTACATTACCATCAGTTTTGAAGCGCTGAAATGCCAGACCGTGGAAGTATGTTAGGTTACGGTTCATTATTTTGGGCTGTTCTGTATGAGGCGATGCCACTGCTCAGCGCTCCGTTCCCATGGATGGTAGTATTAGTGTACTTTAAGGATATAATTAGCTCACAAATAAATAATCCACTAGCGCATTCTGGAATTCCGTGTCACGGACCCGTAGGTCCCCTGTACATTTTGTGATGCCGTCGGCCTTGGGTCGCCGCGAGGCTACGGAGGGGTGTTCAGTGCCAAAAGTGATTAAAGGGGGCGGAGTCGGCGGAGGACTGGAAGGATCGTGAAATGTGAGACGTTCCAGACCGCCACCCAAGTCGGCCACTCGTACCACACTGTCCTGAAAGGCAGGGTCCGCGACGTGAGACGACGGGCATTTTGGGGTTACCTGGGATGGCCCAATTTTGTGGGCGGCCCATGAGGAGGGAAACTTTTGTCCACAAGTGCGTTGACAGCTGGGCTGGTTTGTGGAATGGACAGTGCGTCATGGGGTTCCCTGGCCGATCACGAGCTCGGAGAGAGGTTAGGAGTGACCGAGTGGCGATCAAGAAAGGGAAAAGTCCGAGCCGGATCTTGATCGGACACAACCAACCCTCTTTCGCTTTCACCGCCTATTTAATCCTCTCCAGCAACCCACGTATCCTTTCGTTCATTCCGCCTCTCCTACGCCATATTACCCCTACCTGCGTCCCCACTGGCTCTGTGCCAAATCCCAACGTCTATTTATTACTCGTAACGACCACACATGTCGCACACAGAGGGGTTCGTATCTGGCTGGGTGCCCTCTTACGGCGACGATGATGACGTAGACATCAATGACTCCCCATACCCAATCACAGTACCCGACGACCTCATGTCTCCTACGCTCAGTCGTACATCTTCAAATGATTCCCATTCTCTCCATCTCTCATCCTACGACCATGCCCCTGCTTCCCCCGACTCGGACGGCTCTCATACGGACCCCTCTTCTGCCCCCTCACCCCTCTCCTCCTCAGACCGTCGCGCCATTCGGAATCGTCAGCGCGACCCTGACTGGGTTCCGCGCCCCCGGAACGCCTTCATCATATTCCGCTGCGAATACTCTCGCAAGCATGCGCGCGATTCCAATGATTCCTCTGACAGGTCCAACCGCAGCGACAAGACCCTGTCGAAGCGCGCCGCGGAAGAGTGGCGGTGTTTATCCGCAGCGGACCGCGAGCAGTACAAGACCCTAGCTGAGCAGGAAAAGGCCGCACACGCTCTCCAGAACCCTGACTATCGTTTTAAGCCCGTGCGTCGTACTCCTCCTGGCGTAGCAGCGCGCTGCCGTTCGTCCACCTGCCGGCGCACCGATCGTAGCGCGCAGGTCGCTTCGCTCATCATGCGTAGCGAGCGTGCTGTTTCTTCTGTTCCACGAGACGGTGACATCCACGAACACAAAGCCCATCATCCGGAGCCCGCTCCTGTCCCAGTGTCATCGACCACAGTTATGACCGGAAGACGTCGTTCTGCCTCGATGCCACAGCCGGTGGCTGTTCAGGAGGCTGTTGTCATCCCTACTAAGGCTAGGACACCCGTTCCGATCTCATGCATGTCCAGTCCAGGTCCAACTGTCTTCGACTTTGACAGGTTTTCGAGTAGCGAGATGGACGATTCGCCCCTGTACACACCGGTCTTGCCTACCTCGCCGGCGCTCCACGGGCTGCCTTCCGGATTCCAGATGCTGACGCTTCCTGAATCACCCTTGAATGAAGCTTTCGAATGCGGTATGAGCGTCGGCGGTGCCCAAGTACGTCTCCGCCGCACACCATTCTCCATTCCCTACTTACATGTACTCCCATCAGAATTCCTCGGCGCCCATCGGTGCCACATCAGGGGCTTACGCCTACACCACCAACTCGAGTTCCGATCGATATGAACAATTCACGTTTGCCGACGGCGATGTATACCCCACTTCGCTGGAGTTTATGACCCCCCCATCATGCGCTGACCGGGCTAGTTGTTCCATCACCACCGAGCCATCCCTGGTTATTGCGCCAGATGCGGGTGCAGCGCTGCCCAGATCTCCAGATACTGGTGCGGTCGGATCTTTCGGTCCGACCCCCCTTCCTATACCCTTCGCTCCCCAGCACACGATGACCACCACGTCGTCGTCGTCGGCACTTCACGAAATCCCCGCCACACTTTGGGGCACTGGCTACGCCGGATCCGCCGCCGCCGCGAACGAAGCGGCGGCTATGTTCGGCGGTCCTGCTCCGGGCCTTTCCGCTAATTTTGCGGAGGCCGTCCCGGTTCCGGCGGCGGGATACGATATGGCCAGCTCGCAAGTTGGCCTTGACGAATACATCCATGCGTTGTGATCACCTGTCATGATAGCTATGTTCTCCATCACCACTTCGTGCACCTTCCCCCTTCAACCTCTTCATTATCTAATCCTATCCGGCACCTTCGGTTTTCCTTTTGGTTTCTCCCCCCGTGTTTCGATTCTTTTGTGTCTTGCTGTTCATCCCCCCTCAAAGTCATACATCCCAAAAACTCTCACCTTCATTTGTAGCATTAGTTAAAAGTTGTTGGCACCACTTCTACTCCCATTCTACTCTTCTCTTTCTCCGCTCTCCTCTTTTGTCTCGCGGCGGTGCCGGCCTGCGTGCTCTGTGTGTTTGTTTTGCTTATGTATCTATGAGCAATGATAGTATACCCCATTGGCCGATGCACAACGTTTTTCCTGTCTGGTTGTCTTCCGCCATCCGAGTCTGGCTTCATTAGACTCGGTCCGAGCTGAGATCTGCAGTCGTCCCGACTCGTCCGACCCTACCCGAACGATGACAGTTCTGACGCCGACAAAAGGGAAGATATCACGCTTCTCTTGTTCATCTTGCAACTTTGGACGACGGACTGGGACACACCCCCTATTCCCGAGTCAATGAGTCACCAGACCACACTCCAACTGAACTCAAATGTGGAAGATTATGTCAGCACAGATTTGGGGCCCTGATGCAGCTTGCCAGCGGCCACCAGGATAAAAAAAGGTCGAACGACACAGATACCTTCTACTGAACTGTAGGAAAGCGCGGTGTACGATACCGGTGGGGTCCTTTTACGTACCCTACCCAGATTAGATTCGATTCGATAACGTCAATTCGATGCTTTTTGTTCAGAATGTCAAAAATCCGACACACATCTTGAGTTCAACAGCGGATGCGGAAGCTGGAGGGCCCATCATGCTGCCGCGCCAGCCTGGTACAGCACAATAATAATCAGGACATCTGTGTTGTGTCTCCTTAATGTAAGTTTTTTGACTCGGAATCACTTGGGCCTCTTTATTATTAATAGGTTTTCTGAACTAGCCCTAATTCCGCAACAGCACTCGTTGGCGCGCGTTGACGGGTTTCCCGGGAGAATGCGGCCGAAGATCATCTTTTGCGGGGTTTGACACGTTGGGTACAGCTAATGATAGCGTAGCCCCATTCATGTATGGCTAATTTCAGACTTTTCGGAGCAAATGGCGAGAGATACGGGGTATGGGGTACTAGGATGTGCCACGGGACCTCGTGCGGTCTCCCCCCGTCATCCCCCCGTCAGCAGACCACGGCTTTCGTGAGTCACCCGGTTCCGCTCGTCATAGCCACGCCGGGTATGGGTCCTCGGATGGTCGGACAAGTAGATCATTTTTTTTTTCGACAAGGTCAGATGGCACAACCGTTCACTTGTGATACTCGGATTCTCGGAACGACCACCCAAACTTTTGACCAAACTAACTTACCCGAGAGCGCAACATGAGCGCGTAAAAGAGCGCGCTCATTTTTCGGTCAAAGAAAAACAAACACAGGTGGTCACGCACGTTTGACATGTGCTGTACGGCCCGCGCGTACTTGAACGATATAAAAATGGTTCGACCCGGGCTCGAACCGGGGGCCTTCTGTGTGTTAGACAGATGCGATAACCAACTACGCCATCGAACCTTCAAACATTGCTCCAAACCAAGCAAAAATGATTACAGGCAGTAAAACCAGAACTGCAAACGTATGTATGCATGCGTTCATGTCGAGGCTGTCTTCCGCAACCGATCCACAAGGGAGTGTCAAAGACGGAAAACGGCCGCTATTGTGGAGATAGCAAAGATGGCAATGACAATTTTCTTTTCTTCAAATTTTGCATTTTGCAAGAGATGGGACGTCTCAGAGCGTCCGTCCACAACTGGAAACCTCAATGACGAAAGATTTCGTCTCGGATAAGCGAAGTGACACCATCCCGCAATACATAATGCGCGCTCCGCATTGGTTGCTCAGCGCTCACGGCTACAGCATGTGCGTGCGGGGTAATGCGATCACCGGTCATCGTTTATTGGTATGCAGCGACCAGGTCGGATGCATCCCAGACATGGCTCCATTCTTCAATGGATGAGGTGACCAATGAAGGAGTTTGGCTGGCAGGGTTAGAGATCCAGTTGGAGTGCCAGTGACTGACGAGGTACAGTCCGTTGCCTGTGGTTCTGGAATCTGAAGGCCCCGTGGGATGACATCTCAGCCGTTCAAGATGTACTGTAGGGGCGTCATGTTTTCTCTAAATCTGAAAAGGAGGAAAAGAGGTGGTTGTGTGCCCATACAACACAGCCCACGCACCGTGACGCACGCACGAGACCCGTGGCGCCCACCAGCACGATCAAAAAGTAGGGCACATGCTCGAGAATGTGCCCGAATTTCACAAGGTGGATTGGTTTCTCCCGCCGCCGCACGTTCTGGGCCATCATCTTCGTCATCGAGGCACTCGTTGCTCAACGGCGCCAGGGGCGAAACGTGCCGAATAAGCTCGAGGCTGTCACGGTGACGTATAATGCGAAAAATATTAGTTGAAATTCGAGGCTCATGTGGAAACGACGTCGGGGGCCTTCGTTATACAGTGCACCCAGGTCCAGTGGAGGTACTGTACAGCCTGGTACGGGTGCGCCTCGTTGCATTTGCCGGTTTCTAAAGAATTGTGTCGAGCGCGGGGTGGTGCCATGATCGATGATCACACGTCATCATGCTCCAACAGCCTCGAATAGTAATCCAGTGCAAGGCCCGAAGAGAAAGCAAGTTCATATGATGAGATAGCTGGAATTTTGTGCTTTGTACAGTACACGGTAAGAGTCATTTCGGAGTATTGGGAGGGGGTGGTGGAGGGAGCGAGATAAGGGGTGTGGCACGCGGCACAGAATTGACGCTGACTTCAGGGAGGATTACACAGCCGTCAGGCGGTGGAGCGCCAAAATGTGCTATATTGGGTTATCATTCGCTTCCGGGAGACCCACGAGGAACGCCCATCACCCGCACTATAGGGTCGATTTGACTTGTTTCTTTGCTTGGGTCCCGATGTTTGACTTAAATCGGGCGGAGGAGGACGATGATCGTTCAGGTGGTCCATACCTTGGAGTCCGGGTTTGGGGCGGGTGGGCACAATCGAACGTGCAAGAATGAGCTGGAGGATACCAGGACCAAGTGGCGCACACGCGGTCTGGGCTCGATTCGGTGGCACGAGGCACAATGCCAATTTGATGAAGAAGCACAAAGTCAAATTGATAGTGGAATCGTGAGTTTGTCCCACTATCATCTACTGTAGCGTTCTTTCTCTGGTCCGACTGATGCGTCGAAGCCCGCCTGGAACAAAGCCTTGCGTGGGTCGAAAAGCCAGGTGGGGGTGTTGCAAAGAACGGACATTGTCATGGGTCGATAATGATACCGGTTCTATTCGGATTCGCGAATTGGGCCGAGGGATTAGAATTAGCCTGAGAGTGCGGAGACAAACCTTTTCACGGGGGCGCCAGTCCACCCATTCTTGCCGTGCCCATAGATGTTCCTGATTCTGCACGCGCCATGCTAGCCTTGTATGGTGGCTGAAATCTCAGGGGAGAATGCAGAGACTGCATTCCTGTTTTTGCGCTTCAGCGGAAAAACAAATAAGTAGCGGCAAGGCAATGGGGTTATTCTGAACGGGCAATCAGCGGAGATAGACGACCGTGCTTCTGTACTAAACGAAGTCCCGCTTGGAAAGCGCATGATATTGAACGGCCAAAGGTGATATTGAAATGTCGTGTGGGATGCAGAGGAAGAAGCGCGGGGGCCATGAACATGCATGAACCTTGATAAGTCAAACAACGGTACTGTCAATAGACATTCATTTGAAAAGAATTCCGAAAGGAAGACAATGAAGGTGGCAATGGTGTCGCAAAACGGGTCGACAAGGTGCGTGGAAGATGGTAACGAAGGCTGGTGGGAAGGATACACACGGCCGCTGCACACAACAACATCTTGACCTGTGATAAGGATTGGGTTCGCGCGTGGAGGCAGCATGGAAAGGAATTCTGATGGGGATATCGCCAGTGCCCTGGCCGGCTGAGATAAGATAACAGTTTGCCACCAGATTGTTAGTCAGCAGCTTTCTCCCCGGATCAATTTTTATTTTATTTTCCGTTGTATTTTCGTTTCGTTCAAATTCGCCCGCTCGCTGGCAGTGCGCTGCGACGTTGACCACCACCGAGAACATTTGTACTCAGTGTCGGGGCCTCCAACTCACTGGTAGGCTGTTTTCGACCAGATCTCTCCGCCCCCACTCGAACCATCGGTCCAACAGTGAGTTGATCTCAATTTCAACCACTCCACTCAGGTCCAACTTGAATCTCCTCTCTTTTCGTCCTCTCCTCCCTTATCTCTTCATTGTAGTATTCCTGGTACTTTCCTCATATTCTCTATCCTTTCTTCCGTGTGTCTGTGAAGGACCACAGTCGTAGATCCTGCGGAGGGCTGACAATTGCTATTGAACCAGATTTGCCTCGGGCTTTTTTGACCTTTGTCCAACGTCTCGTGCCACGCCGTCACTCAAGCATCAATCAAGTCTATATCAAGCCTCGTTGCCCGTTTCCAATTTTATTCTCAGTCTTCTCCCGAGGTTTTTTCTCTTGACCCCGACCATTTAACCTCCTCGACCCCACTTCGCTTCGACCGACAGCGTCGTGCCAGCTCACTCACGGAGAGTCAGCCACCTGGCTTTCGTAAGACCTGCCACTTGGCGATAGTCGTTATCAACTTCTTTTGGTCGTCAATCAAGGAAGTATACGCCACTCTTGCGTGGCTTCGCACCTTCATCGATCAGGGAATCGGCCGTTTCCGGCCTTGGATATCTATTTTCCCCAACCCGTTTGCCTGCGCAAGCCTCATTCTCTTTCCGTCAGGACCCCGACTTCCAAACTGAGTAGGGGAAGGTGCGCATCATCATTGGACTTCTGTCCCTCTTTGAAATTCAACTTTGTGTTCCTTTTTCCCACCGTTTTAGGGTCAGCATTCATATACGAACCCCCAACGACCAAGCCCCTCTTTACACGTCCAATCCCCCTCCTCTGCAATGGCCTCCACAATCATGGCAACCCCTCCCTCCCGAGACATCCACTACTCGCGCAACTTCTCGACAGCGCCTCTCCCTTTGATCCCAAGGCGACACACGTCAGCCCCCAGTTCCCGCCGCGTTTGCCCCGTTGTCGCACCCCTTACCGACCCGCCAACTTCTGGGATGCTTTTTGCTCATGCTAGTCCGCCCACGATACCCTTCTCCGACTGCACTTCTGCTCCAGTTCACGTTCACCCTCCAACCCCGCCCAGCGACACCAAGGCAAGACAGAGCTCAACAGTCTCGTTCCCTTTGGCCCCTTCATCACCGGCAGAACCTGTCAATCAGCCCATTCCTCCACGGCGATTCCGCGGCCAGCGCGTTCCTGCCATCCGTCCACCAGAACAGTCGACTCCCACACCTGCCAAGGCGGATAGTAACGATGACACGCCTTCTGCACTCCGAAAGAGTGCAGCTGTCATCTTGACACGCAACTTATCTGAATCACATGTCCATGCTCTTGCCGCTGCTGCCGTCGCACGAAGTGAGCCTCTGCCACTATTCCCCAGGAAAAAGTCGGGAGAGCCCCTCAAGTCGTCACTCAAAGCGAAGCGCACGCCTACCCGGGGCTCCCTAACTGTCATCACCGATCCGGCCAGCTTGAGCTCCAGAAGTGCACCGACAACGCCGGGCCACAAGGGTGTCCGCTTCGATTCCCAGCTCGAGCATGTGAAGCTCTTCCTTGCCGAACAGAAGCCTCTCGCAGTCTCGCGCGATGGAAGCCCAACGGATACCAGTGGGACCGACTCGGAGTTTCCCCCGTTTATTTATGCCCGCGATGACGATCTTAAAGAGCGTCCACTCGTCATGCATCGTATCGACGTGCCAATAGCCCCACCCTTGGCCGAAGATACGCGTGATGTTGCTATCGAGAACATCGAGTTGGTTGGGACCACGATTGAAGGTATCGTTCGCGTGCGCAATCTCGCATTCGAAAAATGGATTGCGGTGCGCTTCACGCTCGACAAGTGGCAGACAACATCGGAAGTCACAGCCCGCTATAAGGAGTCCGTCCCGGACAGCATCTTTGACCGGTTTATGTTTGCAATCAAGCTTGCAGACGTTCTTTCCCGGGCGGAGGAGAAAACCTTGTATCTTGCCATCCGATATTCAGTTGCCGGGCGTGAAATCTGGGACAACAACAGCGGTCGAAACTACCAAGTGCGAGTCGTGCGCGAGAAGGCACCGAAGGCCAACAAGGAGGTTGTCAAGGAGGCTGTAGTTGAGATTCGCGAGGTGTCTTCCCAGGCCGATGATATCGCGGATCTGCGGCGCAAGCTTGAGCAGGTAGTCAAGCATGGACCATCAGAGACAATTGGCGGCATTCTTGCTCAGCACTCGCGTCGTCGATGGCAGTCACCCTCACCCACACCGAGTCCTCCGCGGCGAGATGCGACCCCAAACTTTAGATCGGAAGGCTCCCTTGCAGCGCGATATGATTTCGCTGCATCGCTGCGTACGCCCTGGCGCGCACCAGTTGTACCCAAGACACCTTCCCACGCGAGGACAAACACGTACCCATCTGCGGGGCCGAACTCGGTGCAGTGGCCACACTCTCTACACGGCCCCTGTGGTTCCCCTCGCGACAAACCTGAAGTCTCGTATTTCCCTGAGCTGGATTTGGATTGCGATCGCGACTCGGACGACCCGATCACACTAGTGCCTTCCCTGCGCCGCCGCAATAGCTCAAGCTCTGGCTCGCGCAACCATACTCGAGGTGGGACCATCGAACTTTCACACGCACCTGGCGTGAAACGTACCCCACCGACATCGCCGTATAGTAGTCCGGCACCCCTACCCTTGCCGCTCTCTGCCCCGACATCAGCGCGTCCTCATACTCAGCCCTACGTCCGCTTTAACTCGTTCCCACCACATTCGTCGCCGAAGCAGCAGCCGCAACTCCAAACCCAAGACTCGTGTGAGGAGGGTACACCATCGATCACGAGCAGCTCATCCTCTCGCTCCCCCAGTCCGAGCCCAAGTTTGAGCCCGGCAGAACCGGTGTCACCCACGCGGCTCATGCCTCCAGGGCTGGACATAGATGAAAAAAGTAACACACCCCTTCACCATCTTGACTACCACAACTTCGTCAACCGGTACGTGTACCTATTTTATTGGATGATATATTTGGATGTTGATTCATTCTTCCATAGTTATTGCTTCTTCACGGGTTCTGGGCCCGATGGGGTGCTTGAGCACCCTGATTTCATCCCGCGCTCGCTCTCGGCATCGAGCATCGAGGAGTTCCTTTCCGCGGGCCAGTCACCCCCACTTGGTGGCAGCCCTTACTCTTCAAGCTCGCCATTCGCTACTCCTCGCGCTCACGGACGTGCACATGGGACAGCTTCGGACGACGAGCTTCAGCGCAGTGGGTCTGCTACACCCACTGGACCGACGATGCGCCGTCTACCACACACACCGCCGACACCCCTCCTGTTTTGATTGGACCCCTCCCGACCCTCTACCCTGTCACCCCGAATCACGAAAATTGGCCGCATGATGCGGCTACAGATTACGACATGTCACATGGCACATACACCTTCTTTCCTGCATGTACCATCACCGAATTTTCGAGCATCAGCGCCCGGCATAGCATCATCGACGACTGCCATGACTGTATGACCATCCTGCGCCTTCGTCTCCCTCCGATTGTCACTCTTTTTCACCTTATTTATGATTAAATGGGCCGCCCACGGTGACGTGGCTGATATGCCCTTGTGTGGACTCTTCCTCTTTTCCTCCCCGACACATTTCCCCAATACACGTTACGTTACGACACCCGGAGGCTCTGGGTAATGGCTTCCTTTCTATCTCGTTGCTCATGCGAACAAGCACGGGTTTCTCCCGTTCAATCACTGTCTCGGTTTATACACAGACATCTTCCCCTCTTCTTCCTCCCATGTACGACACATCTTTTTGTCACTTCTTGGGTTATCATTTCGCAATCACATTTTCAGATGCGCGCCGCCCTCACATTTGTTTTTCTCCTCCATCCTAGAAATTGCAATACATACATGATTTTCCTTTTATCTACGTGTGTGCCAAGGAAAGGAATAGATCATCAATTATAATCAGTGATGTCCGCGAATGTGCACTCCTTGGGCCATTTTACCGCTGCTGCGAACGTGCGTTACCTCCGAACCCTCCAGAGCGCTAACATCGCGCCACTAGCGCCGAATCAAGACACGAGGCACAAGGAATCGGACTGAGTCGGACATCGTGCCGTGACCTGCGCCTAGGCCCTAGGCTGGGCTCCACGGCGGAGGGGGAGGTGGCGCTGCCGAAGCGGCATCTGATTTGATGCCTTGGCATCAAAAGCAAGTGGCGGTTGGCAAGGTTCGTAAATGCGTTAGCTGGCCATTACATGTACTAGCCGTGGTGGATGTGCGCGCTGGGAGATAAAGAGAATCGAAGAGACCCTAACCCTGCTCTATGGGTGCTAAGTAAGGGATCGACCGGCCCGTTGGCGACTGCGCCGCGGGTGCGAGTGTGCACGGGGCTACGGGCCGCTTTAGGCACTGAGGTAGGACATGTGATGCTCCGCTCCGTCATAGCCTCCGTGAGTCCGTGAACCCTGCCTTTTTTCCACCCGTACACTGCATGTGATGTTTTTCACCAGGCTGTTCGTTCAAATTTTTTGCTACACACAGCATGTTGACAATCGCCGAGCAGGTTGGTAGTGGCACAGTAGTGGGCACTCCGAGTCGGTATTCGGTAATTGGACCTCCGGACCATACAGCAGTCTTAAGTCCAGCTAAGGGCGAGACGGTTGCCACAGTCTAGACTTGGCCACTCTTGTTCTTCCAGAAACCCGTGACGAGCATGGATCCAGTCTATATCAACATCAACGCTCATTACCATGCTGCTAGTTTCATTCCCCACCTTTTTTTCGGAGGTGGCCCCTTTGCTCCTACCTTAGCCGCCGCCTCGCTCGCCTTCTCTACGTCGGGGTGCCAGTTCCCCGCTACTGCCCACGCCAATAGCCGTCTATCAAAAAAGTAGACGCCCCTTTTCCATCGGCTTCCACTTTTATCAATCAGGGCTATCAACATTTCAGGCCCAAAGATATTTTTACCCAGGACTGCCTGCTGGCGCAAGGATCCTTCTCTTTCCGTCGGCCACTAAATTTAGAAAGAGGTGCGCTTTATCATTGCGCCTCTATCCGTTTCTATTGTTACTAAGGCCTGGGCAGCTTTCATATACGGTTCTCCCGCAATCTTTGACCGACTTTCACGTGCTCGAACTTCTCTGTGATGCCTTCCACAGTATTGGTGACCCATGGGTGCTCTTCCATTCGAGATCTCCAGCGCTCGCGCAACTCCTCAGCAGCGACTCCCCCTTGGATCCCAAGACGACTCGCCTCATCCCTCAGTTCCCGTCGCGTTTCTTCTAACCTTGTTTCGGTTACGACAAATTTTAATGACGACACCAATTCTACACCTCGGCTGAATGCGGCCGTGCGCATGCCACCATTACCCAGGAAGAAGTCGGGAGAGCCCCTCAAGTCATCACTCAAATTGAAGCGCACACCTTCTTGGGGGTCCCTAACTGTCATCACCGACCCAGTCAATTCGAGCTCCCCCAAGAGTGCTCCGGCAACGCTGGCCCACAAGGGTGTCCGCTTTCATTCTCAGCTCGAGCATGTGAAGCTTTTCCTTGCCAAACAGAAGCCTCTTGCAGTCTCGCGCGATGGAAACCTAACGGATACCAGTGGGACCGAGTCGGAGGTTCCCCCGTTGATCTATGCTCACAGTGACGATCTTAAAGAGCGTCCGCTCGTCATGCATCATATCGACGTGCCTACAGCCCCATCACTGTCCGAAGATACGCGTGATGTTGTCGTCGAGAACATCGACTTGGTTGGGACCACGATTGAAGGTATCGTTCGCGTGCGCAATCTCGCGTTCGAAAAATGGATTACCGTGCGCTTCACCCTTGACAAGTGGCAGACGATATCGGAAGTCACCGCCCGCTATAAGGAGTCCCTCCCAGACGGTACTTTTGACCGGTTTATGTTTACGATCAAGCTTGCGGATGTTCTTTCCCGGGCGGAGGAGAAAACCTTGTATCTTGCGGTCCGATATTCGGTTGCCGGGCGTGAAATATGGGACAACAACAGCGGTCGAAACTACCAAGTGCAAGTCGTGCGTGAGAAGGCACCGGAGGTCAACGAGGAGACTGTAGTTGAGAGTCGCGAGGTGCCTTCCCAGGCTGGTGATATCGTGGATCTGCGGCGCAAGCTTGAGCAGGTGGTCAAGCGTGGCTGTCCATCCGACACAACTGGCAGTATTCTTGCTCAGGAATCGCGTCACCTATGGGACCCACCCTCTCCCACACCGAGTCCTCCGCGGCGAGATGCGACGCCAAGCTTTAGATCGGAAGATTCCCTTGCAGCGCGATATGACATCGCAGCATCGTTGCGTACGCCCCTGCACCCACCCGCGGCTCAAGAGACGCCTTCTCACGCGCGAACAAGCACTCACTCCTCTGCGCGGCCGAATTCAGTGCTGTGGCTGCACTCTCAGACTCTACATTCCCCCTGTGATTCCCCCCCTCCCGACACAGATGAAATTTCGTCACTCTTCCCCAACCGTGATACGGATAGCGTCGGTCACTCAGATGATGAGAACACGGCGCCTTCCCTTCTCCCCCATCGTAGCTCAGGCTCTGGCTCGCGCAACCATACTCGTGGTGGGTCTATCGACCCGTCAGACGCGCCCAGCGTGAAACGTTCTCCACCGACATCCCCGTTCGGTAGTCCAGTGTCCCTCCCCCTCCCTACCTTTGCCGCTGTCCGCCCCGACGTCAATACTTCCACAGCCCCACGCCGACTTTGACTCGTTTCCTCCGCATTCGTCGCGGAGGCAGCAACTCCAAACCCAAGTCTCGTGTAAGGAGAATGCTATCTCGATCACTAGCCACTCGTCATCCTATTCCCCCAACCAGTTCGAACCCAGCTTCGAGCCTGACAGACGTTGCCACAGAACTGGTACCACCCACGCGGCGTATACCTCTAGGGCTAGACATGGATGAAAAGAGTAACTCGCCTATTTACTATCTTTGACTATCACAACATTGTCAGCCGGTACGGGTACCGATTTTACTGGGTGATATATCTGGACGTTGATTTGTTCTCCCGTAGCTATTGCTTTTCTATACAGGTTCCGGACCAGGTGAGGTCTTTGAGAATCCTGATTTCATTCCACTCTCGCTCTCAGCGTCGGGCTTCGAAGAATGTCTTTCCAGCCCTTACCTTTCAAACTCGCCATTCGCAAGTCCTCGCTCACAAGGATGGGTACATGGGATGGCTCCGGATGATGAGCAAGATGATAAGCTTCATGGCATATAGCATCGACAACCGTGCCGACTCCCTACTGTAGACCTACGCATTTGCTTCCCACCAGTTATCTTTTTCTTTTCCTACTTTATTTTTGTGGTTAAATGGGCTCCCTACAATAATATGGCCGATGTATTCTTGTGTGGGCTGTATCAATGACAAAGTATGACTTGGTATGAGATACAGATGAAGTTACTGTTGCATCAAAGCATGGGTTAGCCAATCCTTTCTGGGATGCCTGATGATTGGCATCCACTCATTCTGTTTGGTGTTCTGGTTCTCAAACCATCACCCTTTCTACAATATAATGTTTATGCTCCTTGGCCTCTTTCAGACTTTCTTAGGTGGTATTGTGATCCAGTGGGGTGTACCACTAAGCCAGCGCTGGCTTAGTGGTACACCCCACTGGATCACAATAGGTGGCCTTCCCACCAATGGTCACTGTTCCCAACTTCCTGGTACATCCACTTGGCACTTGCCTTTGACCTGATGAGAAACATGTGGTCAAGAGTCTGATGGAAGACAATGCTCTGGCCCCTGGGGCATATCAGACTGCACATCACTTTGGTTCTTCCATCTTTTCCCATCTCCCAGTCTTGTGCCTTGAGTCCCTTGCTGTTGCCAAGTCACTAAGGTCCCTTGTTTGTATGACAACATTGACAAGACATGTGTTTGAGTTTGAGCCTAGCCTGGCTGCATAATGTGTTGGCCTAGGCAGGTTCTTTGGCAACACTAAGCCAAACCAAACAGAGATTATAATGTTCTTAGGATTCAATGGAAAGGGTATTGTAGGGATATAGGGAAAAGGGTAAGTAAGTCCTTGACTCATTCTCCTTCTCTGGCCCCTTATAAGTGCTGGGCCCTATTAACATGTGAAAGCATCTGGCATCATGATCTCCCACAGGAATGAAGTATGATGTAATGTAATGATGTAAGGTACTTACACAATGATGCAGTGTTCAACTGACCAGTAATCACCTTGCCAGTGATTTCTTTGTCCCATCCTTATGGTGTAAAATCATCCCATTGGGACATGGCCAGTATGTGTATGACACGGCCAATTTTACTTACTATCTAGTTTACAGAATGTATTACAGTATGTTTTATTCTTGTGCTATGTGACTATTATATGCATGCAACTCAGAGCACAGCATTCTATATTCTAGCATTCGACTCACTTGTCTGAAGGATGAGCTTACTTAATTGCTGATCATGTGACCCGTGCATGTCTCAAGGACACTGCACTGCAGTAAATGATTCTGTGTTTGTGTCCACGTTTGGTTATTCTCACTTTCACATGTTTGCTTATTATACTTACTAAAACCTGCTTAGTTTACTTGTAACAGTAGTACAAAAATAAGGGGCAAAAAGCCCCTAAGAATCTGATCTTTTCTACTCCTCTCCCCCTCGTACCCTCGTAGTGCGTCCATTGCCACTAGGTTATGGGCCCCAAGGCCGTTTTTTAAATCCATTAAAACACTCTTTATTATTACTATAAAAGCACTACAAGTACAATGGGTGATGATTATAGGTCAAGCGTCGAGAAACTCCTCTCGGACGGCTCAAATTGGGTCTCCTATTGAGATTGCTTCCAGTGGGCTCTCGAGGCCAAGGATTGGCAAGATCATCTTACCTCAATGACGACAACACAAGCATACATCGACTTAGGCAATGTGAACAATGTTCCACCTCCTAGGCATTGGTTGTTGGATGATCACACTGTTAAGCAAATGATCTTGTCATCAGTCCCAAATGAGGTGTTTTCTAATATTAAAAGACAAACCCATGCCAAGGACATTTGGGATGCATTGAAGGCGATCTTCAAAGGTCGATCTTCTCTGATTTCTGTCAATTTGGGTCAGCGTTTGCAATCGATGAAATGCAGCAAAGATGACAGCATATGCAATCACTTTGCCAAGCTCGCAGATATGTGCGAACAGCTCGCTTCGATGGGCAAAACCATTTCTGACACCAAATATACTTTGATTCTCATGGGGTCACTCCCCAAATCCTATTCCCAGACTCTGAGCGCTATAGCTGCCACCAGCAAGATTACTGGCACTGCAGTTACGCCCAGTGTGGTGATTTCCCTCGCTACAGATGAGTATGATAAGTGAACTGTCGAAGGCGGTGGTCTGCCCGACGAGGCGCTAGCTGCTGATACTTGCAAGAACAAAAAGGGCAAGTGGCACAATGTCAAATGCGACAACTGCCACAAGAAGGGCCATACGAAGCCCGAATGTTGGGCCAAGGGCAGCAGCAATGAAGGCGGAGGTCCTAAGCATAGGGGCAAGAAAGGCAAAGCCAAGGGTGACAAGAAAAGTGGCAAGAAGGCTGAAGCCGCTTCTGCCGAGCAAGCCGAGCCCGATGTTGAAGCTTGGGCTGCTATTGAAGAGTTGGAGGATGAAGCTCCTCAAGTACCTGTGATGGCAATGAGGAGTGAGGATAACATTCAGTGCGAATTATTGGATTTGGGGGCATCAAGACACATGTCCCCGTTCTGTAAGTCTTTTGCCATGTACCATCTGATTGAAGCTTGCCCGATTACTGCAGCAAACAACCAAGTTTTCCACATCAGGAAAACCTGAAATTACTTTTTCGTTACTTTTTGTACTTTTAAAGCTTAATTCAACTCAAATCAAAAAATGTTGGGAATATTACTTATTTCTGCTTTTTATGTATCTCACTTAAAGTAATATTAAGTAAATAAGTGATAATAAGGAAGATAAAGTAAATAAGAGTGAATAAGTAATACAAGTACAGAATAAGCTATTTTATATTGTCCTGCTTATTTTGCTTATTCACTTTCTTCTATACTTTGTCTTACTTGTTCATTTGATTCTGTGCTTTGTTAATACTTATTGTTACACATGGACTTGCATGGTTCCTGGGTGATCGGCTATCTGCAAACAGCGAAATAGATAGTACTATAGTCTACGACTATAATGTTTGGATCACATGAGGTATCAGGGTGCTAGGTACATTAAGCAAGTGAGAGCTAGTGAAGTGTCACTAGGTCGATTGTCACCGCTGCTTACGCGACGATAACGAGTAGACTCGGAGTGGTAGTGACAAGGCTCTTGACGGCCGCCTTCTGGCTAGGAGTAGAGAATAGATGCTATTGCCGTCGTAAGACGGACAGGAGACTCAACTTAGCGACCTAGAGTCACTAGAGAGTCGTACTTATACTTCTACAGGGTACAGGGTACGGAATACTGGGCACAGGGCACGGAGCATGAGGATACGGGGCTGCGAGTCACGTACATAGGGGCTGAGTCACAAGGCGACTCATGTAGTCCATCCACATCAGGCGAGGCGTACACTAATAACACTAGTCCGATCTTACCACTACTCGGGGTCATCCAACTCCATCGGGTCATCCGCGCGGCTGATATCCCCGTCGATTGAAGGGGGGAAGTCCCAGGGCCGAGGGGACGGTAACATCACCCTCCGGTTAGATGCGAGCGCGACCACGCGTCGCATAGCGGATGATCCCCGCCCCGTGACGTTGGTCGTGGCGATCGGCGTCGTTGCCGGCGAGGTGGGCGAGGGTTTCTCCGGCGTTGGCGGCGCGGAGGCGGCGGCGGCAGTTGGCGAGGATGTTGCGGGTCTCGGCCTCTTCAGCTTCGAGGGCGCGGAGGCGGGAGGCGATGTTGGTGAGCTCGACGTCGGTGTGATGGTAGCGGCAGATGTCGGTGTAGAGACCCCAGTCCTGGGTCGTATCTTGGACCTCCAATGCGAAGGCATCGAAGATCTCGGAGTCCCCGTCGATGGCACGGAGTAGCCACTTGGGTACCGGCGGATTGGCGACACCGACGTTGGAGCTGGGCTGGGCGTAGACCTCTGTAGTAAAGACAGGGTCGTCAGGGCCTCCCAGGGTACCAGCGGCGCGGGGAACGGGGCCGTCGAGAAGTTGGATATAGGGGGCGATGCGGCGGTCGTTGCTGCCGCCTTGGAGGGGGATGGAGAAATAGTGGAGCTGGCCGTTGTTTTCGATAAAGCCCGTAGGGGGTTCAGACTGGATGCCCTGGTGAATATCCTCCCTCGGGGGTTGGCTGGCCAGGCGGCGGATGGTGAGGTCGGCGAGGCGGAGGGCTTCGGTCTTGGCCTCGCAGTCGAGCTGGAGGGTCCTGGCGCCGAGGGCGAGGACGTCGCGTTGGTCCCGGCTCTGCTCAAGTTCCGCGGCTTGCTCTTCGGCCGTAAACCTAACGGCTTCCATCCGGTCCTCGGTGCGCTTGGCGGTGATGATGAGACCGCGGACCATGCGGAGGAGAACTGGAGCCGTGAGGGCATCGGCTTGTCCTTCGACGATAGCGCTAACGGCTCGGGGTGATAGGGGTATGGCTGGCTGCGTAGCGCCGACGGCGAGGTCCACTGCAAGCACCCGTGCTGAGTTAGTGGGCGCGGGGTCCTCAACAAGAGGAAGGGCTCCATTGGAACCGGTCGTCTGGTAGGGGGTTCCTGGGGCAGGGATGAAGAGGGCCTCGGTGGAGGCATAGGAGTCGGTGGGCGAGGCGGGAACGTAGTTGGCATCTTCGACGGGGGAGAGATGGATGATCTGGTGGGACATAATGGTTTGGAGTGTAGGGAGAGGATGTTGCTTCGAGTCCTCAGACCGGTCCTTTTATGCGGTTGGTCGAGCGGGCGCTTTCGATGGTACTCTTCAATCAGTGCGGGGGCGTGTACTTGGGGGGCCGGTTCCCATGTGTTGTCTGCGTCTGGGTATCCCTTCCATTTGAGGAGATATTGCAAGGTCTTCCGCTTCCCGTAGAGACGGTGATTAACGATGGCCTCGACCTCGTACTCGTGTTCACCCTCGATCAGTTCGGGGGGTGGCTTGATGTAATTGGGGCCGTGTTGTAGGGTTTCACGATAGGGGGTGAGAAGGCTGGCGTGGAACACGTTATGGATCTTCCAGGCGTTGGGTAGTCGGAGCTGATACGCCACCGGTGACACCTGCTTACTGATGCGGAAGGGACCGTGTCGTTTGGGGGCTAGTTTGGGGGTCTGGTAGGGTAATCGGAGGTTCTTGGCCTCGAGCCAGACCTCTTGATCCACGTTGAACTGGGGTGGTGGCGTCTGATGGGCGGTGCGGTTAATAGCTTCGATCGCTTGTGCACGTCTTTCGAGTGCGGTCTGCTTCCTGTCTTCCACGTGTTGGTTCAGCGATGGAGGGGGGTCTGTAGGGTGTAGGCGAGGCGTATAGCCGAGAAGCGCTTCTGATGGGGCGATGTTGATGGTGGCGTTTATGTGATTGTTGTGCACCGTGGTGGCTATTCCCAGCCAATCGCTCCAGTCGGTTTGGGCGCTGTTGGTGGTCAGCCGGAGGTACTGTTCTACCCATTGATTTGTTCGTTCTGATAGTCCGTCTGTTTGGGGGTGGAACGCCGAGGACACGTTTTGTTTGATCCCCAGTTGTTGGGCAAGTGCCTTTGCGAAGAAGGATGTGAATCGGGGGTCTCTGTCGGATATGACCTTGTCGGGCAGGCCGAACCATCGGTAGACATTGTCGTAATATAGTTTGGCCACTTCTTGCCCGGTGATCGTTGTTTTGCAGGGGAGGAATACGGCCGCTCTTGTGCATCCGTGGTCTACTATCGTGAGAATGGCGTCGTACCCTTTGCTGGTCGGGAGTTGGGTGATCAGGTCCATTGCTACGATCTGGAATGGGAGTGCGTTGGTCGGTGTGGGGATGCGGTAGAGGGGTACCTTTGTTCGTTTTGTGAGGTTTTTGCTTTGTTGGCATCTGGCACATCCTCTTATGTATTGTGCAATCCATTCGTTCATGTCTGGCCACCAGAAGTGTCGGCGGATGATTGTGATGGTGGGGTCTCGTCCTGGATGTCCTCTGATTTCCAGGTCGTGGAATCGGTGAAGGATTTCCTTTTTCAGGGTGTCATCTGGTGGGACGGCGATTCTGCCTTGTACGCGCCAGTGCTTTAGGTTGTTGTCGTTGTGCGAGTGGGTCATAGTTGCCTTGTGTCGTTTGATCCACCTTGCGATTTCGGCGGGGTACTTTCGTTGTGTTGTCCCTATCCGTCGTTCTAGTTCCCACCATTCGTCTTTGGGGTCTTCGGTGGTGGATAGTCTGATAAAGGCATCTGGATGAAGGAGGGTTAGGTCTTGGTTATCTGCTTCGCCCTTGTCCACTCCTGGGGGTCGGGAGAGGAGGTCTGCCGAGGTATGGAGTTTCCCTGGCACGTGTTGGATCTTGAGGTGGTACTCCTGGAGTTCTGCGAACCATCGTGCTACCCGGCGGTTTACCTTGCGTGGGGACTTCCAGAAGGTTAGGTTTGCGTGGTCGGTGAGGACTGTGACTGGGATCGTTGATCCTGCCAGGTGGGGTCGCCAGTGGGCTAGGGCTTTCATCAGTGCTAGGAGCTCTCTTTCGTAGATGTCGTAGTTGCGCTCGGTTGGGGTGAATGTTGCGGAGTAGTAGGCTATGGGGTGTTTAGTTGGTGTGGTTTTTCTGGGGTGTTTGTCTCCCTCCTGTAAGAGTACGGCTCCCACGCCGTACGCGGACGCGTCTGTGGCTAGGAAGAATGGTTTGGTGTAGTCGGGTTGGCGTAGGATCGGGTTTTGACACATATGTGTTTTGAGGGTCTCGAAGGCTTTAACTTGGGCTTCTCCCCATGCAAATGGTGTCGCTTTCTTGGTGAGGTGGATTAGTGGTCTTGCGATCTTCGAGTAATCTTTGATGAAGTATCGGTAGTATCCTGTAAATCCCAGGAAGGCTCTGACGTCTCGGACTGTTCGTGGGGATTTCCAGTCTGCTACTCCTTGTACTTTGGCTGGGTCCATCCGTATGGTGTTGTGGCCTAGGATGACGCCTAGGAACTCGACTTCTTTTTTCTCGAAGACGCACTTCTCTGGTTTGAGGAAGAGGTCGTGTTTGCGCAGCTTGTCGAGGATTTGGTGGACTCTTGTTCGGTGATACGGGAGGTCTGACCGGGTGTGTATGAGGATGTCGTCCATGTAGATCGACAGCCAGTCTTGTCGGAGTTCTTCTCTGAATAACGCGTTCATCATGGTCTGGAAGGTGGCTGGGGAGTTGGTCATCCCAAAGAACATTACTTGTGGTTCAAAGAGGCCGTGGTTCGTAATGAACGCTGCTTTCCATTGATCTCCATCGCGTATTCGTATGTTGTTATATCCCCAGCGAATGTCGAATTTGGTGAATAGGCTAGCTCCTCTGACTCTCGCGATAAGCTCGGGGATGAGTGGGAGTGGTGTGGCGTTTCGGCGGGTCCACTCGTTGAGCTTTCGGTAGTCCTGTACTGGTCGGAGTTTCCTGTCTTTCTTTTTGACGAAGAAGAATGGGGCTGCGAATTGACTTTTGGACTCGGTGATGTATCCCTTGTCGAGGTGTTCCTGGAGGAACGTTGCGAGTGCTTCTTGTTCTGGTTGGGTCAGGGCGTACACTTTTCCTGGCATGTTTTCTGGGTGGCCTGGCTTTAGCTCTATGGCGTGGTCCCACTCTCGTGGTGGCGGGAATCGCTTTGATTCTGCTTCGCTGAACACGAATGAGTGTCGGTGGTATTCCTTTGGGATCGGTGAGGGTTGGGCCGCGTGTTTTTCAGCTAGCTTTGAAGCTAGTGTTTGCCGGTCTGTTGCTGTGGCGGTGCGGATCTTCGCCGTGGTTCGTTTGATTCTGGCTTTGATGACGACGGGTAGTTGTTCATAGGCGATCCATCCTTTTGCCCAGTCGATGACTGGTTGGACCGCGGCGAACCATGGGTAGCCTAGGATCACTTTCTGTTCGCCTAGGTTGGTGAGGAAGAAGCGCATGGTGCGCGTTTGGTCGCCTGTTCGTACGTCTAGGTCGGTGTAGTGGGTGATTTGTCCGTGGCGGTTCTGTGTCCCATCTACGTTGAATACCTTGCGGGGTTCTGCTAGTTCTTCAATCGGTAGCTTGAGTTCTCTTGCGTAGTTTGGGTTGATGAAGTTCTCCGTGGCGCCGGAGTCTAGTAATGCAGAGGTTTTGGCCCTCTTGAACAAGGAGTTTAGATATACGCGAATTGTCATTGATCGACGGTTCGATAGATACACGCTCCTTGTACTTAATGCCCTAACCAAGGCCGAACTGGTTAGGCGTCCTGAAAACCCTCTTCCTCGGCTGCTACTATCCCTCCTCCGAAATGCGCCGCTACTTGGTCTCGTTGGTCAGTGGACATAGCTGCCAGTCTGGTGGCTATTTCGTCTACTGGGTTCTCGTTAGTGGTCGTGGTGTCTGACATCCAGTCGACCAGTTGTGCCGTGGCTACGCGCGGTTTCTTCTTCCGGTTGGGGCAGTTGCGCGCGAAGTGTCCGACTTGGTTGCATTCGTAGCAGGCGCCGCGGGGGGCTCGGTCAGCGCCGCGGGGGGCTCGGTCAGCGCCGCGGGGGGCTCGGTCAGCGCCGCGGGGGTTTCTGTCGGTTGGTTGGGTTTGGGCGACGTTTACCTGATAGACGTTTCCTTGTTCGTCTTGCATTTGGACCGTCCTTCCTTGGGGGTTTCGGTTCCTCCAGTTGTTGTTCCGGTTGGCGCGTGCCCGGTCTGCATCGACGTCCATTGGAACGGGGGCGTTATTCAGGTGGCGGGGGGCGTTGGTGGAGTTATACCCTCTGATGTTGGGGCGGCTGGTTTGTTGGTTGGTGGGGTTGGGCTGTGCGAATCGATTCCACCTCGAAGATGGTGGTCGGTTCGTGGTGCCTTTGTCCTGCTTGAACATCTCGTAGATGAGGAGCTGGGACGCCACGCTGTCGATTGCTCGCTGTTTGATTTCTGCATAGGTATTGACCTTGGGGGGTTTGACTATGTCGTTGACGATGGACTTGGTTAGTCCTTTCAGGAAGTACCTGACGGTTGCGGGTGCCATGAGCGGATATTCGGCCTTTCGGGCGACTCTTTCGAAGTCTTGGATGTACTGGTCGACTTCGGGCCATTTCATCTTCATATTTTCGATTTGGAGGCGTGCTCGCTCTTCAGCTTGAGTGTCTTGGAATTGGTTCCGGAACTCGTTCAGGAAGTGTATCCAAACATCAGGGACGTCTTCAATGAGTGGGTCCAATCGGTCTACCCAGTCTCCCTGGTTGAGGGCCCATTCGTCCACGGTCGGGCCTTTGATGAATGTCAGTGCTATTGCTACGCGGCGGATCCAGGATTGGAGGCCGGGGACTGTGGCGTTTACGCGGAAGTAGTGTCGAAGTTCGTTTATGAATTGGTCCGCCTTTGCTCGGTCTCTGTCGAACTCCGTGGGGGCGCTTCCCATGAGGCGGGCGTCTTGGTTCGCCGGGGGCATCGGTGGCACGGCCGGTGGGTTGGGGGCTCCGGGGTTTCCTCTGGGGTTGCCCCCTCCTCCCCCGGGGTTGCCTCCTCCTCCTCCGGGGTTGCTTCCTCCTCCTCCTCCGGGGTTGTTACTTGGCTGCCGCTTCATTGCCGTGTCTAGTTTCTTTTGCACGGAGGCTACTATCTTAGGTTTGGTGGTTGTGGTGGCGGTAGTGGTGGTTGCTGTGGTGGTTGCCATGGTGTACTCGTGTATCAGTGAAGCGAACGGTCGAGTGTCAATGAGTGGGGAGTTTCTGATGACGGTGTTGGTATGGTCCTCTGTGGGTTCTTCGTCAGTGGTAGGCGAGTTGGGTTGTTGGTCTGTGGAGACAGGGGACGGTGGCCGGGTGTTGTCTTCGGCGTCTGAGTCGGAGTCAAGGGGAATGGGAAGGAATGTTCCTCCTTCGCGTCTGCGTCTGCGTCTTTCTTGTGCGTTTAACTCGTTGTGGGCCTCGATGTCGGGTCTTCTGGGTCCTCGCACTAGTTTGAATTTATCTCCGTCTTCCTCAAGGTAGACTTGGGTGAGGACTCCTTTCTCGTTGTGTATCCAGACGTGGGTTCCGTCTATACAGTCCTGTGCCTTCTTGGTTGTGTCAGGGTGATATAGTATTGCTATCCCGTCGTATCCGGGGATGACTCCTTTGTCGATTCGGCGTAGGTGTGCGTTCTTTGGTGGTTTGTCGTCGTCCCCAAAGTCCGTGAGGTATTCCTTGGGTGGGGCCTCCGTGATGATAAGAAAGTTGAGTCTAATGTCACCGCTGCTTACGCGACGATAACGAGTAGACTCGGAGTGGTAGTGACAAGGCTCTTGACGGCCGCCTTCTGGCTAGGAGTAGAGAATAGATGCTATTGCCGTCGTAAGACGGACAGGAGACTCAACTTAGCGACCTAGAGTCACTAGAGAGTCGTACTTATACTTCTACAGGGTACAGGGTACGGAATACTGGGCACAGGGCACGGAGCATGAGGATACGGGGCTGCGAGTCACGTACATAGGGGCTGAGTCACAAGGCGACTCATGTAGTCCATCCACATCAGGCGAGGCGTACACTAATAACACTAGTCCGATCTTACCACTACTCGGGGTCATCCAACTCCATCGGGTCATCCGCGCGGCTGATATCCCCGTCGATTGAAGGGGGGAAGTCCCAGGGCCGAGGGGACGGTAACATCGATTGAGATGAGGTCCGGAGGTTAACACTAATACTAATGTACTAGGGCTTAGGATTGGTGTGAACACTTGGTATTAAGGTGCTAATACACTGGTATTAAAGGAGACCAAGTCTGAAGTGACCTGGGGCTAAACTACGGGTTTATATACATGATAGAGGGCTGTGCAATGAGTCAGGGACTGAGTCATTGTGCTGCATGTATCTACTGCACTACTGCGCTTCAGAATCACTAAGAGTCTACAGGAGTTGTTAAGAGTCAAGGGATACGAGAGTCATTAAGAGTTGTGACTGCAGAGGTTGCTGACTGCTTAATTAGAGTCAAAAAGAGTCATAATGAGTCATGAGAAAGTAACCTTCCTAATGGAGACAGGGGGTGGCACGAGGGTACGAGCAACACTTGAAGGAAAACGACCAAGTTGTGTGGTCATGTGTGAGGTCATGTGTGAAGTCATGTGATGTGTCACATGATGGATCACGTGAGCGAACTCGGGTGTCTAGTCACGTGATGGGTCATGGGACTAGGCATGTGACTTGAGGTCACGTGCTTGGCAAAAGCAAATTGGGCGTCTATGCCTCTGGGCAGCATTGTGCGGAAAAAGGGCGCTTGTACGAAGGGACTTCGTAACATTACCCCCCAATCAAGGTCTGAACCCCCCAATTAGGTTTTGACATCATTTTGTTCTGCCTTTATGGAGAACAAGGGGCGGTTACCTGATTGGTTGATGTTGTGATCGTGACATTATGATCACTTTATCTGGTGTGGGAACTTGTTGCCAAATCTATAAGGTCGGATGACCGGATAATCGTTTTGATAATTGTCTCTTGCAGCGGTTGGTCACAGGACTGTTACATATCTGATGAGATAGACTCAGGTGACGTATATGAAATGTGGTGGAATATGGGAGATCCTGTGCCTAAGGCACAGGGGTGATGGCAATCATAAGTTGATCTTGATCTAGATCGACTTGTGACATGAAGTAAAACTAAGTCTGTATTTGAAATAGAGAATTTTGAATTGACTTAAATTTGATTTAACTCAAACTTAGGGTGCAATTCTTAACAGAATTTCCAAACGCAACTTTATTTTGACTTAGACGTGTCAAAACGAAGTTATGAAACTAAATATCAAACTCTAAGTAAGGTTTTCATAGGCCAAAATGAGAAATTCTTCCATTAGAAGTGTCACCAGTGTAGGGTGCGACACTTAGACTCCTGAGGATACTGCATTGATGGGTAAGGAAGGAGACAGTGATGTGTTCACTCCGTTCGAAAGATGGGGAATAGCAAGCTAGATTGTGAGACGAGGAGACTTGACTTAGAGTCCTAGAGACCTAAGGCGAGTCCTACTTATACAAGTACAGCTACGGAGCCTAGAACAAACTACCAACTGCTAGAGGTACGGGGACGATGTCGGGGCATGTCATCCTACAACGATGATACTAGGATCAACGTCATAAAGACGTCATCCTCACTATGGTGCCCGCAATTAGTCTGTACACAAGGGGGAGGTCGGGACAATGAGATCATCAACACGTCAGAGATACTATGAGTCATGGGGGGGTAGGTAGCGTCCAGAACGTGCTACAGGAAGGGGTTGGGTCGAGACATACAATCACAGGGTCCTCCGTCATGCTGCAACTCCGGGTTCAACTCCTGGCAGAAGCGGTAACTCACCTGGGGCCAGTTCACCCTCTGCTTACACTGCCCCTTTGATAAGCTCCGCCTCTGGTACGGAGAGAGGTGAGGTGTTTTACAGACCGACGGACTGGCTGGGATCACGTGATCCCATGACTCACATATGGTACATGCATGGCTCCTTGACTGGACTGGCTGACTGAGGCTCTTACTGTACCGATGACTGATGACTCTGATTAGGCTGACTGATACACGCATTATGCTGACAGTGTACTATATGATGACTGAGCATGACTGATGGACTGACAAACCGACTTACCAATCGGTTATAGGACTATTAGTCATACACGATTCGAACCTGTATATATATGACCTCATACAGATAGTTGAGCCTTAAGCTCGACTTTGCTTTGCAATTGCAGCTCCTTGTATACTCCTGTTCTTTGCACGGCCCTCTCAGCTCTTCCATCTACCTTTCGAGGTCCTTAAAGGCAGATCTCACCTTCGGAGCTTAGTGATTGTGCTATAACAATCAACGCGCACCTCAGGAGTCTGATCGCGTGTCACGGCACGCTTCGGACCGCACACCTTCCTCTTCGGTCAAGTGTGCACGAAGCCCCGCTGCGGGCTTAACACAAGTCGAGCTTCTCTTAAGCCAACCTGGCTGACATACTACTCGACCTCGGAAGAAAGCAAAAGCTCTCAAAGAGCCCCGACATCAGGTTCAGAAATAGAACCACCGACGACCGCCCTACAGAAATACAGGGAAAAGCCTTCTGGCTAGAATCACGGACCGAGGGACGATCAGCATATCACCTCAAGGAAGGGTTATACACATACCCTGTTGAATACATCAACGGAACTTGGTACAGAATCAGCTGGACCATCGACAAGTGCTATGAAGTTAGCAGAGAAGACGAAATCAAAGATCCTCACGAATCAGGATTAGGAACTAAAAGCCAACCGTTCCTATTCGCCCCGGATCTCGAACGAGTCCACACAGAAATCACGCAAGGAAGTGATGAAGCACCCGAAGAAAAAACCACTTCACCAGCCTCGGACCCTGACATCCCCACGACCGACCAAGCTCACGCACCGGTCATCGAACAACTCACAGCAGCAATGGCAGCAATCGCCGTAGCTCACGTACAACCGGCACAAGTAGCTGGACCAGCACAGGCTCCACAACCAGCTGGAGGACAACCACCAGCCGGAGGACAACCACCAGCCGGAGGACAACCAGGAGGAGGCGGCGGTGGAGGAGGCGGTGGTGGAGGAGGCGGCGGCGGAGGCCAACCAGCAGCTGGACAAGCAGCAGCCGGGCAGGCAGCAGCCGCACCACCCCGCAGCGAAGCCCTCAAAGGAATGATTCCCCAAATCTTCCAAGGAGACAGGAAAGACGCTGAACGTTTCATGCAACAATTCGGAGCATATCGCTTCCTTAACCGACACAACTCCACCTTTACGAACAAGGCAGAACAAGTAGCTTATGCCATCACCTTCATTAAAGGACCACTGGTTGATGATTGGGCGTACGATATGGCGGACCAACTATCCATCAAGGTAGAAGGAAACCCAACCACAGGAGATCCCCCGACACACGCAGAAAATGATCCAGCCCTCTGGGAATGGTTCGCAAGAGCATTCAGAGACGCCTTTACCGATTCCACCAAGAAACAAGACGCGTACTCCCGTCTCACAAAAATGGAACTGGACGTGGACAAAGTCGACTCCTCCATCACACTCTTCAAACGTCTCATCAGGGAAGCAGGATGGGGACCAGACACAGAAGGAACGATTAAACTGTTCCAAGACATCCTGCCAGTCGGACTCCATCGTGTTATCCGCCAACGAGAAACTCTACCAGCAACCATGGAAGAATGGTACAACGCGACCCGAAAGACGGTCCAAAGGTGGCAAGACCTGAACAATAACATCGGACCCAAAGGAGGACCCGGTCACATCTCAACCAGAGCCAACAGGATGCGGAGCTACCAGAAACCCTCTCCGCCCAAACGACAAAAGGACCCGAATGCAATGGACATCGACGCCATCCGTACCACTGGAAAGCTAACAGATGAAGAACGCACCAAGCTAATGAAGGAAGGAAGGTGCTTCCGCTGCCGCAAATTAGGACACATGTCCAGAGCCTGCCCTGATAAAGGCAAAGGAAAAACCCCAGACCGACCCCGCAGCTCCCAAGGGCAATACACCAAAGAAAAGCCCAAGGTCCGAGCCGCAGTAATCAACGAAGACGAGGAAGAGGAACAGCATAGCGAAGCTGAAACCTCGACCACTGCACCTCCCTCCTACACCAAAAAGGACATCCTCCAGTACATTCGAGGAATGACTATCGAAGACCGAGAAAACCTCTACGAGGAACTCTCGGCAAAGGCGGATTTTTAAAGAGCTCGAAGCCGACAGTCTGGCTTAGAGCAACAGGATTGCAAGATACGATGTACATTAGGAAACTCTCGACTCTGAATATGAATGTTTCTTTTCGCACCTCACAATCCAAGGCTGAAGAATCTGCCCTCATAGATAGTGGCGCAACCGACAACTTCATTGACGAAGACACCTGGAAACGACTCGGAATAGGACGCAAAGAACTTGCCCAACCCATCACAGTCCACAATGTAGACGGCACGGAGAACAAACAAGGAGAAATCACACACTACTGCTGGCTACATATCGTCAAAGGAGAAAAACACATGCTCCAGAGATTCTACATCACAAGCCTAGGAAAGGATCACATCATCTTAGGATACCCCTTCCTTTACGACTTCAATCCAAAAATCAATTGGAAAACAGGAAAGGTCTCAGGAGATCCGGTACAGCTCCAAAGTAGCCGATACATGCATGTTGCCAAGAACATCTTCTTTATGCAAAGAGAGGCAATCAAACAACTAGGAAAACCTAAAGAAGACAAAGCCATCTATGTGCGACGAACCAACATCGCACAAGAATGGGCCCAAAAGGCGGACAAGGATAAAATCCACCTCACCATCGATACCATCCCAAAGGAATACCGAAGACACCAAAAGGTATTCTCTGAAGAAGAAGCACAACACTTCCCCCCTGCAAGATCGGAAGACATGACGATCAAACTAACTCCAGACGCACCGAAGGAGTTAAATTGTAAGGTGTACCCCCTATCCAAAGACGAACGAGAACTCCTACAAAACTGGATTCTCGAAGAGGAAGAACTCGGACGAATCTACGAAGGACCATCACCCTACATGGCACCGGTCTACTTCATCAACAAGAAGGACAGCTCGGAGAAAAGGATCATCATGGACTACCGACAACTAAACAAGTACACAGTCCGAGATAACAATCCCCTACCCAACATCCAGTCTGCACTAGAAAGGCTCCACGGCAAACTGCTGTTCTCAAAGTTCGACATTCGTTGGGGATATAATAACATACGCATCACTGAAGAAGACCAAACCAAAGTGGCGTTCAAAACTCCCCAAGGCACCTACGTTCCTCGAGTCATGTACTTTGGACTCACAAATGCACCCCCCTTCTTCCAACAAACCATGCATCGAGATTTCCGCCCGCTACTCCAAAAGTATCCCGAAAACCTAGGTGTCACCGCTGCTTACGCGACGATAACGAATAGACTCGGTGTTACCGTCCCCTCGGCCCTGGGACTTCCCCCCTTCGATCGACGGGGATATCAGCCGCGCGGATGACCCGATGGAGTTGGATGACCCCGAGTAGTGGTAAGATCGGACTAGTGTTATTAGTGTACGCCTCGCCTGATGTGGATGGACTACATGAGTCGCCTGGTGACTCAGCCCCTATGTACGTGACTCGCAGCCCCGTATCCTCATGCTCCGTGCCCTGTGCCCAGTATTCCGTACCCTGTACCCTGTAGTAGTATAAGTACGACTCTCTAGTGACCCTAGGTCGCTAAGTTGAGTCTCCTGTCCGTCTTACGACGGCAATAGCATCTATCCTCTACTTCTAGCCAGAAGGCGGCCGCTAAGAGCCTTGTCACTACCACTCCGAGTCTACTCGTTATCGTCGCGTAAGCAGCGGTGACATTAGACTCAACTTTCTTATCATCACGGAGGCCCCACCAAAGGAATACCTCACGGACTTTGGGGACAACGACAAACCACCAAAGAACGCGCACCTACGCAGAATCGACAAAGGAGTCATCCCCGGATACGACGGGATAGCAATACTATACCACCCCGACACAACCAAGAAGGCACAGGACTGCATAGATGGAACCCACGTCTGGATACACAACGAGAAAGGAGTCCTCACCCAAGTCTACCTCGAGGAAGACGGAGACAAATTCAAACTAGTGCGAGGACCCAGAAGACCCGACATCGAGGCCCACAACGAGCTAAACGCGCAGGAAAGACGCAGACGCAGGAACGAAGGAGGAACATTCCTACCTATTCCCCTTGACTCCGACTCCGACGCCGAAGACAACACTCGACCACTGTCCCCTGTCTCCACAGACCAGCAACCCAACTCACCCACCACTGACGAAGAACCCACAGAGGACCACACCAACACCATTATCAGAAACTCCCCACTCATCGACACCCGACCATTCGCTTCATTGATACACGAGTACACCATGGCAACCGCCACAGCAACCACCACTACCGCCACCACAACCACCAAACCCAAGATAGCAGCCTCCGTGCAAAAGAAGCTAGACACGGCAATGAAGCGACAACCAAGTAACAACCCCGGCGGAGGAGGAGGAAGCAACCCCAGAGGAGGAGGAAGCAACCCCGGAGGAGGAGGAGGCAACCCCGGAGGAGGAGGAGGCAACCCCGGAGGAAACCCCGGAGCCCCTAACCCACCGGCCGCACCACCGATGCCCCCGGCAAACCAAGACGCCCGCCTCATAGGAAGCGCCCCCACGGAGTTTGACGGGGACCGAGCGAAAGCGGATCAATTCATAAATGAACTACGACACTACTTCCGCGTAAACGCCACAGTCCCCGGCCTCCAGTCCTGGATCCGCCGCGTAGCAATAGCACTGACATTCATCAAAGGCCCAACCGTGGACGAATGGGCCCTCAACCAAGGAGACTGGGTGGACCGATTGGACCCACTCATTGAAGACGTCCCTGACGTTTGGATACACTTCCTGAACGAGTTCCGAAGCCAATTCCAAGACACCCAAGCCGAAGAGCGAGCACGCCTTCAGATCGAGAATATGAAGATGAAATGGCCCGAAGTCGACCAATACATCCAAGACTTCGAAAGAGTCGCCCGAAAGGCCGAATACCCGCTCACGGCACCTGCGACTGTCAGGTACTTCCTGAAAGGACTAACCAAGTCCATCGTCAACGACATAGTCAAACCTCCCAAGGTCAATACGTACGCAGAGATCAAACAGCGAGCGATCGACAGCGTGGCGTCCCAGCTCCTCATCTACGAGATGTTCAAACAGGACAAAGGCACCACGAACCGACCACCATCATCGAGGTGGAACCGATTCGCGCAGCCCAACCCCACCAACCAACAAACCAGCCGCCCCAACATCAGAGGATATAATTCCACCAACGCCCCCCGCCATCTAAACAACGCCCCCGTCCCAATGGACGTCGACGCAGACCGAGCACGCGCCAACCGGAACAACAACTGGAGGAACCGAAACCCCCAAGGAAGGACGGTCCAGATGCAAGACGAACAAGGGAACGTCTACCAGGTAAACGTCGCACAAACCCAACCGACCAATAGAGACCCCCGCAGCGCTGACCGAGCCCCCCGCGGTGCCTGCTACGAGTGCAACCAAGTCGGACACTTCGCGCGCAACTGCCCCAACCGGAAGAAGAAACCGCGCGTAGCTACGGCACAACTGGTCGACTGGATGCCGTCACCACGACCACTAACGAGAACCCAGTGGACGAAATAGCCACCAGGCTGGCAGCCATGTCCACTGACCAACGGGACCAAGTAGCGGCGCACTTCGGAGGAGGAATAGTAGCAGCCGAGGAAGAGGGTTTTCAGGACGCCTAACCAGTTCGGCCTTGGTTAGGGCATTAAGTACAAGGAGCGTGTATCTATCGAACCGTCGATCAATGACAATTTGCGTATATTTAAACTCCTTGTTCAAGAGGGCCGAAACCTCTGCACTACTAGACTCCGGCGCCACGGAGAACTTCATCAACCCCAACTATGCAAAAGAGCTCAAGTTGCCAATCGAAGAATTGGCAGAACCCCGCAAGGTGTTCAACGTGGATGGGACTCAAAATCGCCACGGACAAATCACTCACTACACCGATCTAGACGTACGAACAGGCGATCAAACACGCACAATGCGCTTCTTCCTTACCAACCTAGGCGAGCAAAAGGTAATCCTAGGCTACCCATGGTTCGCCGCAGTCCAACCGGTCATCGACTGGGCAAAAGGATGGATCGCCTACGAACAACTACCCGTCGTCATTAAAGCCAGAATCAAGCGGACGACGGCAAAGATCCATACCGCCACGGCAACAGACCGACAAACACTAGCCTCAAAGCTAGCCGAAAAACACGCGGTCCAACCCCCACCAATCCCAAAGGAATACCGCCGACACTCATTCGTGTTCAGCGAAGCCGAATCGAAGCGATTCCCACCACCACGAGAATGGGACCACGCCATAGAACTGAAACCAGGCCACCCAGAACACATGCCAGGGAAGGTGTACGCCCTGACCCAACCAGAACAAGAAGCACTAGCAACGTTCCTCCAAGAACACCTCGACAAAGGATACATCACCGAGTCCAAAAGTCAATTCGCGGCCCCATTCTTCTTCGTCAAAAAGAAAGACGGGAAGCTTCGACCAGTACAGGACTACCGGAAGCTCAATGAATGGACCCGCCGAAATGCCACACCACTCCCACTCATCCCAGAACTCATCGCAAGAGTCAGAGGAGCCAGCCTATTCACCAAGTTCGACATTCGCTGGGGATACAACAACATACGAATACGCGATGGAGACCAATGGAAAGCAGCGTTCGTCACAAACCACGGTCTCTTCGAACCACAAGTGATGTTCTTTGGGATGACCAACTCCCCAGCCACCTTCCAGACCATGATGAACGCACTATTCAGAGAGGAACTCCGACAAGACTGGCTGTCGATCTACATGGATGACATCCTTATACACACCCGATCAGACCTCCCATACCACCGAACGAGAGTCCACCAAATCCTCGACAAGCTACGCAAACACGACCTCTTCCTCAAACCAGAGAAGTGCGTCTTCGAAGCAAAGGAAGTCGAGTTCCTAGGCGTCATCCTGGGCCACAACACCATACGGATGGATCCAGCCAAGGTGCAAGGAGTAGCGGACTGGAAACCTCCATGGACAGTCCGAGACGTCAGAGCCTTCCTGGGATTCACAGGATACTACCGATACTTCATCAAAGACTACTCGAAGATCGCAAGACCACTGATCCACCTCACCAAGAAGGCGACACCATTTGCATGGGGAGAAGCCCAAGTAAAAGCCTTCGACACCCTCAAGAAACACATGTGTCAAAACCCGATCCTACGCCAACCCGACTACACCAAACCATTCTTCCTAGCCACGGACGCGTCCGCGTACGGCGTGGGAGCCGTACTCTTACAAGAGGGAGATAAACACCCCAGAAAAACCTCACCAACCAAACACCCCATAGCTTACTACTCCGCAACATTCACCCCAACCGAGCGCAATTACGACATCTACGAGAGAGAACTCCTGGCACTAATGAAAGCCCTAGCCCACTGGCGACCCCACCTGGCAGGATCAACGATCCCAGTCACAGTCCTCACCGACCACGCAAACCTAACCTTCTGGAAATCCCCACGCAAGGTAAACCGTCGAGTAGCACGATGGTTCGCAGAACTCCAAGAGTACCACTTAAAGATCCAACACGTGCCAGGCAAACTCCACACCTTGGCAGACCTCCTATCCCGACCCCCAGGAGTGGATAAGGGCGAAACAGACAACCAGGATCTAACCCTCCTCCACCCAGACGCCTTTATCAGACTGTCCACCACCGAAGACCCCAAAGACGAGTGGTGGGAACTAGAGCGACGGATAGGGACAATGCAACGAAAGTACCCCGCCGAGATCGCAGGATGGATCAAGCGCCACAAGGCAACCATGACCCACTCGTACAATGACAACAACCTGAAGCACTGGCGCGTACAAGGTAGAATCGCCGTCCCACCAGACGACACCCTGAAAAAAGAAATCCTCCACCGATTCCACGACCTGGAAATCAGAGGGCACCCAGGACGAGACCCCACCATCACAATCATCCGCCAACACTTCTGGTGGCCAGACATGAACGAATGGATCGCGCAATACGTAAGAGGGTGTGCCAAATGCCAACAAGGCAAAAATCTTACAAAACGAGCGAAGGTCCCTCTCTACCGCATCCCCACACCGACCAACGCACTCCCGTTCCAGATCGTGGCAATGGACCTGATCACCCAACTCCCGACCAGCAAAGGGTACGACGCCATCCTCACGATAGTAGACCACGGATGCACGAGAGCAGCCGTATTCCTCCCCTGTAAGACAACAATCACCGGGCAAGAGGTGGCCAAACTATACTACGACAACGTCTACCGATGGTTCGGCCTGCCCGATAAAGTCATATCCGACAGAGACCCCCGATTTACATCCTTCTTCGCAAAGGCACTCGCCCAACAACTGGGGATCAAACAAAACATGTCCTCAGCGTTCCACCCCCAAACAGACGGACTATCAGAACGAACGAATCAGTGGATAGAACAATATCTCCGCCTGACCACCAACAGCGCCCAAACCGATTGGAGCGATTGGTTGGGAATAGCCACCACGGTGCACAACAATCACAGGAACGCCACCATCAAAATCGCCCCATCAGAAGCACTTCTCGGCTACACGCCTCGCCTACACCCTACAGACCCCCCTCCATCGTTGAACCAACACGTGGAGGACAGGAAGCAGACCGCACTCGAAAGGCGTGCACAAGCGATCGAAGCTATTAACCGCACCGCCCATCAGACGCCACCACCCCAGTTCAACGTGGATCAAGAGGTCTGGCTCGAGGCAAAAAACCTCCGATTGCCCTACCAGACCCCCAAATTAGCCCCCAAACGACACGGACCCTTCCGCATCAGTAAACAGGTGTCACTGGTGGCATATCAACTCCGACTACCCGACGCCTGGAAGATCCACAATGTGTTCCACGCCAGCCTCCTCACCCCTTACCGTGAAACCCTGCAACACGGCCCCAACTACATCAAACCACCCCCCGAACTGATCGAGGGTGAACACGAGTACGAAGTCGAGGCCATCGTTAATCACCGTCTCCACGGAAAGCGGAAGACCCTGCAATATCTCCTCAAATGGAAGGGATATCCAGATGCGGACAACACATGGGAACCGGCCCCCCAAGTACATGCCCCTGCACTAATCGAGGAGTACCACCAGAGACGCCCGCTCGAGCAACCGCATAAAAGGACGGGTTTGAGAGCTCGAAGCAACATCCTCCTCCCACACTCCAAATCGATATGTCCCACCAAATCATTCATCTCTCCTCTGTCGAAGATGCCAACTACGCCCCCGCCTCGCCCACCGACTCCTATGCCTCCACCGAGGCCCTCTTCATCCCCGCCCCGGGAACCCCCTATCAGACGACCGGTTCCAATGGAGCCCTTCCTCTTGTTGAGGACCCCGCGCCCACTAACTCAGCACGGGTGCTTGCAGTGGACCTCGCCATCGGCGCTGCGCAGCCAGCCATACCCCTATCACCCCGAGCCGTTAGCGCTATCGTCGAGGGACAAGCCGACGCCCTCACGGCTCCAGTTCTCCTCCGCATGGTCCGCGGTCTCATCATCACCGCCAAGCGCACCGAGGACCGGATGGAAGCCGTTAGGTTTACGGCCGAAGAACAAGCCGCGGAACTCGAACAGAGCCGGGATCAATGCGACGTCCTCGCCCTCGGCGCCAGGACCCTCCAGCTTGACTGCGAAGCCAAGACCGAAGCCCTCCGCCTCGCCGACCTCACCATCCGCCGCCTGGCCAGCCAGCCCGCAAGGGCGGACACTCCGCAGGGTATACAGTCTGAACCCCCTGCCGGCTTTATCGAGAATAACGGCCAGCTCCACTATTTCTCCATCCCCCTCCAAGGCGGCAGCAACGACCGCCGCATCGCCCCCTACATCCAACTTCTCGACGGCCCCGTTCCCCGCGCCGCTGGTACCCTGGGAGGCCCTGACGACCCTGTCTTTACTACAGAGGTCTACGCCCAGCCCAGTTCCAACGTTGGTGTCGCCAATCCGCCGGTACCCAAGTGGCTACTCCGTGCCATCGATGGAGACTCCGAGATCTTCGATGCCTTCGCATTGGAGGTCCAAGATACGACCCAGGACTGGGGTCTCTACACGGACATCTGTCGCTACCACCACACCGACGTCGAGCTCACCAACATCGCCTCCCGCCTCCGCGCCCTCGAAGCTGAAGAGGCCGAAACCCGCAACACCCTCGCCAACTGCCGCCGCCGCGTCTCCGTGCCGCCAACGCCGGAGAAACCCTTGCCCACCTTGCCGGCAACGATGCCGACCGCCACGACCAGCGTCATGGGGCGGGGATCATCCGCTACGCGACGCGTGGTCGCGCTCGCATCTAACCGGAGGGTGATGTTACCGTCCCCTCGGCCCTGGGACTTCCCCCCTTCGATCGACGGGGATATCAGCCGCGCGGATGATCCAATGGAGTTGGATGACCCCGAGTAAGTGGTAAGATCGGACTAGTGTTATTAGTGTACGCCTCACCTGATGTGGATGGACTACATGAGTCGCCTGGTGACTCAGCCCCTATGTACGTGACTCGCAGCCCCGTATCCTCATGCTCCGTGCCCTGTGCCCAGTATTCCGTACCCTGTACCCTGTAGTAGTATAAGTACGACTCTCTAGTGACCCTAGGTCGCTAAGTTGAGTCTCCTGTCCGTCTTACGACGGCAATAGCATCTATCCTCTACTTCTAGCCAGAAGGCGGCCGCTAAGAGCCTTGTCACTACCACTCCGAGTCTACTTGTTATCGTCGCGTAAGCAGCGGTGACACTCGGAGTAGTAGTGACAAGGCTCTTAGCGGCCACCTTCTGGCTAGGAGTAGAGAATAGATGATATTGCCGTCGTAAGATGGACAGGAGACTCAACTTAGCGACCTAGAGTCACTAGAGAGTCGTACTTATACTACTACAGGGTACAGGGTACGGGTACTGGGCACAGGGCGCGGGACATGAGGATACGGGGCTGCGAGTCACGTACATAGGGGCTGAGTCACAAGGCGACTCATGTAGTCCATCCACATCAGGTGAGGCGTATACAAATATTACTAGTCCGATCTTACCGCTACTCGGGGTCATCCAACTCCATTGGGTCGTCCGCACGGCTGATATCCCCGTCGATCGAGGGGGGGAAGTCCCAGGGTCGAGGGGACGGTAACATCACCCTCCGGTTAGATGCGAGCGCGACCACGCGTCGCGTAGCGGATGATCCCCGCCCCATGACGCTGGTCGTGGCGGTCGGCATCGTTGCTGGCGAGGTGGGCGAGGGTTTCTCCGGCGTTGGCGGCGCGGAGGCGGCGGCGGCAGTTGGCGAGGGTGTTGCGGGTCTCGGCCTCTTCGGCTTCGAGGGCGCGGATGCGGGAGGCGATGTTAGTGAGCTCGACGTCGGTGTGGTGGTAGCGACAGATGTCCGTGTAGAGACCCCAGTCCTGGGTCGTATCTTGGACCTCCAATGCGAAGGCATCGAAGATCTCGGAGTCTCTGTCGATGGCACGGAGTAGCCACTTGGGTACCGGCGGATTGGCGATACCGACATTGGAGCTGGGCTGGGCGTAGACCTCTGTAGTAAAGACAGGGTCGTCAGGGCCTCCCAGGGTACCAGCGGCGCGGGGAACGGGGCCGTCGAGAAGCTGGATGTAGGGGGCGATGCGGCGGTCGTTGCTGCCGCCTTGGAGGGGGATGGAGAAATAGTGGAGCTGGCCGTTGTTCTCGATAAAGCCTGTAGGGGGTTCAGACTGGATACCCTGGTGAATATCCTCCCTCGGGGGTTGGCTGGCCAGGCGGCGGATGGTGAGGTCGGCGAGGCGGAGGGCTTCGGTCTTGGCCTCGCAGTCGAGCTGGAGGGTCCTGGCGCCGAGGGCGAGGACGTCGCGTTGGTCCCGGCTCTGCTCGAGTTCCGCGGCTTGTTCTTCGGCCGTAAGCCTAACGGCTTCCATCCGGTCCTCGGTGCGCTTGGCGGTGATGATGAGACCGCGGACCATGCGGAGGAGAATTGGAGCCGTGAGGGCGTCGGTTTGTCCCTCGACGATAGTGCTAACGGCTCGGGGTGATAGGGGTATGGCTGGCTGCGTAGCGCCGATGGCGAGGTCCACTGCAAGCACCCGTGCTGAGTTAGTGGGCGCGGGGTCCTCAACAAGAGGAAGGGTTCCATTGGAACCGGTCGTCTGGTAGGGAGTTCCCGGGGCGGGGATGAAGAGGGCCTCGGTGGAGGCATAGGAGTCGGTGGGCGAGGCGGGGGCGTAGTTGGCATCTTCGACGGGGGAGAGGTGAATGGTCTGGTGGGACATAGTGGTTTGGAGTGTGGGGAGAGGATGTTACTTCGAGTCCTCAGACCCGTCCTTTTATGCGGTTGCTCGAGCGGGCGTCTTTGATGGTACTCTTCAATCAGTGCGGGGGCGTGCACTTGGGGGGCCGGTTCCCATGTGTTGTCTGCGTCCGGGTATCCCTTCCATTTGAGGAGATATTGCAAGGTCTTCCGCCTCCCGTAGAGACGGTGATTAACGATGGCCTTGACTTCGTACTCGTGTTCACC